>NW_010729135.1:1575511-1642350 GCF_000365185.1 Nelumbo nucifera | reverse complement strand
TAATAAATCAGTAAATCATCATTTACTAATTTGTTATTGATCTTAGTTTCTTAGCTTTATATAATGGTTGGGAATAAGATAATAGTCTAGAAATATGTATTAATGTTTCTTTTATCATTTTACAAAATATCATTGCATATTTCCACATATTTCATAATGTTTCCACAATGTCTCTAATTTTTACAATATTTCCCCTCAACATTTTCTGACATTTCCGACATATGTCCTATATTTTGGTAAGCGACATTTCCATGGACATCAACATTTTAAACCTTGGTTCCAACACTTAATGTTAATTGAAACACAAACTATCAGGAAAAAAAATTATTAACTCCTCTAGTTGCATGGAAATTAACCTCCACCATGCATTGGGATTTAAAAAACTCTTACAGACACACACACACACACACACAAGAGAGAGAGAGAGAGAGAGAGAGAGAGAGAGAGAGACTTCCCATGTCTCAACCCACCCCCTTCAGAACTGTGGCTGATCAATAATCTCCACTTATGCAACCAGAAGTATAAACTAACCCACATTCTCATGCTTGCCAGCCTGAGATTTTACCATTGCACTGCTAATGTAACAAGGGGATATGTTCTTAGCTGGGATTTTCACTGCACAGAAGCTCAAAAGGATTCTCTATCAACGATATCTAGTCAATCCATGACAGAAAGACAGTATGCACAGGAAATCAGTAATCCTAAATACCTACCGAAAATAACATACTGATCCTCAATCTCCACATCTAATGTGAAATGCATGAATTCTTTACTAATTTTAAGCATGCCAGACTTCTTAAATAGATATTATAAGGTCACAATTTCAGTCTATGAGGTAACTTTCAACTAAGAAGTAAATTCCAACTTACGTTTTAATTTTTTAATCTCTTCCCAAGTAAGGTTGAAGGTAAAAATTCCAGGCGTCGACTGAATCTGTGGAATATTAGTGGTACGAGTGTTGAATTTTGATTGAGCAACATTCGTAGTGTCTATAAGATTTATAGAGCCTGAACATATGGGGATTCCATCCTGTGTCATTTGAACAGAACAATCAATAACATCAGCACCAGCATCGCGGGCTTCCATATATGCAAGATCTGTAGATCCAGGGTAGTCTCCACTAGCTCCATTGTGTGAGATAATGAGCGGATTTGCTGGATGATAAATTAGGTAAAGGAATTAAGTTGGCATTGATGTCTATAGTGCTTTTTATTAAAATATAAATTTATAAAACACCAACAAAAAAAATGAAAGAGAGATCTAGGAGTTACAAGTTACAACAAGACATCAGTATATGCTTGGTAATGTACCTTTTCCAGAACTGTTCATGTTTGCATGAGCAAAGCAATCTGCAAAATGGTTGGGAGAAATCAATATCCTGAAGAAAAAAGTTTTTGAAGCCAAACATGTAATATTTAAGAAGTAGGCAAGTAATAAAAGTCATAAATGTTAAATATTATAGAAAATTACATGCAATTGTATTAAGAATAGTTTTACCTCTTATTTTCTAAGCTATAATATTAACATGTAACCCAGTAAGTTTTTAATTCATTTAAGAATTTAATGGGATCAGGGATGTGTAATAGTTAAGCAAGCAACAAAGCTTCGCTATTTTTCTCCCTTCAAAGCATCTTTCTCTTCTATCCTTCAACCTTTCAATACCAGTTGTTTGATTTTGCTTTCTCTTCTTGTGTTGGCCATTTGACAGAAAAATTTTAAAATTTGTCTCCCCCTTCCATCTGCATCATTCTTGCCCTTTTGTCTCCATTTTATCTTCCCTTAGTAGGTTACTTCATTAAATGATAGCTTCGCCTCCATTCTGGATTTGCTTTCCACTTTTTGTATGGTGCCTACCTCTTCTTTTCTACCAATTGAAGTTATCCTTTCTAGCAGTTCCTTCCATTTCTTCATGGATTTGAATCGTCCTCTTTCCAATTTTTAATCTTTGCCTTTAGCAGCTGCAATTTTCTGGCCAAGATGTGAGGACCCATCCCTTCTAGCAGTTCCTTCCATTTCTACCATTGTCTCATTTTTTGAGAAGAGGTAAAGTATGAATATCATTAAAAGAAAAAAGAAACCCTGTACAACTAGAGGCTGTAACAGGGAGAACCATACAAAAACTAAGCCACTATCCCATCAACATTAACAAAAAGATTTACATAATCAAAAAGGGAACTAAACTCTGAACTGTTTAAGTTAAACTGAGCTGATGACCAAGAAAACAGTTTGCCCACAATTGTATGCCAAACAACCTCCTTTTGACTGCCCTTGTTCTGAAAAATTCTGGAGTTTCTCTCTTGCCATATAGACCACCACACAACTCCAGGGATCGCTTGCCAAATAGCCTTTCCACTTTTACTCAAACCTTGTAACTGCCTCCCTTTCAAGAAACTCTCCACTGATACCAGAACCAGATAGCAACTCTTGTAGGAAAACAGACTGTGTACTTTCACCCAGATGCTATAATAGAAATTACAATGTAAAAACAGGTGATCAACTGTCTCCTCCATCTTCGACCCAGATATAATAAAACCTAAATGGGCTTGATTTTCTTCCCTATCATTCCTTGTTAAGGAAATTAGTGCATGATGAAATAGGGGGCATGACAAACTGATTGATGCAATTCTGGGTGAAATTACACAGTGAATCTGTCCAACTTCACCAATGTTGGAATTTCTTGATTATTTGCCCATGTATACTCTCCAGACAGTGGCAGATCCAGCATCTGGTTATGAAATCAGTGAACCCCCTGCCTGAAGTAATTAGTGATCTTACTTTCTTATCATAAAAGAATCGGATTGTCTTGAAATGCCCACCTGCACACCATGGCAGCAACCACCTGAACCCTTACTCCATCTAGCTTCCCCCATAAATTAGGTCTTTGCAGCTCATTTGAGCCATATACTCCAGTAGCAATGCTTCTAAGACCACCTTCCTACTCCACTTCCACTATGAGATAATAAACTCCAATATGATAGTCCTTGCATGTTACTTTCTTCGAGGTTCCATATCTAATGTTCCTAGCTGTTCCATTTACCAACTGACCACACTAACCACTCTGGTCATTACCCCAAATGCTTACAAAAGATGCTTCTAGGTGCTGAAGCTGTCTCCTATATCATTAAGATATCTGGATTTTGCTTCCATATGAAAGGGCTTAATACCACTCTTCTACAGCTTGAACGCAAGCCTCAAACATACCACAACAAGATATTTAGTCATGTCATCTTAACAAGACTGAAACAATCTAGCTCCTCTTTCTCCACCACCTCAACCCCTCCAAGCAACTGGCTCTTACTATTTAATCCACACGTACCATCACTTTGACCTTCTCCAAAGGGTATTTGGTCAGTTTGATGAGGGATCTGTTTTTATGGATTTCCACCTATGATTGCTACCTCATTTTATCCATTCAGTCATTTTGGTCAGTTTTGTCTCCCATTATTTTAACTCTTTATCATTTGTTCTTTTCTATAGGGGTATTTTGGCCATTTTAAAGGTGGACATTTTTATGGATTTCCACTTATGATACCATACATTTATCCATTCCATCATTTTGGTCATTTTCATTATCTAGTATCATTTTCCCCTGTTCATATTTCATCATTTTGTCCTTTCCTAAACGGGTATTTTGGTCATTCCAAGGGTGGATCCCTTTGTATGGATTCTTGCTTAGGATCCCCTCCCTATATTTGTTTGATTTTGTCATTTTGTTCATTTACATTCTTTAGTATCATTTTCCCATATTTTACCATTTTATCCTTTCCTCAAGGATTATTTTAGTCCTTTTATAGATAAATCTATTCCCTATGGATTTTCATCTAGGAGCTCTACCCAACATCTGTTTTGTTTTCTAGCCTTTGTATTTGCATCATGTCTTCTTGTTTTTCCTTTTCAGTTTAGTTATCATAATTTTTCCCATTTTGCTTCATTTATGGATATGGACATTTTGTTTCTTTCAAAGGTGGATACACCCCATCATGGTTTTCACCTAGTGTCTATTTCTGACATTTCCTACCACCTTATTTTTAAATTTTGGAAAACACATGTCAGTTTCCATTTATGATTTTCAATAACCTTCTTAGCTTTAGTCTTATCCATCTTTTTGTTAATTTTATGCTTTATTTCCATACCTATTTCAAGACCATACCTATGAATTTTATTTAGGAATTGTGCCCCATAACAATTTCATCCTTTGATAAGCTTGGGTTTCCCATTTTAGTTTCTTGTTTTTTTCTTTTTAGAATTTTGATTTCCTTTAATAAGTTTAGATTTCATGGTTATTGATTTAATTTTGTCACTTTAGTCATTCATCAAAAAAACTGTCACTTTAGTCTTAAGCATGTTGCCACTATTCGAGTGATCTAATAAAATCCGGATATCTAGAAGTCATGCCACTTTTTGGAGTTTCAAAGCACCCATGTTGTTAAGTTTGAAAAGTTTTGATTATTTAGAGTGAGTTTTATTTAAAATCAAATTTTGACTTTAATCTTTGATATTTTAACTTTAGATTCAATTTATTTTATAATCTTTCAACAATTTCTGTTTACTTTATTCTTGTTAATTATAACAATGGATGAGGGTGATGCCTCTTGAGGCAAAGAACACGCCATTAATTTTGGACATTCTCTTCATAACATTCACAAATTTTGAATGTAATTTTTTATCAGCAACCATAAAAGATCAACTTACTAATAATGTGAAAAAGAATGCATGCTCAATGTACAGTATTAGTTAAGCAAAAAAATTTTGAGTTTCATCATCAATATTATTGTCACCTTTCCTACTTTTTAGAACCCATTTGTTTTTTGGGAAATATGAGGGGGGAAGTTGGTCAGCAGGAAAGTCATGTTTTAAAAGCGCAAGGCGCAAAAAAGCCACAAGGGTCAATTTGCACCTGAGATGCAAGGTGCAAGGCGAGGCACGTGCCTTTTAAGCAAGGCACAAAAATTAAAAAAAAAAAAGCTAAAAACCAAGAAAAGCCAAAAAATGCAAAAAATCAAAAAATTATTAAGCATAATATTAATAAAAATATAAACTTTAATTTTAAAATAAATGTTTTAAAAAACCTATTGTCTAATATTAAAATACATAAATATAACATGTATAGCATATTCAAATGAGAATTTAACAATAAAATCAAATATATAAAACATTTTCAAGCATATAAAACCCAAAATCTCTTTTTTTCTCAATTGCATTACTTCAAGTAGCTAATGTGATGTAAAACATATTACATTCCTGATTCTACGAGCCACCTTTATACCACGCCCCTTGAGGCAAGCCCAAACAAGTCCACGTTAGGTCTTAAATTCTTAGTTCTCACACAAAAAATAATGGTTTTGTAGTTTTAATAGCTTTTGAAGAAGACATTCATTTAAGTATGCATATATATAGTTACAACTATCTCGTGTCATTTTTTTTGTTAATTAACGCATAAATTTATCAGGAGCTTGACTAGTAAAATATGACGAGGAAAGATCATACCTATGGCCTCTGATGGAGTTATAGGGAAGTCAGACAAGACACCATCAACAGAGAAGACACCATTGTCAATGAAATTAAGATACTCCTTTATTGGATCATAGCTATAGTTGTAGCTAAGAGGTACATCGTTAGTAAAATCTGATGCAAAAACCTCCAGCCCTTCCTTATGAGCATTTGATACAACAGAGGTGGGAGGTTGTAGATATAGACTAGAAGTTACAGGCCATATGGAAGTCTTGGGAACAAGGATTCCAGAAGCAAATGCCTTGACAAATGTAAGATTTTGCAATAGTGAGCCATACGTCTGGTTGGTTGAAGGTTCAATATCATCGGCACCTAGAAAGCGGAATACCAGTTTTGTTGTGCTTCTCCTGAATCGTGCTGCAATACTGCTAAGGAAAGCCACCTCTGGTGATGAAATGTAATTGACAATAACACGTCTTGATACAGAAAGTACAAAGCTTCTCATACTCAAGTTGTGCTGCGTATAGAATGCATCATGCTGTGGAATAAATGTGAGAATAGAAATTAGGTCAAGACCAATTTTTATAATAAAAGCATCGCACCGCATTTGTTCGAAGAATTTATGACACTGAAGTATTCTTACATGTGTCATAAAGTAAGGCCATTACCCAATGTTGGTCCCAACTCCCAACTATTTGAGGTTTTGGGAGGGGTGGACTGGGAACAGACTTAACCTCCAGCGTTTTTTTTTTTTTTTTTTTTTTTTTTGCACAAAGTTGCTTTTACATGTCATAAAGTAAAGATCACAAAGCCTAATATATACTTAATAAAATTTTATGGTTATTTACAGAAAAAAAAAAAGATTTTTTTTATCTATCCACCAAAGCCGAACATTAATAGACATAAAATGAACAAAAAATGTGGCTTCAATATGAGATGCAACTTACAATCTAGGATACCCTGATGTCTGTACATGCTTACTGTACCAGGTTCAAGTAACATGATGTCTATTTGATGCAAAATTGTTATTGCATAGAGACTTGTAGAGTACACAGGAGAGACAATTCTAGAAATATACAGGTGGTATATTTCAATTTGGCAAGATACAAGTACTGGACAATGAAAGTTCACTTAAAACAGACCGAAAGTAAAAAAGCAAGGTATTCAACATACTGAATGTCCATATGCTGAATTTCAGGAAATGGAGAGTCATGTCAATTTCTTGTATCAGTGTCTCATTATGAACATCTTAGCTTATAGTTTAAAAATCATTTACCTGAATATTCAACCATAAACCTGGTGGTCTTAGGCTCGCCAATTCTTCAACCCTTAGAATACTGAAAAGATTACCATCAAACTTATCTGTTCGAGAGTAAATTCCTTGAGTTACTGTCCAAGGGGGAAATAATTATTAGTAAAACATGTGATCTGGTATTGCCATAAAGCAATGAATGATAAAAAAAAGTATGCAGTATAGACTAAGTAACTTTTCATAGGCTCCAGATCTTGAAATCCATATAGGTCTAAATAATATAAATTTTCAAAAGAACCTACTATGTCAATAAAAACTTCAACTAGCTATTTATCAAAAAATAAAAATAAAAACTTCAACCAGCTTTCTGTAGAGAAGATAGAGTACAATAGCATAAGACAAGAGAAAACACAACAATTTCATCCACATGCATGGCAGTAACAACCAAGATTTTGGCTTCAATTATTGTTTTAGTTTTATGGCCCAATTATAATCTAGGGATACTCTTCCATGGTCTGTAATTTGGTGGGGCATAAAAGGAGCCAATGGTCCTTGGCAGCTTGATAACTAGGTGAAGCATATAAATTTTTTTTATCTGATTTGATTACTTGTGTGTTTCTCATTAATAGCAATGCCAAGATTCTGCAAAATATATTGAAAATTCGATGCTCTACTGTTATGACGATATTTTTTCTGATCAATATTTTCTTTTATCTCAATTTCATGCGATAACAATTTCAACATCACTTGAGTCCAAATCTTCATCTTCCTCAGCCTCAGACCCCGTTTCCAAGTTTGCAGCGGTTTTTCTACACCATATTTTCTTCCAAAAGGTTGCTTTCACTTCCACATTTTCACTTTGAATATGTTTTATATGTCATTTGAGCCAATGGGATTTTTAAAACATTTAATTTCTTTTAAAATTCAGGCTAACATATGTATTATGTTAGAAAGCCCTTGCATCCTCCTCACCTTATGTCTTGCACCTTGGGCACTAGAAGGCCCTTGCATTTTTAAAACACTGAGATCAAGAGAATAGCAAGTAAAGGAAAACTCTATTGGAGAATCACCCTTTCAGCTATCTTATGGAATATTTAGAATGAGAGAAACCAAAAGGTATTCCAAAATAAAACTGGTCACATGGACAATTTGTCGAGGAAAATATTTAGCAAGTGTAAATACAAATAAGTTCAGCACAAAACCTTGTATATGGTATTTCAAATCTTGCATTTGCATTCTTCCCTAACTGAGCCTAAGGTAATAGGAGATTGCTTTTCCTTGATTTTATTATTTTTTTTTTGTAGGGAGGTTTTGTACTTGTGTATCTATTATATAGCCTCTCACTATATAAATACATTGGTGGTTGCAAATGAATTTCAAGAGATTTATGCCCCAAGTAATGAAAATATATGCTTTACCTTTTTCTAAAAAAATCTCTAAGTATCAAGAACATCATGAAATCCACCCTCCTGTGTGTGTATACACATATGTACATAGAATTGTGGCCTTTTCTATGTCATGCAGTTATTACACAATCAGTATGGTTTTTACTTGCAACTCCAGTGAGTGTAAACATACACAATCAGTATGTTTACTTCCTGTCAGTGTTTAAGATTCCAACCAAAATCTCAAACATGTTGGAAAAATTAATGAGGGACTTCTTGTGGGAGCCAAGAGAGGAGAAGAAGGATCATAGGGTGAGTTGGGAGGTGGTAACTAGAAGTAAAAGCCTAGGAGGTCTTGGGATAGAAAATATTAGGAAAAGAAACATGGCCTTTCTAGGGAAGTGGTTGTGGAGATTTCCTTTGGAAAGGGACAAATTGTGGACGAAGATAGTGGCTAGCATTCGTGGGCTGGAGGATAATGGTTGGGATCTTGGAATTTTGGAAAGAACTACAGGCATCTCCATGGAAACTGGAAAGCCATCCATGATATATGTCTAGCATTCTCTCCTTGGATCAGGTATGGATTGAACTCAGGTAACCTAATAAAATTTTGGGAACAAACTTGGGTTGGGGATTCCCCTTTGATAGAACAATTCCCCTCTTTGTATGCTCTATCAAACCTAAAAAATGAACCTATCTCTTCCTTCTTAGTTCCTTCAGTCTCAACTTCTGGCTTTGGGTGAAACCTAGGCCTAAGAAGGGCCATTAAGGATACAGATTTGGACTGCATTTTGACTTTGTTAAATATCCTTGATAATATTTTCCTGGACCCCACTAAAGAAGATATCAAAATATGGACCCCCTCCTCGGGTGCCTTCTCTTATGCCTCTTTTTTTGAAACCTTAACTCATCCTCCTACTCCTCTTGGGTTGCCCTTCCCTGTTAAAGAGGCTTGGAGTAAGCCCATTCCTCCTCGGGTTGGTAGTTTTTGTTGGGAAACTTTCCTGGAAAGAATCAACACAAATGACCTGATTCAAAGAAAGAGACCAATTCTTGTTTATCCCCAAATCGGTGTTCTCTCTACAAGGTTGATGGGGAAACTGGCTACAACCTTATGGTTACTTGTTTGTTTGCTAAATCTATTTGGGAGTGGGCTTTCTCCTTTTTTGGGTGTAATTGGAACCCCCCTTTGAATGTGCAAAGTCTATTTTCTTTGTCCTATTTCAGTTGGCCTAAGAAAAGAGGGAGGATTATGTGGAGATGCATCAGGGCAGCAGTTTGTTGGTCCTTATGGGAAGAAAGGAACTGTCATATATTTTCAGACAAGGAAAGAACTGCTGAGAGTTTAACAAATTTGATACACCTAAGGGTGGTTCACTGGCTGAAATCATTGGACCTTTTTACAAACTTCTCCATGACCGACTTGCTGAGAAATTGGAAAGAGATAGCAAACTCTGCTCAGGTTAAGAGGATTTCTAGACCCATTTGGACTCCCCCACCCTCTGTATTTATAAAACTGAACTTTGATGGGAGTAGTTTTGGAAATCTGGGCCATCTGGGATTGGGAGTGTCTTCAGGAATGAGGAAGGGTTTATTCTGGCCTTGTATTCAGGCCCAATTGGAGAAGGTGACTCTCTCAGGGCCAAGATCTTTGTGGTTTTGGAAGGAATCCAAAGAGCAAGACAATTGAACATTAGAAGATTGGTCCTTGAAGGTGATTCGGAGGTGATGGTTAGATGGCTAAAGGAAGACAACAGTAGCATGTGGAACCTAGTAATGAAAGGAAAAATTCAAATGGCTTGCTAGGGACATTGAGGTGGAGTACAATTGGGTGAAAAGAAATGCCAACTCATTTGCTGATGGGTTAGCTAAGCAAGGGGTGAATAGGTTGCCTTTGTTTTGGGCTAATTTCTAATTTTTCTCTCTTTGTAATTTGTTGATGGGGAGTTAAGTCATTTTACCTCCCCTATATCTTGTAACTGCTTCCTTCTATTTTAATAAAGCTGATTGTTATTGATCAAAAAAAAAAAGGTGAAGTAAGATCTTATTGCATAAAAGGATAATTAGTACAACAAGAGGCAACAGCAGAGGCCCAGACCCCAAAGCAACAAGCCACACACAATACATCCTCCAAAACTCCATACATTGAAGGGACTGCAACCCAGATAGATCAACCACAACTTCAGCATCCTTCGATCTGCACTTGTTAAGGACGATCCTTCTATTTCTTTCAGCCCAGATCGACCACACCACAACTGCAGCCCAGATTGACCATACCTGATACCACAACTTTGTTATCTGTTTTTCAATTGAAATAAATCTGATCAAGGAAAAATCCAAGACCACAGCTGAGATAAATAAAGGAAAGCTGATCAAAGACCGAAGGGGCTGCATCATCAGCTAGAATGATGACTGATTCATCTGATCCATTTGAACAAAAATTTCTTTGAGATTATAGCTCTTGCTTCCCTCACTAAATGTCTGAACATGGGCCTCCACTTCCCTCTAATAACCAGACAATCACAACCTGGGAGTCTCCCTGACTTGATTGAGCTCATCCCTGTTAGCTGCCTACCTTGTAAGACCATCCTCTAATTAGGCTTTCCATGTGAAAGCCTCTGAATTCATCCCTACTTCCCTAGCTCATATCCAATGGGCAACTATAATTGTGATGATGTTTATCATCTCATCTGATGTAGGATTGGTATGATCCAAGGCTCGACTCAAACAATTTTGAGGGAAACTGAAAACTAAATGATGATGGTAAGGCGTTAGGTCCAAGGTTTGGGGTTGAGAGGCTAAGGAGTAGGCCTAGGTAAGGTGGATGAGGGGTTGTATAGGGTTATATAGCTGCATGAAGTGACTAGGAGGGTAGTTTAGTGCTGAAATTCATGTAATAAGCAGAAATTTCTAGAGAGAGAAAATAAATAAATTTCAATATCTCAAGATTGGAATGGAATTTCTTCAAACTGTTTTAGAAGGAAAGATTAGGAAAGTGAACCAAGCATGAGGTTAAATTTGGATTGGTTTTAAGAAAGGTTGGGCACAAAAAGGCAGGAGTTCTCAAAATTAGAAACTTTTGAGAAATAGGGTTTTTTAGTAAGCATTTTTTGAAAACTGTTTTAATGGGATGAAAAAGAACCTTAAATATGGGGAAGGGCTGAACCAGATCTGGGTTTGGTGGGGAAGCATTAGTGAGATAGGTTTCTCTCTCTAGAAAGGTGCATGGATTTAAGAATTGAAGGGAATAGAACACAAGTCCATCAGGAAATCTGCTCAGAATTTTCTTTTTCTTTGAGAAAAGTGTAAGGTATTGTATTAAGAAAAAAAAAAAAAGACACCCATTACAACCTGCACAGACTGGAACTGTGCAGTCCAAACATGTATCTCGATCAATTCTTCTTACAGAAAGAAGTATCATGAACAAGAAACTGGGTATAAGGTGTATTTCTGAATAAACTGTGAGCTGCCATCCAGGAGCATTGTTTTAAAAGGCTTAAGCCTTGAGGTGTGAGGCATACGCCATGAAGCGAGGCACACAGATTTTGCCTCACAACTTTGATTTGAGGTTTAAGACTTTGTCAGAATTCCTCAAGCCTCAAGGCGTGAGGCATAGCTTGAAGCGTAAAAAGGTGTAAGCCTCAAGTATCAATGATTACTTTATGATTTAATGCAAAATATATATATATATATATATAAATATGCATTTTTATAATTCAAAACATATAGAAAAACACTTCAATAATTATAGGCCAAATAAAAGGTAAAAAAGAAAAACCAAAAGGACTAATCAAATTCTTAGTTTCTTTTGGATAAATCAAGTGAGATTTTTCTTATTATTCTGAATGTAATATCACAAGTTTGTTATTTTTCTCATTTCTTCTACTAATGGATAACATTTTCATCTTTCATCAATAAAATTTCTTTTACCTCACCTTCTCAAAAAATAATAATAATAGTATTATTATCATGATCAAATCAACTAAGTTGTTTCCTTTCTTCTAAATTGTTTTTTTTTTCATGCAACGTAAATTGTTTATAATTGTTAGTTGATTAGTTATTATTTTATTTAATGCTCAATGCCAAAACTTATTGCTTATAAACTTCTAGTTTATAGAATATGTGTACTTTCTATCATTTTAATTTGGTATATTGTTTGTTATTTTCATCAATTTACAAACTTTGAGGCTTATGCCTTGCAATGCCTTGAGGCTTACACCTCAACTACGCCTTTAGCCTTTTAAAACCTTTTCCAAGAGTATATTCTTCCCCGTAGAGATTATAAGATGTCTTCTTCCCTCTTTTCTTTGTTTTCAAAGATTCTTCCATTTCTTTCCTCCCAAACCGTCCAGATCATTGCTAAAGGCAATATTTCTCATACCACTTTTCCTTTCTTAATCAAACCGGTTAAATGCCAGCTTCTATAACAGCATCCTCCAAGGTTTCAGGGAAACACCACTGCACCCCAAAGAGATCAAACATCTTGGCCCAGTCTTTTGATAATAGGACAGTGTAAGAATATGTGGTTAACTGTCTCCATTTCATCTTTACAAAAATTAAATTGTGTTATCTACAGAACAGCCTCACTTCAGTAAGTTATCAACAGTCAAACACCTGTTATGATTTAAGAGTAGCCAACCAAAACAGAAAAGCAACCTTTTTGGGTGCCCCTGTATGCCAAACCCTGACCCAAGGGAAAAAGGTCTCCTCGCAGCTAGCCAACCATTTATAGAAAGATCTCACTGAGAAACTTCCGTCCTTACTCCATCTCCAAAGTCTTCTATCATATCATTTTGGATTGTAGTGAACACTTATGTATTTATTCTTTTTTTTCTAGGGGGTTGTGGGGGGGGGGGGGGTCCACTGACAGTGAGATTCAAAATCAGTTCTGGTAGAGCAAAGGTCCATCAGGAAATGGGCATTATATACCTAACATGGACGAAAACAAGGTAACATTAGTGGCTCTGTTGGCAAGAAAGATTCCACCAAGCTGGAGATGATGGCCTTCTCTTTGGCCTTGGGGTTGTTACCTTGTGAAGGTCCTCATCTCCTCTAGATTGAAGGGGATTTCTATAAAGCAATCAGATGGGGCAAAGGTTTTGGAAGGATTTCTATGACAATTATCTTACATGCTGAACGAGATTAAATTGCTTTCAAGTTTATCCTGCTTTATTAATATGGATTTTTAGTTAGATGAATTCCATTATTGATAGATTAGCTAGTTTGGTTGCAAATTTATAAGGAAAATATAACAACTCTTATTTATCAAAAAAAAATATATATATATATAGCAACTCTTCATTGATGGGTGCAGCATCTTTTGAAGCTTTAAGAGATAGTGTTCTTTTCCTTGCCAACTTCTGGGCTTTGGTGAGCAAGGAATTCATCATCATCATCATCATCCATGCCTTATCCCAACATGAGCAAGGAATTCATAATTATTTCAAACAAAGCCCTTCAAAGGAACTTTGTTCAGATCCTCTTATTCATTTTCTCGCAGATTAGCATGGATCTAACATTTTAGCTTTCAACAGAAAATTAGGGATGCAAAAGCCATCAAAGCTGAGAGGTGGTAATCCTTCCTACTGGGTCAGGGATTGCTTTGAGACTAAGTTTGACACTTTCACAGTGCTTGGTGATTTGGCAATTCTATCATCCAATGGACCAAAAGGTTTGAAATATGATCTACAGCACATTATCTAGATGGCATTATAGATGACCTTACTGCCTTTAATAAAGTGCGCTAGATTAAGACCCTTTACAATCAGTAGTAGTAACACCATACCAGTCTTACAGACCTACTGCAGGGAAAGAAAAACAATAGTTGAGAGCCATCTTGCTCCATATACATAGGAGTGAGAAAACTCGGAGCATGAAGAGGTATCCCCATCACTCCTAACTACACCACACATCTTCTTCTCCCTTCACTTATCACCCCTGCCACCGGGAATCACCAACTTAATCGAAAGTCAAAATCCTACACCTTCGAACTTTTTAACTCCAGAATCAATTCAACATCTTCCTTGCAATGAAACAGAAACAAAAATAAGCCACCATTTAACTTTATTACTCCCATCACTCTCTCCAGAACCAATTTATGAATTTCATTAATAAAACAAAAGCATCCCTGTACAATAAGAGGCTATAAACAGGGAACACACAATAATTGCCCAGGAAGCACTACAATTTTTTTATCAATAACTGAATCAGATTCATTAAATTCAATAAGCTCTCTTAGCTCTCCCAACTAGAACACAAATTACAACAATGCCCAAAACAGCCAATTTCTTCCCACCCCTTGTTTGGCTAAAGTATCAGCAAACGAATTAGCATCTCTTTTCACCCATTGAAAAGCAATTTTCATTCCTTGTAAAAGCCACATAATTCTTCTTTTTTCATAAATAAAGTCCCACCATCCAATCTCCTCTTGCTTTTGAAGACAATTTATAACTAGCTTTGAATCCCCTTATGTTGACAGCTTACTACTTAGAGTTTTGGATTCCCTCCATGACATGACAGCCAATATTTTAGCCCTTAACAAGTCACCCACCCCAGTTGGACTTGTGTAGAGAGCAATAACTTTCCCTTTATCATTTCTGAAAACACTGCCAATCCTTGAAGGACTTGGATTTCCTTCACTACTACCATCAAAATGCAACTTGATAAAACCACTGGAGGAGACCAAGATGGCCTAACAATATCCTTGAAAGGTGTAGAATCAGCTATTTCCTTCCAATTTATCGGAAGGTCACAAGCAGGAATGTTCTCAAAAAGCTTCAGGGATTTCACCCAATGGATCACTCTAATAGTGATGACTTCAATTAAGGCATCCCTACTCCTCTCTTTCTAAGAAAAGGTTTCTTTACTCCTTTCTTCCCAAATTGTCCAACAAACAGTTGCATGTTTACAGCTCCATAGAGTTATTCACATAGTTTTCAAGGCGCCAAGGCGAGGCTAGGTGACTGGGGGGCACCTTGTCACCTAGTCGCCTAGGCGGGCGCCTAGGCGATGGATTTTTTTATGTTAAAAACATAGATCCTAGGGTAGTTTCCTAGGTACCATAACCATATTTCTTTAATAATTATTCATGATTTTCATAAGAAAAGTATAAATTTCATATTAAAGTATAGAAAATCAACATATTCATGAGAAGAAAAGGAAGANTATTAAAGTATAGAAAATCAACATATTCATGAGAAGAAAAGGAAGAAGGAAATTTCAAAAAATATAGGGGCTGAACCCTTATTTTTGTTATAGGAAAAGAAGAAAATAAAAAGTATTGGTAGTAGTAGTAGTAGTAGTAGTAGTAGTAGTAGTAGTAGTAGAAGAAGAAGAAGAAGTAGAAAAAGAATATATGGAAGAGGAAAGTGTGCCCTGATTAGATAAAATTTTAAGTTCTTCCTTACTTATTGGTTCAGGTTTTTAAGTCTTTGAGGGTTCAATACAGAATTTAGCAATGTCTGTGTTGATTAAACCCTAAAAAATAAGAAAATAATAAAAAGAAACTAGTATATAAACACACAAAATGATTATTTTAGTTTAATAATATTTATTTTATAATTATAATCTCAAAAAGAATGAATAAAAAAGTATTTTATAGCAGGAAGTAGAAAACTACTTGGCAATTAGGCAAGGCGAGCCTCAAAGGGCGCCTTGTTGCCTAGGCGCCCGCCTAGGCATCGTCTTGACAACTATGGTTATTCCCCTCTTCTTTGGCCAAATGACAAAAGAATAGGCAAACATGCCTTGAACATTTGGCAGAGGGTTTCACCTACACCCAAATAAGGAGCAAAACCAATCCCAAATTTCCAAGCAAAGGGGCAGGTGATTAATAAGTGATAGCAAATCTCACCATTGGCCTTACAGAGATAGCACCAGTGTGGAGATAAGCACCAATAAGGTCTTTTTCTTTGCAATAAGTCATAGATATTAATTCTTTTCAAAAGAACTTCCCAGCAAAAGGCTCGAGGCTCTCACTCTGGGTGGTATAGGATTACTCTAAATCTCCTTAACAGGGAAAGGAACTCCAAGGCTTCAGTCAGTTGTATCAAGAACAAAAAGAAAGAGGCAAAAGTAAAGGAACCAGAAGTAGATAAGGTCCAAATCCAGTTATTCCTTTTTGAAGGATCCAGGAACACCCCTTCAAGACCTTGGAACAAATGTAATACACTACTTATTTCAGACCAGAGGTAGATAAGGTCCAAATCCAACAATCCCTTTTGAAGCCCAAGTCCCAATCAAACCCAGCCCTTGGATTAAAAGGAACCAAGAACAATGAAATAGGCTCACCCTTACGGTTTGAAAAAGGATAAAAGGAGGGGAATTGAACCTTAAGGGGAGAGTTTCCAAACCAGACATGTACAAAAAAGGCAATATATTTTCTATTGAACAGCTTGTGAATAACCATCCAAGAAAACATCTTCTCCAAGATTTTTTTAGGATACAAAATCTGGAAAGACTCCCCTATTTTTGAATATCCTGGCATTTCTCTCCTACCAAATACACCAAAAGGCCACTACGAGAACAATGTTTCAAACTAACCTCCCTCTCTTACTCAAGCCTTGGATCCTCCAGCATTTTACAAACTCCACAACAGATTCTTGGTAGCAGCTACTTACTGAAACCTGTCCCACCATTGTGCTCTATCAAAAGCCACATTTTCTTTCAAACTATGTTTTTAAATAAAATTTTTACCTCTTCAGACCATATTTTCTTGGGTCTTCCCTTAGCTCTTTTTAGAGCCTTCTTCTTGCACCAATTCACTACTCTCCACAACTCAATTCAGACTAAGTCCAAACTATTTGTGGTGCACTACATGAAATCTTCCCCGCCATTGTGATCCATCAAAAGCCATGTTTTCTTTCAACTTATAAGTTTTTAAATAATATTTTTACCCCTTCAGATTAAATTTTCATGGGTCTTCTCTTAGTTCTTTCAGAGCCTTCTTGTGCCAATTCACTATTCATTGGTTCAGTTGTTGGTCATCTATACACACAACCAAACCATCTCAGTCAACTTTCCTTCCAAGAAAAGGGCAGCCCAGTGCATGAGGCTCTGGGGAGGAACAGATGTATGTAGCCTTACCCCTGCAGATACACAGAGAGGCTGTTTCCAAGTTAACTTTCCTTCAACTTGTGACTAATTGTAATTGGAACTACTCTTAAGTCCCCTCTACTTCAGCCTGTACTTATTTCTGATTCTGTTCTTTCTAGTCTTGCCACTCATCCATCCCAACACCATTATCTCAGATGCACTCATTTTTCAACATATTTCTTGATTGAACAGCACTCTGTCCCATGTAGCAATGCCATCTTAGAACTGCCTTAGAGAATTTTCCTTTTAGTATCATTCGAAGACCCTCCTAAACTAAGAAAGATGGAAGCCTTCGCCAATAAAAACAGCTTCTACTTTCAAAATGAACCCTATTTCTAGTCTGCAGTACCATATGCAGCCAAAACATATCAGGCTATGGCAGTATATTAATAATAAACTTGCAACGAGATCTAATTTATGACATAATTGAACTCAAAACAAAATAAAGAAACACACACAATCAATTTAGATCTAAAAATGGTAAATTGTCCAAAAGGAGAAACAGTATGATTTCGTTCTGTTGAGAATTTAAAAATCTCATTCAGGATTTCTGGATCTATGCATAGAATACTATTATTAGATTAGAAACAACTCAAAGAAGTTGAACTTACAGTAAACATTTGCTAAGTCATTCAGAGTATAGTCCACAGGGAAGTATCCTTTCATAAGTTGCCCATTCACAAGGTAGACAGTACTATTTTTGAAAACATTTGCGATGTCAGAAGAATTATCTAGCTTGAGATCTGGAAAGCATATTCCAACTGCATCCTTTGTCAGTTGCACATCACACCATAAGATCACATTGCTTAAGCTGGTCATATTTGCCAAACTGTATGCAGCATAACTAGAATCTGGAAAAAGCCCTGAGAAGCCACCCTTAGCTATGACTAAAGGTGCTTTCCCTGCAAACAGTAACCAATAGAATAGGCCTGCCTCATTCAATAGTTCTCTAAAAAAGACTAGAGCAATAACAATATGCATACAAGAAAAATCTAGCTAACATTGGGCAGTTGGCATTCAATCTACCAAATTTTGAAGGGATAACAAGAAATGGTTTAGGTGCACAGACCAACTAAATAGAAAAGATTATTATCTCTGCATATCTTCTTTACAAGCATAAATCATCAAAAAAGATGAAGAAAACTTTCCAATCAGACACAACATAGATAAATAAATAAATAAGGCTCCCAACTCTCAAAGGGTTACTTATCAAGGGGAAGGTAAGATACTTGTTAAAGGGCAGCAAGCTTACTCTCATTCAAAGGTTGGGTCGAAGGCACTAAAAGTTTGTTAACACTTTGCTGCTTGGGAAGTGAGAGTGGAGATTTGCGATAATTCCAGAATTTAGATGTGTAGCAATTCAAATTTCACTTGAGGTTCTTATTTAGTTGATTTATAACTCTTGAATGATAGAGTATGATCACAATAAAGTATCAATACTATCACACATGGAAGTAAAAGAAAATGCACTTTGATGTAGGACTAAACAAGGACTACAACCCCACTCACATACAACAGCCAAGATGGTTTCAAACAGAAGACGGATAACAAGGAAGATGACCTTTTTTTATTGTATTTTGTCTTTTAACCGTAGCACTAAAAAGAAAATATTTTCAAGAAAAAAAAAAAGAACCCAAGGAGGAAAAACTTTGCTCGTATATAGCCATAATCATCCATTTTTCACAACATACGTATACCGCTTGAGCTTTTCCTCAGAAAATACAAAACCAAAAAAAGCACGTTTATACAAAAAAGAAATAATCAATTTTCTGACAAAGAACTCTCTCAAGAGATTTCTTTTCCCATAAATCTTTCGTCTTATCTCAACCAAAATCCGAGACAAAATTAAAACAGTAACAGCAAACAAAATCGTCCTCCGAGATTCTTCTTTTCTCCTTTTTTTTTGTTCATATCACAAAATTATCCAGCATTTCCCCAAAGAAAAACAACCAAACAACATAAGCAACGAAGTAACAACCTCAGAATTCGACCATCAAAGTGAAGAACTAAAACCAAGCATTTAGAAACGAAGCGAGAGATAGAGAGAAGAAGAGGAGGAGGAGGAAAAAGATACAGACCATTTAACGTCAGCCATGGACTGGTACTGTTGTTAGTACTGGATCTCTGAGAAGTGATCAGAACAGCTGAGTGAAGAACCAAAAGAAGAAAAAGAGGACGAGAGATCAGCATTGCCGGAAAGTTGGCCGAAGATTAACTCTGCTCTGAAACTTCGGGCAAGTGGCAATCGGAAGAATGGAGTCTAATTGGAAAACGGGAGAGATTTGGTTGTAGTCTTGAAAATACAGCAGAAGAAAATTAGTTATTCTTCTGTTCAGCTCAGCCCCAGCTCCAGAGAGAGAGAGAGAGTTGTACTCTTTTTCAGGATGGCTTTTATTATTACTCTAATTATAACTATTATTTTGTGTTATTGTCTGAGAAGCTCTCTCAGCGTGAAGTTTACAGTAATATCATTAGCTACCATAATAATACGCGTTTCCACATATCTACTCAATCCAACGGCGCGATTGGCTCGAGCTAGCTGATCGGAGCTGATGGATTCAGCAGATCACACTCACTGACTCACCCACCCGGTAGGTTTTGTTTTGAAAGTTCAAACTCGCTGATATGGGGACAGCTAGTCGACGATGTAATGGGAGCATCTGGCAGTTGTCCACGTGTTAATACATTATTGGAGGAATTCCTGTTTCCGTCAGCAAACGCGCAAACGTTCCCATATAGGTGGGTCCCTGTTTTTTGTTGAGAGTTGAGAGACTTGAGGCCGGAGCTTGCTTGCCAATTGCGATAAAGGTTTTTTTATCTCTTCATCAGTTGTTATTGCTTTGCGGCAACCAGCAACTACCATATCACCGTTTTTATCCAGTGGTTCCTTACTTCCTTCTTCCAATTCCAAGACTCGAAGAACCAAAGTCAGTCAGACCTTGTACAATTAATAAAATATCTTAAAAATTCTACTTAAAACGTGGGACTGGCCCACTTGCTAGCTTGTTCTCGTCATTGATAAATCACGCCGTGACGCTAGCATCCGCCGTTCCACCTACGACCTTTGATGCCCTGATCCACTTTATTTTCTACCGTTGGATTTCTAACTGACGGTGACTGCTTTGGTAGTTATTACCTAAGGCTTGAGAAATAAATGAATGCCCTGACCCTGTATGGTGGAGTGGACTTGTTAAAAGTTAAAACTTAAAAACGACCCAAGAAGATTCAACGTGAAAGAGGCGAGAGCGAGCTGAAATCTCAAATCTGTTTCCATCCTGATAGTGCTACCGCCGGTTGATGAAGATGGGCACCGTTCTTATTTGTTTGCAAAAGTATTTTGCAGGCCCACTTTACAGCTCGGTTTTTGCTTCACGACATTCAACTTTGATTTTGATTTGCCAGAAATATTGTCTTTTTTAAATTATATTTCAGTTGGAGATAAAATGTTATGTTATATACTCCAAGATTTTTAAAACCGGACCTGACAGAGAACTGTTCTGAGACCGGTTCCCATGTCAAATGGTCCGACCATCTGATTCGAATAGATGGTTTGTTATGATTTAAAAATTGAAAAAAAAAGAATAAAAACAGTTGTTCGATTCAGCAATTCAATCACCAAGGTCAACAGGTCGTTAATCAAATCAATAATTTTTTATTAAAAAACAGTTTTAGGGTGAAATAGAACTTATTACTTAACCGGTTTCTAATTTTTCTGATCCAACCATCCAATCCAATCCGATTTTCAAACCCATGATATACTCTTCAAATATATAATTTATTTGATATTATAAATATTGTTTGGATTATAATTAAAAAATATCCCATATTTTAGTAATATATTATTTTAATTATGATATTTGTCCCAAAGTGAAATTAGATTTTCAAGGATTGAATTTTTCCACATTAAAAGTTTGGTGTCCTAAAATGGAATTGAAGATTAAAAGTTGGGCTAAACAACAGTTCTTTTCTCTTTTTAGTTCGAATTAGGAGGGAGCTTAGAGGTATCGTTGGTGTTTTAAGTATAAAACGTGGTCACATCAGCCAGATAGGCATTTTGAATATAATGGTCAAATTTCTTTTCGATTGAGATCTGTTTTGAGTTTAAAATTTATAAAATACTTCTCATAGAAATCTAGCCGGCTCCGTATTGTCAGATAAGGCTTGGGTGGTGTTGACGAATGACGGTAATGAGGATGATGGTAATTCCTGTTGGCCTGTTGGGGGTGTGTCAAGAAACATCAAAGTTAGGATGAGAAACACAAGTTTTCACCATAATTCAGGTACGAATGGTGGTGTTTGTATTTCAAGTATATATGACGTTTTAAGTCAAAATATTGCAAATTGAAACATTAATAATACCAAACACAACCTTGGTGATTGATTTTAGTTGCATTAATGTTCTGCAATTCTTGATACGCATCTGTCTCACGGACATACAATCAAATTAACCCTCGTAATTGTTACAGCCTTGAGTAAGGTTTCCATGGTTAAGCGTTATGAAAAGAGATTTTCTTTTTCTTTTTTTCTTGGTCAGATTTCCCAACTTGGTGGTCCTCACATTTTTTATTTGTTGATGGGGGCCGGAGAGAGAGAATATGGTGGTTGTGTTATAATTATTATTGATCAGCTCCACGGGGAAGTCAATGTTAAATGTGGAGGTTTCAATCAATTTGCTTAATCAACCTAACCTCCTTAATATTATCATTTAAAAATGTCTAGTGGCAGCTTTTTATAAGATATTTGAGTTCGATTCATGAAAAGCTCGATTTAACTAAGCCTAAATTGAGTTCAAGCTTAATATATAGGCTTATTTGCTAATTGAACTAGTTCAAGGCCAATAAAGCTCGGCTCATAAGCCTAATTTTGATTTTACATATACATATATATATATATATATATATATATATATATATATTACATAATAAAATATTTTATATAATATTGTTACTATATATATAATAATAACTATTTTTTATATGTCAAAATAAAATAATTTTTTTTTGTTTTTATAAAACTTTTGGCTCACAGTCGAGCTCGAGCCAAGTTGAGCTTGAATTTACGAACTTTTGACTCAAGCCAAATTCGAGCTTGAGCCTAATAGCTTGTTGGCAAGTTGAACTCGAATAACCAGATATTCGACTTAGCTTTGCTCAAATCCACCACTACTCCTGACCATTTAACTAAGTGAAAAATGTCTAAAGTCCTTGACCCATGGTTGTTTATTTAAAAAGTATAGGGAAACCTTTACAAATCTTATATAGATTTCCTTATACTTCCCTTCCTTTCCTTACCTTTTCTTTCAAACCAAATATAACTTTCATGTTAAATTTTTAGACAAAAACAATGTTTGGTTTTCAAATGTACCAAGCAACATTTGACTAGTAGAATAAAGAATAAAAGAGAATAATGGTGTCTTGGTTTATCTGCAATAGTGTATAGAGAATAAAACTAATAAAACGGAGTAGTTGCCTGTGTGTAAGTAGGCGCAAGGACGATATTTCATTTTTATCTTTCTTTTGATTAAATTTGTTCAAATGGATTTTAGGGTCAAAACCATTATTTTCCACTCCCATCTTACAAAATATCAATTAAGGGTCCGTTTGGTATGCAAACAATATTGGAATCAGAATCATAATCGAAATTCCCAGGAATCGGAATTATAATCACCTATTCCTAATACTTGTTTGTTTAGTTCAATTAGGAATTGGAATCAAATTCAAATTGTTGCTATTTGGTTCATTTGGAGTTAAAATTGGAATCAATTGAAAATTTTCAATTTGTATTAGTTTATTTATTAATTCATTATTATTTCATTAATATTTTATGAATATATAATTTTTATTTTATTTGTACTTTGTTATTACTATTTTATTAGTATTTAATATTTATTATCTCAATATTTATCATTAATCTATAAATATTTTATTAATATATTATTATCTTATTATTACTTTAATAGTATTTTTATTATTATATTTTATTAATAATCCATTATTCTATTGCATTTATTATTATTATTATTATTATTATTATTATTATTATTATTATATTTGAGTTTATTAATATTCTATTGTTTTTGTTTTATTATTTTAAAATTAAATGATTATTATTTAATAATTAATATGTTAATATTTTATTTATACCTAATTATTATTTAATAAATAATATATTTTTTTATTTAGTAATATTTTATTATTATTCTATTAATATTTTGTTAAGAATTTATGAATATATTTATTATTACTATATTATTAATTTAATAATATTTTATTATTTTATTAATATTAAAGTTTTTGGGGTTTTTTGTTATGAATTCTTTATTTCTTGATAGACTTGTATGAAAATCCATTCCTTTAAAAGGAATCTAAAATGGCCATTCTCCCATATGAGGGAATCCTATTCTAGCCCAACAAATAGTTGAAATTGAAACAGACCATTACGATATTCTGATTCTAGGCACCTATTCGAGGGAATCAAATGGACCCTAAGTAAATTGGTCACAAACTCAAGGGGTGTTATACTAAATACAAATTAATAGATAATTTCATAAAATACAGGGGGTGTTTTAATAAAATGACAATTATTTATTTCATTAATATATAATTTTGTTCGGTAGAATGATCCCCAGCAACAGCTGAACAGCCTAGAGGTGAGACTCTCCATCTGGCAGCACATGGGATGGAAATTAGAAACCGGAAACTGGACGGAAAACTTGGGGAATGAAAAAATTAAAAAAAAAAATAAAAAAATAGATGCTTTTCCAGAATCCACGCGATTTTATTCTGGAAGGGAAAATCCAAGTGGGGAAAATAATTGATGGGTTCATATCATATCATATGGCTGCTATGTTTGTCCCTGTGGGCCTCACTCAGCTCAACAGCCACGCAGTAAAACAACGAGGAGATGTCGAGATGACAGAGGAAAGAGTGGAGGGTTTCTACTTTCTACTTTCTAGTGTCGTCTATTCAACCCAAAATTAGGTTTAGGAGGGAATGTCTGTATTAAAAAATATATACATATAAAATAAGAAGCTCAAATTTATTTTATTCAAGAAAAAAAAAAAAACAAAGGAAATGGTCCATTCACCGTGAATAATAAACCCACGCCTCCTTTTTTTAAAAGAAATTTTATAACCCCTTTAATAAAAAAGAAGAGAAAATAGTGAAAGTCAACTCAATCGAAGGTAGCTTTAAGCGAGGCAAGATTTTAGTCAGACGAATCTTTCGCCGGCAATTTGGACGATATTTAGGCGTTGAGCAATATTAATTTAGGCCTTTTGGAAAAAAGAGGGTGAATTCTGTAAAGCCATATTTAAACACCATTCTTGATTATAAATTGAGTTAATTACTTATATTCTGTAATTTCAAAATTTATTTATACGTACTGACTTTTTAAAGGTTAAGTATAGTGGATAAAAATTTACAGTCCAATGCAGAATAGATATTTAAAATGTCAAAAATCTTCACTTTATACATCAATGCCCACCAACCGCCTTTCTCCCTAAAATTTAAAAGAACAACAGTGTATTTAGTTGTTTATTAAATTTTTGAAATGTGTAATTTTTTTTTTCTTCTCTTTTTTCTTTTCTTAGGCAAAAATCGCTAATAGAAAGCTTATTTCGCTCTCCTTCTCTCTCCCTTAGAATCTTCTCTTTCTTCTTACCTTCTTCTCCGCACGCAGTGTTCACAATTCACACTGTTCTCATAGCCTTCTGCAGCTGTGCATTAAGAATATCTCCATGTTCCATTTCTTCTCATTCTTATTAGGACATGCATGGGAAAATAAGGTTCCATGCTCCATTTCTTCTCATTCTCATTAGGATACGCATGGGAAAATACGGTGCAAAAAGAATGAGAGAATTGCAGCTCTTTAATTTCATTTCATCCCAAAACCGCTTATTGACCAAAAATTATTAATTTAGTCAGCAAACCATGGACTCAGGCAGCCGAACCGTCAACCTAGACAATGATTTTTGGCTGTTTTTGTTTTATAATTTTTTTTTTTATTTTTTTACTAGAATGGGTCGTCTGTTCAGACCATTTGACTTGGTCCCTAGAACAGTTTCTTGTCGGATCCAATTTTAACAACCCCGTATAAAACACTTCTAAGACATCTTCCTGATGATGGCTTATTTGTGTTATGTAGGGTCCTCCTAGTTTTTGAAAATACAGAGAGGTTTAGGTATGGTATCTTTTGATATGCCAAACATATACAACGGAGAGGTTTAGGTTTTTACCTCAAACCTCTCAGGGTATAAGTAATTAACACATACATTTACCAAAAAAAAAAGTTGACAATAAATTCTAATTATTTATAAATTTGAAATCGTACCCAAAATAGCACTGCATTTTCTTCGATAAAACCAATTATGTTTTTCATCAAGTGCGTCCTATATAAACATTAGGAGAGCATAAATATAATTATAGTAGAATCTACCCAGGGTAAATAGTTGGTTTTCAGTTTTACAATAGTAATTATTAAGTTGGATGAATTTATACAAAACAAAAGAATGAATATTTGGATTTTGGAATTCCTCCCATTTCAAAAAAAAGGGAAAAAATAGAACCCCTCTTTTGTCAGTTATGGAAGAAATCTAAATCATTCATGTTGGAAAAACATGTCTTTTAGTCTGTGATTGATAGGGAAAGGAAGAGATTATTACTTTTTAACAAATATTGCATTAATGAATTTTTTTTTTAAACAATTAATTAAATTGGCATTTGTCTAGATATAATGAAACAAGAGTTCAATACTTCAATTATCTTACCAGAAAACATGATATTAAAAAAAAAAAAAAAACTTGTGAACAATCAACAGGTATCATGAACATGGTAAAAAGTTTATTCAACTCTCACCTTACAAACATGTGGGCCCATGAAAAGACATGCTACTTCCTTTCATGGGTCCTTTGTATTTTAGGTGGGAGAATCTAATGGTAGCATCCAAGGAGAAATATATTTAGAAAAAAAATTGCATTTAGTTTGCAAATTATATTTTTAATAATAAAAGTAACAAGAAAAAATATCTGAGAATTGTTCAGAGCAAAGTATGATGCATAAACAATATCAATTATAATTTTTGCAAATGCATATATTTAAATATATTATATTAATTGTATATACATTTATTTATGGATCATAAATTTTCCTACATCTTAACTTGTACCGACTTTATCAAAAATCTTATAAAAAAGTAAATGATCTTTTTCTTTATTTTTGTACTTTTATATGTAAAGTTATAAATACAAGCTTTTTTTATTCTTACTTTTGTATTTATTTTAATTAATCAATTATCTATTTGGGTTTTAAACAGAAGATTAAGATTTAATTTATACTTTTATCTAAAGTTGGGGTGGAGAGAGTGAAGAATATAGTTGGATTGGGTCAACGTAAAACTGGTTATAATGGGTTTGCAAGGTTTTTAAAACCAACTTTCGAATCAAACGGTTAATCCGTTCTGATAAAAATTAAAAAAATAAAAAACGGTTAAAACTGTTCGAACGATTCAAATGATTAATCACTCGGGTCAGTGGTTTATTGACCAAAATCAACGATTTTTTGAAAAGATTTGATTTTGAGGAAAAATGAAACTGATCACCTTATCGATTCCCGGTTTTTTCGATCCGACCATCTCATCTGGTCTAATTTTGAAAATCATGTGGGTTTGTAGCTGATCCCAACAGCCTTGAAGCCATACATTAATTGGGAACATCTCGCCAAAAGGTTATGGCGGAGATTAAACCTTCCACATATAAAAACATATACTATGCTATGCACGTGTGTAAGATGTATTAACCATATAGTAATTAGAAATCAACACTAACTGAAAATCAAGATGTCTTAACTATATATTACCCGAGCCAAAGTACAAAAACCGAAAATTTTCGATTGATTTTGATTTCAACTCCACATGAACCAAACAACGATAATTAGAAACCAAAACTAATGCCCATTTGAACCAAACATGCGTTGAGAATAGGCAATTTCGATTTTGATTCTAATTTCGGTCCTAAGTGTAAGTGTGAACTAAATGACCTTATTGACTTTACGTCTTTACCATATGAAAAAGCATTTAATATTTTTAAAATAAATATAAATGTTGGTGGGTGAATAATGAATGGAATCATTTTAAAAGATTTTAACGGAGGAGATGAGGAGGTAATTATAATTATCAAATTTTAAGAGAAAATTTAATAATAATCTAAACTTTCACGAGAGATGATTGTAATTACTAAAATTTAAGGAAGATTTTAATAATAGCAGGTTTCAATATTTAAGAGTGATTAAAGTTTTAAATAACAAATATTTGTGAATGAACTGACTAAGTAAGTTGACATCAGCCGCCACAGAACTTGATTTTTCTTGCGACCTCTCAATAAAGACATAGATATGATACAGAGATGGTTTCAAAAGTTCAAAACACCCAGATTGGGTGGTCGCAACTCGCACGGACGAAAGTGCTGCACCAATACACAACTTGATGGAATAAAGGATTGATGCGGACAATACAACAACCATCAAGTGACCATTTAAGAGGATCGATCTCTTATTTGGTGGAAGGCTCTCTGGCCTTTACAGTTTACACCGCCCAGCTAGGAAAACCTTTCCTCGATCCGCGTCTTAAATTCTTTGTTTATTGGCGTTTTAGCTTTAGGTCGCATTTCACATGTTGTGTATGCCAGCTGTTTGTAATCAATCTCAGCTGAGATGTGGGGAAGGAAGCTACTGAGACGGCCTCGTTTTGTATTGGATAAGTAGAGACATTCTCCATTGTAGGTAGAGAGATTGGATTTTTTCCTCTTAATGGGAGGATCGGAGGATGTAATATATGTCAACATATCGTAAGCAAAGCGTATGCGTGAACCGAAAATCATTCAATTTTTTATTTTTCTTGTACTGAGAAGATAGAAACCCACACAACACAAGGTCCACCGAACAAAAAAAGAGGGAACAGAAGAACATCAACATCAGCATGTGGTGACAAGTGACAACCACAACCTGATTCTCCATGGCCAGCTGTGTTGGATTGCTTTTCAGCTTTTACGTCTCTTGCTTCATACAGATAAAAGCCGTACAGGCGCACTTCCAAGTAGCGGTGCAAATGGATCGAATGATAATTCAATCTGATCCTATTTCGTCGATTTCATATTATTTCTGTTTAGATCTTTGAATCGAATTGGATAATAGAATTTAATCAGAAATGGGATTGGATTTAGATCACTATTATCTGATCTGATATATATATTATATTAGAGTTCGACCAGGGCTTATTCGGGCAGCTTTTACCACCCTATATTAAGAATATCTTCGTACTTGTGTGTTTTATTTCATAAAAGATATTGCTAATGTAATGTTGTAAAAGGTTGTTAGAATGGTATAGTCACAGATTTGTCATGATAGAAGCCGATCTCATTATATTATGTATTTATAAATATAAATATATAATACATATATAAGCTATTTATTTATTTATAAATATATTTATATAATATTTGTATAATTTTGTTATATTATTTATTTTTTTATAAAAACATGTATATATAATGAAAATCATTAAAAAATATTTATATATTTTTTGTTTTTGCTTTATTTTAATTTTCTTTTAATAATTTATTATTTAAAAAAACAAGTCAGAGCAGATTAGATCTAAAGATCCGATTTACTGATAGGATTTAAATTTAAATTGAATATCAGATTCGATCAAATCTTCGGATCGAATCAAATCTAACATGAACAATATCCGTTCGAATTCGAATATACCCTCATTCAAATCTGATCCTATCCGTTTGCATCCCTAATTTCAAGCATCCAACAAACATTGTCATCTATATTAACCCATTAATTATGTTAATCAGAGATGAGATTGGCTTCATTCTTGTATTAGTCGCAATCAAAAGCAATGCTGACCAATAATACCAAAAAGTAAAATTGCTACTGGGGACATACAATCCATAAGAGAATGAAAAATCAAGATGAAAGATGAATGAATAAAAAGGGACAGAGCATGATAAAAGCTTTACGAAAAAGAAAAGAAAAGTTCTTCAAGTTTAAGGACATTTGGGGAGTTTCATGAGAGCCCAGATCATTGCTGTATACAATTACAATCGTGAAATTGTAAATGGAGAATGTTAAAACTCAAAATTCTGTTAATCATTAATTAAAAAAGAAATCAAAGGAAATTCTCTCGATCTAGAAATTTCCCCTTTCAGATGGAAAGCTGATCAAGTCTTTTTGGAATTTGTATGGCGCAGGGCTTTCTTTGAATCCCAATCAAATATTCTGTAAGAAAAAGGATATTAGAAATATGGTTTCATAGCTTCTTGCTATCTTTTTGGAATTTGTATGGCGATTGCATTCATTACTCAACATATTATTCTCTAAAGCTTGGGCAATCATATACGATTCATCTATATTTTGTATTGAAATTTAATTAATTATTGATGATGGGTGATTTGGCCTGACCTAGTAAGCAGTTGAGACGTGGACACAACCTGATAATTGAATGTATGGCTCGGCCACCTCGGCAGGTCGGGTCACCTTAGGTATCTCAGTCACCTCGGATAGCATCGAGGTCCGGGTACTTCGGATGGCCAAGCCTCCCTAAGCGACAGTAGTAAAACTCTAGAAGCTTCTCAGCTAGCTCCGAGCCTTTCAGGATCACGCTGCACAACCGTAGGCCTTATCCTCACTCCACCCAAATCAGATAGACATGATAAGCCTTATCGACTAGCATGTTATTCATCTTCCGGAGCAGAATAGACTCCTACAGCTCGGACCGAAGATCTCAGGAGTGTTTCGTGAGACTCACGATAGCCCAACTATATAAGGGCATTAATCCCTAAAGGCCCAGGTATGCGCGATATAGTGCATTCTAGCTCTCAAGTTCACTAATTTTCAGCTCACTACTTACTACCAATACTGAATTAAGCATTAGAGCGACCCCACTGGGTTAGCCACCCCGGGTTCTTTGATCCATCTATTTTGTAGTTCGACCAATCTAGTTCATAACCGACATCCTAGCTGCCTTCCAGCTAGGAGCATCCAGACCACACACCATCAGTTGGCATCATCTGTGGGAACCGACAGAAAAGCTAAGTTCCTACCTTACCTTCTCTTACTCAATGGCATCCTCAAACAACACCGGAAAGAACTTCGAGATGACCGTCTCTAGGGGACAAGAGTAGACCTCTACTAACCAAGAATTCCCAATGGTCTGTATTGGCCAGTTACCATCCCCCTCACTATTTTGGGGATTCCAACTATACAGACTCAGCAGCCACAGTTTCATACCCAGCTGTGAACGTTCTGCTTCCCCAGGTGAGTACCACCTTTTCGGTCCCTGAGCCCTCCGTTGTTCCTCCGGGGGTCGGAACTCAGCAGTTCGACAAGCTGGTGCAAAGTGTTAGGGTGATGCAGCTATAGATGCACCAGATTCACCAGTTTCAGCAATATCAACAGCAGTTTCCGCCACTACATTTGAACCAGAGCTAGAACCCTTAGCAGAATAGGACTCAGAATCAATCATAGCAAAATGTGCACCGATCTCCTCCCGAGGTGTGGAGAATCCCCGGGTCCCAATTCCTCCTAGGGTTCGGACCCCACCTCGAGATAGAGTTGAAGGTCAGCGTACACCCCCACCTTCTCAAGGGGTGAACCAGAAAGATCGGCCTGAGAACAGTCATCACACCAGGACCCCAGCAGTAGCACTCGCGGCATGAGAACCGCGATCTTCAGGTTAGTGATAGCCAGCTCGGGGCAAGAGGAGTAGGCTCACAATGAGACCCCTCTGTCCCTCGCACAGTTAGCACCAAGTTCGCAACCACGAAGACGCAGCCGACAGGAACCCACTCCCACCTCGTGACAATGTTCGAGAACACGAACGAACTGGAGTCAAGGTGCAGGACAATACTGAGGTGAACAACACCAATGTAGAAGCAGTGAAGAAGCGACGATGTCACAAGACACACCGGTCATTCGCTAGGAACAGTCCCCCGAAGAACAACCAGCCACTAGTACCAAGCAGGGTGAGGGAGGAAGTGAGCTCAGTAGTTGCATAGCCGGCTCCTGTATTGTTAAGCTGGCCCTCCCCCTAGCATCGGAGGTTCTCACCGCCCCGAAGCCGAAAGATTTTAAGGCACCTACACTGGAGACCAATGTGGGAAGTTTGATCCTAATGGCCATGTCGACGCTTTCCAGTCTCAAATGTTCCTTGCTGGGGTAGACGAGGCGAGCATGTGTGTAGCCTTTTCTACCACATTCAGAGGGTTAGCCAGACAATGGTACAGGAGTTTAGCACCAGGCTTGATTAAGAGTTGGGGTCAGTTCACAGACATGTTTACTACACACTTCGTCACTAGTAAGAAGTGCTCGAAATCTTCAGCGAGCCTTCTGAATGTGGCCCAAAGGGAAAACGAGTCGATTAGAAGCTATGTCAAGTGCTTCAACAAGGAGTGTTTGCAGATACCTGACCTCAACCCGGTCATGCACCTCATCGCAACATAGAAAGGAGTTTGGAATGTTGAATTCACATGGCACCTTGGGGTGAACCCACCAAAGACAATCGACAAGTTCCTTGACGATGCCGAAAGATTCATGAGGATGGAAGAGGCTCTCGGGTCCAAGACAGAGATCTAGCAGGGAGAAAAGAAGAAGAGAGATGAAGAAGGAGCCAGTAGCAGCAAGCATTGGCGGAGGAGTAAGTCGCCTAGAAGAAGTAAGTCTCCGCATAAAAGAAGCAAATCACCACCTCGAGGTTCTAGGTCAGGTCGGCGATCTAGGGCCCCTCCAATTGAAAGGACCATCTACACTCCCCTTAATGCAAAACGAGGTAAGATCTTGATGGAAATCAAGGATTCCAGCTATGTCAAGTTGCCGCCCAGGATGCAAGGAGATCCAGCAAGCAGGAACCCGAATGTCTATTGCTACTTTCACCATGATGTCGGGCATAGCACAGAGATTTGTCGAAACCTCCGCGACGAAATTGAAGAGTTGATTAGCCGCGGGTATTTGAAGAAATTCATCCAGCATGAGGGTAGGGAGACGGTGGACCGGCAGGCCGATCAGAGAAGGGAAGCTTCGGAATCGAGTAGAAGGAACGATTACCCACCTCGGCAACAACCACCACCAGAGGACAAGCCGATCTGTAGAGTGATCAACATGATCACCGACTGATCCATTGTTGTGGGGTATAGCACAATAGCAGGGAAGACCTCGGTTCGGGAGTTAGAGCACGAAGCTGAGAACTCACCGAAGCGACCTAGGGTAGAGGAGCCCATCTACTTTACCGAGGGCGATGCACATGGGATCCAGTATCCGCATGATGATGCCCTCGTCATCAAACTTGTGATCGACGACTTCGAGGTAAAGCAGGTACTGGTAGATTCTGGAAGTTCGAAAAATATCCTATTTTTAGAAGCATTCGACAAGCTGCAGTTAAAGCGGAAGGATTTGAAGCCAATAGACACGTCCCTAGTCGAGTTCAATGGAGAGGTGGTCAGGCCCCTCAGTCGGGTCACAATACCAATTGAAGCGAGAGCTTGGCCCATCTCGGTGCATTTTGAGCACATGTTTCTAGTGGTCGTGACTCCATCCCCTTACAACACCATCCTAGGTCGGCCCATCTTGCATGCCCTACATACGGTGGTGTTGACTTATTACTTGTCCATGAAATTCTCGACAAGCTGCAGAGTGGGGGTTGTATGAAATGTCTAACTTAAATCGTGTAAGTGCTACGTGGTCACATTGAAGGGCAAGGCAAAGTTGGCGGAAGACGTCGAAGTAGAGCCACCCCCTGAGCATGCAGAGGAACGAGTTGCTCCAATGGAGGAAATAGTCCAGGTATCGGTCTCTAAAGTCAAGCCGATGAAGACCCTCCAGATCGGTGCTCTGCTAAGCGAACCACTTCGGTCGCAACTTGTAAGTTTCCTACTTGATAATTTAGATGCTTTTGCTTGGTCGACGGTAGAAATGCCCGGCATAGACCCTACCATAATAACTTACGAGCTTAATGTGGACCCCTCAATTAGGCAATGAAAATGAAACCTTGCCCCGGAGCGATGGAGGGTAGTTGATGAGGAGGTCGGGAAGTTCCTCGCAGTAGGCTTCGTTAATGAGGTCCAATACCCGAGCTGGGTGGTCAACACTGTGGTGGTGAAGAAGGCCAAGGGAAAGTGGCGCATGTGCATCGACTACACCGACCTCAATAGAGCCTGCCTGAAGGATTGCTTCCCCCTTCCTAGAATAGACCGCCTAGTAGACGCGACCTCAGGGCACGAGTTGCTGAGCTTCATGGACACTTACTCCGGCTACAACCAGATTAGGATGGACTTAACCGACCAGGAGAAAATTGCCTTTGTAACCGAACTAGGGATGTACTGCTATAAAGTAATGCCCTTCGGACTAAGAAACACTAGAGGAACCTTCCAGCGACTTGTAAACAAAGTTTTTGAACCTTTGATTGGAAATAAAGTAGAACGTTATGTTGATAACATGGTTGTGAAGATTGAGTTTCCAAATTCTTTAATCGATGATTTAAATTGTGTTTTTCAAATCTTAAGAAAATTCAACATGAAGCTCAACCTGAACAAATGTGTCTTTAGGGTCATGTCAGGCAAATTCTTTGGCTATATAGTGAACCAACGTGGCATCGAAGCCAACCTGGATAAGATAAAGGCCATACTAGATATGTGACCGCCCCAAAAAATAAAGGAAGTTCAAAGGCTAACTAGCCGGGTAGTTGCCCTAAACCGGTTTATGTCTAAATCAATGAGCCGGTGTTTACCCTTTTTTAAGGCAATAAAAAATAATGAAGACTTTGAATGGACCGAAGAGTGCCAGCTCACATTTGATGAGCTAAAAAAATACCTAAGTACAGCACTGGTTTTAACCCGACCTGAGGAAGGAAACGAGCTGAAGCTATACCTCTCTGCAAATGATGGGGTGGTCAGCTCAGTACTAATCAGAGAAGTAGACCGGGTCCAATGGCCCGTTTACTATGTAAGCAAGGTTTTGTAGGTAGCACAGGCCAGGTATCTTGACATCGAGAAGTTGGCCTATGCACTAGTAGTAGCAGCTCGGAAATTGCATCCGTACTTCCAAGCCCACACGATTGTCGTCCTCACCAACAAACCCTTAAAGCATATTTTACTGAAGCCAGAGGTATCGGGTAGATTGACGAAGTGGGCCATCGAGCTAAGCGAGTACAACATTCGGTTCGAGCTATGCCCAGCAATCAAAGCTCAAGTCTTGGCAGATTTCATGGCGGAATGTACGTTCAGCGCGTCGGCCCCTGAAGTGGTTGAGCCAGTTGGCACATTGGAAGCGTCAACAAGTGCGACACCGGCCCCGGTTAGAGAAGGCCTGACATGGGATGAGAAGCCCTAGATCCTCCACATAGACGACTCGTCTAATTAGCAAGAAAGCGGTGCTGGACTCGTATTGTACCGGCCGAGCGAGGTGAAGCTGGAGTACGCCCTTCGGTTCGGATTTGAAGCATTGAACAACGAGGTGGATTATGAGGCACTGATAGCCGGACTGAACTTAGCAAAAGAGATCGGCACAAAGCACATCATAGTATGCAGTGACTCCTAATTAGTTCTGAACCAGGTGAATGACAAGTACAGAGCTAGAGATTCTACGATGATGGCTTACTTAACCAAAGTAAGGGAACTCCTGCCAACCTTCTCCTGGTTTATACGACAAATACCGAGGTCAGAGAACGCCGAGGCCGACGCATTATCACGGTTGGCCAACACAAGTGACAACACCATGAGAACAGTGTACATAAAAGACCTGCCTCGACCCAACATTCTTGTGGGGGGCAGAAGAGGTCGCTCCCATGTTGCAAGCAGAACCGAACTAGATTGACCCGCTTGTCGACTTTCTGCTCCATGGGACCCTACCAATAAATTGCAATGTAACTAGGCGAGTAGAGTGTTAGTTAGCATTGTACGCCATTATCGATGGGCGACTATACAAGAGATCCTTTATGCTCCCCTACCTACGTTGCTTGCGACCTTCGGAAGCAGACTGGGTACTCCACGAGATTCATGAAGGCCTTTGTGGGGGACACCTGGGGGGCAGGGCGCTTGCCCAAAAGGCGCTAAGGCAAGGGTATTATTGGCCCACCATGAAAGCAGATGCGCTTGAGCTCGTCAAGAAATGCGACAATTGCTAGAGGCACACCAACATCCTCCATCAACTCACCGTCGACCTGAAGTATCTAACCAGCCCGTGGCCTTTTGCTCAATAGGGGATAGACATTCTCAATCCATTCCCGCCGGCAACCAGGTAGAGAAGATTTTTAGTTGTGGCAGCTGACTATTTCACAAAGTGGGTGGAAGTCGAGCCGCTGGTAACAATTACAGCCCGAAACATGTAGAACTTCTTTTGGAAGAACATAGTCTACCGGTTCGGATTACCCAAGGTGTTGATATCGGATAATGGGAAGCAGTTTGAAGATATCAATTTCCAGAGCTGGTGTGCCGAGATGGGGATCCAGCAAAATTTCACTTCGGTGGCACACCCATAGGCAAATGGGTAGGTCGAGGTGACGAACAGGGCCATCCTCCGCGGACTGAAATCTCGCTTGGCGCGAGCTAAGGGGTTGTGGGTTGACGAGCTACCCAGTGTCCTCTGTGCCTACAGAACGACTGTCAAGATCGCAACAGGAGAGACATCATTCAATTTGACGTATGGAACAGAGGCTGTGATTCTAACTGAAATCGAAGTACCAGCTCTACAGCTCAAAGCGTACGATGAAGAGGTTAATGACGACGAACTGCAAACCAACCTTGAGCTGGTTGAGGAAGTATGCAACCTGGCCTATATCCGGACTGCGGCCTACCAATAGTGGGTAACACAGTACTACAATGCCTGGGTCAAGAAACACCAGTTCCGAGTTGGCGACCTAGTACTTCGGAAGGTGATGGTACCTGAGCCCGTCGTAGGTAAGCTTAGAACGAACTGGGAAGGTCCGTACAGGGTGAGACAAATTTTCAGCGAGGGCATGTACGAGCTCGAGATGATGGAAGGGAAGCAGGTACCCCGCGCTTAGAACATTAACAACTTGAAGAGATACTACATATGAGCTCGAGAGTCAGGCATCCGCAAAAACTTTTTTAAGTCCAAAAGACCACCGAGCTGGTCGGAGCACCAACAAGAGAGTGGACTATGAGTAGCTCCTATACCCTAAGGGCTAAGGTGTCGAGCTGGTAAAAGACCTCGACATTATATAACACCCAATCGCTTCCTCGACATGGGCAACATAAGACCCAATCACCTCCTTGGCATGGGCAACATAAGACCTAGTCACCTCTTCGGCATGGGCAACATAAGACCTAGTCGCTTCTCCAGCATGGGCAAAATAAAAGTAGTTCGCGTTCAGCCTCACCGGTGTGCAGACAGGTCGGGCACATACACTACAATGTTGGCACACCTCGGCTTACATTGACTCTGAATTATTCCTATCTATGCCTACCTCACCAACTCGGCACCTTGGGGTGATCTACACTTAGGAAAAAAAATCTTGCGCGTTTGAACACAAGGTGGAAAACAAAATATGTTTCATTACTTCATTACAAAAAGAGGGCTTAGTACATTCCAAAAAAAAATAGAAGAAAAGAGCTACTACCGAGCTCAGATGTCCGGTATACACTATATTAACAGGGAGGTCCAAGAAAAGAGGCAAAGTGTCAGTCTTCATGGGGCTCCTCGCCCCCTTCTTCGATGTGCTCAGGATCTTTTGTCAGGTCCACTTCCATAGATGCATTCATAGCAGCAACCTCATTGGTCTCCATGACCTCGTCGACTGCACGTCTGAGCTGCCCGACTTCTCTCCAGCTTCCTCACCGACGTTGTCATCTCCATCCTATTCGGATTCTAGGTCTTCCTTCTCTGCCTAGATCACCACTTTCGTAGAAACCCCGATGGTAGTGAGTGGTTTGAGGTCAACTGAGGGAACGCGCGCCTAGCCAACCAGCGACAGACTTTGAAGCCCTTGCGGAATGCCGAGGTAGCGGTTTCGTTCACAAATTCGTCAAACTTCGGAGAATTCTTGTAAGACCGAACAGCGAGAGCACCGGCCTCCTTTATCTCTTGAGTGAAGATGGCCTCACGATCGGTGAGGAGAGCCTTATGATCTTCGACCTCTTTCACTAGCTCGCGGATGCGTTCATCTCTCCGCTTCGCCTCGGCCTCCCACTTCCTCGCCAAATCCATGGCCTTCAGCATTTTAGTCTGGCACTCCATCACTTTAGACTCAGCGGACTACGCTTTGGCCTCAGCAGCAAGTATCTTGGCTTCCAAACTCTTCGCCTTCGCCTCGGAGACTTGCAACAACGCCATTTGATGATCAGACTGCTCCACCAACAAATGGATCATTGAGTTCATCTGCAAGAAGATCACATCGAATAGTAAGGCAAAAAATGCAAGGGGCAAAGAAGTAAGCTTGGAAACATACCACCATCAGATGACCCCAAGCCATGGCAGCGAGTTTAGAATGCAGCATCCCGACATACTTGGAGACTTCGGCGGGGAAGACAACCTCATTGCTCTTGAGAGTGGTTACTTGGGCATCAAATATGCTTGGCCCTCCTCGGGGATTGTGCCAGAAGCAGCAACCTCGGGTTGGACGGGCTGGGGCTGGGGCTCACGAACTGGCGACCTGGCTCCTTGGTCATCTTCAACCAAGTCGATCACTGGGGCATCCTCCCTCCTTGTCGAAGCAGCATGTACAGTAGGAGCGGCGACGAGCTCGGTAGTTGGGGGATCAACGCGAGACACCATCTTCTTCTTCTTCTTCTTCTTCTTCATGTCAGTGAAAAGCTTCGAGATTGGAACATCCGCCATGACACTTATGAAGAAGACACACCCAACAGCAAAAAATGGAATGAGAAGACTAAGTGTGTGAGTACCGAAGTGGAGACCTACCCGGACTCAACCCCGCATTGACCAACTTCTCCTCAGCCAGAAAGTTTTTTAGTCCCAACTTGAGCTTCACCCAGGAATGGATTTCCTTCCTTGTATCTTTGTCCAGCCTAATGTCGGGGTCGTTGATGGCCGTCCTCCAGTGTGTCAGAAACGGTCACCCCCCAGCCACAGTAACAACAAAGTAACGCCGCTTCCAATTCGGGACCTTGTTGGGATATCCGTACAAGATCTTATATCTAGCTCGGGGGGTCAAGTAGTAACTACATTTTTTAGACAAGGTGAGACTGGCAGGATTTTTCTTAACAGAGCAGATTGAGCTGAAGATGTCCAGGGTCAGAGGTCTATCGTAGTCGTGGAATAGGGAAATAATACCTATTACGGTGTGAACTGAGTTCGGGTGGAGTTGGTCGATGGTGATGTTAAAAAACTTAAGGATCTCTATGATAAAAGGCTGGAGCAGGAAGTGCAGATCGACAGACAACTGCTCTTCGAAAACCACAATCTCGTCGTGATCGTGGTCCTAGGGATACCCTTCCAGAGGAATGCTTCAACCATGATCCTCAGGAAACTTGTAATATGAGGCCAACACTTGGAGCCTCTTTGCAATCATGATAGAAGGACCGAAATGATCTGGCCCCGACTTCCAAGACTGATGAGAGGTCAAGGCCTCCTTCCCGGAGGCCTCGCGCTCCTGTGACGACGTGTCCACCTTGGACGGGTTGGATCCAGAGATATGTGTCGAGGTATCCACCCCGGCGGGACCAGACTTTACCACTTGCATCTAGCAAACTACTAGTGCTAACACTAGACATCATAATTGAAGGAAAATAGACAAGGAATGAAGGGGGCTTACCTAAGGCTGAAGAGGGAAGAGGCAATTTCGAGGACAAGGACAGGTAACACCGACCCAGGAGAAAACACGTGACCTCAAGACCACGAATGCACAATATACGACGAAGAGAAAGGGACCCCAAGGCCCCTATTTATAGCCACTGTAGCCGATCCTGAATGGTCTAGATCAATGTAATCCGACGACTCTCATGAAAACTGATCACATGCCTCTCGAGGTCGAAATCGGTTGAGTGCGCATTTTGACGTCCGTAGAGTTAAATAACCTACATGATGTCCGTGTTCCCGATATGCGATCTAGTTTCCCGATCGAGCCAGGTGGGTCACCGTGGTCAGACTGCCAAATCAGGCATCAACCCTGAAGGGAAACCAAGCCAAATCCACCTGAGCTCGTCATGAACTCCCCGCACCGGGTCGGGACCCCCGACACGAGGAGTGGGGGGCAAATGATGAGGGGTGATTTGGCCCGACCTAGTAAGTAGTTGACACATGGACACGACCTGGTGATTGAACGCATGACGGCATCCTCAACCACCTCGGTAGGTCGGGCCACCTCGGGTATCTTGGTCACCTCGATTACCTCGGATAGCACCAAGGTCCGAGTACTTCGGATGGCCAAGCTTGCCTAAGCGACACGTAGCAGAACTCTAAAAGCTTCTTAGCTACCTCCGAGCCTTTCAGGATCACGTTGCGTAACCGTAGGTCTTATCCTCACCCCGCCCGAATCGGATGGACACGATAAGCCTTATCGGCTAGCACGTTATCCACCTTCCGGAGCAGAACAAACACCTACAGCCTGGACCGAAGATCTTGAGAGTGTTTTGTGAGACTCATGGCAGACAAGCTATATAAGGGCATTAACCCCTAAAGACCCAGGTACGCGTGATATAGTGCATTCTAGCTCTCAAGTTCACTGATTTTCAGCTCGCTACTTACTACTAGTACTAACTTAAGCATCGGAGCGACCCCATCGGGTTAGCCACCCCGGGTTCTCTGATCCATCTATTTTGCAGTTCGACCGGTCTACTTCATAACTAACGTCTGAACTGCCTTCTAGCTAGGAGCATCCAGATCATGCACCATCAATTATAATGGCCGGAGTGATAAGAATTGAAAACTAGATCATTGGATTAAACAGTCTCTAATACCATTTCAAATAACAGTTAGAGCTAAAAGCCTAAGCTATTAGATGGGGTTTCTAAGTAGGTATTTATTCTCTAACGTAGATCTTGGAATGAGTTTTACATTGCATATTTGCATACCTACGTAAAATACTTTTTCACCATTCTTTTTGTTTAATGTTACATCAACTGTTAAAACATTGCACAATGAAAAATAGAAATTAATTGCTAACATAAGATATATTATCTACTGCGAATTGATGCATTCTGTAGTAAACAATCACAGGCGGTCACAGGCGGCAATGTGTTAAAGTTTTTTATCTGCCGTTGACTTGAAATAAACAGCATCATCATTGAAGGGGACTCTCAAACCTTAAAATAGACTCAATCAACAGAAAGATCAACCCTTTATGGGATAATTAGCAAACTAGCGGAGGGACCCAGTTTCACATGGGCTGGAGTGGAACCGGCCAAAAATTGTTGAATCGGTCAATGATCCATTGGTTTGTGCGGTCGAATTGTTGACCTGTTCAATGGTTTTTGGCCGCTTTTTTTTAATTTTTTTCATTGGGAACCATCCAAGCAACTGGTTCTATTTTAACCTAATCTCGGTCCCTAGCAAAAAATCGTTGAATCGGTCAACGATCCATTGACCCAGGCGATCGAACCATTGACCTGTTCAATGGTTTTTGGTCATTTTTTTTATTTTCTTAATTTTTGTTGTCAGAACAGGCCATTTGTTCGAACCGAACAGTCAAACCGTCGACTCGAAACCGGTGGCCAGAATGGTTCCGTCTTCAGGTCATATGAGTCACATGCTCGAATGACATAGCACATATGGTACTGTTTAATGGACCTTAGGCACTCAATTTTTTGCCTGTATTTTTTTTTGTCAGAACAAGTCGTCTGTTTTTTTTTTTTTTTGAATTGGGTACCATCTAGACAACCAATTCCGTTTTACCCCAATCCCGGTCCTTGGCCAAAAACTATTGAATCAGTCAGCGACCCATTGACTCGAGTGGTCGAACCGTTAACCCGTTGACCTTCAATGGTTTTTGGCCTTTTTTTTATTTTTTTTAATTTTTGTTGACAGAACATGCCATCCATTCGAACCGGACGATTAGACCGTCAACCCAAAAACTGATGGCTAGAACGGTTCCATTTTCGGGTCGTATGATTCACACGCTTGAATGACAACACGTATGATACTGCTTAATGGACCTCACACACTCAATTTTTTGCCTATAAGTTTTGTTCTCAGAATGGGTCGTTTGTTTGAACTGAACGATCGAACCGTCGACCCAAAAATTGGTGGCCAGAATGGTTCGGTAATTTTTTGTTGTTAGAACGGGTTGTCTGTTCGAACCGAATGGTCGAGCCGTCGACCCAAAAACCAATGGCCAGAACGGTTATGTTTTCGGGTCATATGAATTACACGCTCGAATGACATAACACATGATACTATTTAATGGACCTCACAAACTCAATTTTTTGCCTATAATTTTTGTTGTTAGAACGGACCGTCCATTCAAACCAGATGATCGAATCGTCGACCCGAAAACTGGTGGCCAGAACGATTTCGTAATTTTTTGCTTGTAATTTTTGTTGTCAAAACGGGCCATCCGTTTGAACTGGATGGTCGAACCATCGGTTATCAGAATGTTATTAACAACATTTATCAATAATAGTAAGTAATTATACTATTTAATTAAATAATCATTAGTGATAGTTTTAATAATGTTATTTAGTTATTTTAATATAACAGTAAATATTAAATTTATGAATAGGATTTATTAACAATATTCATTAAATTAATAATTATCAAAATTAAATTAAATTAACAATATTTATCAGTAATAGTAATTATAATATTTTATTAAATAATCAATAATAATACTTTTAATAACATTTTTCATTATTTTCAATATAACAATAATTACTAAATTTATTAATAGTATTTATTAATAACAATATTTATATTTTTAATTTAAAGTAAAATTAAAGTAAATATCTATTTATTAGCAATATTTATAATAACAGTAATTATTAATTATAATCACTAATTATATATTTATTAAATTAATGTAATAATCAGTATTTTATTAACAGTATTTTTTTAATAACAGTATTTGTAATTTTAAAATAAATATCTAATTATTAACATTATAAATAATTATAATCACTAATTATATATTTATTAAATTACTGTAATAATAACAGTAATTACTGTTATTTATAGTTATTAGTAACAGTAATTAGTAACAAAAAAAAAAAACTTTAACACATCGATATCATGGCATTGCAGCCATAATGGGCCAAATTTTCAGATTTAGGTTAGAGCAACACTGCCAAGTGCCAAAGGCAGGCTATGGCCAATAAAGTAGGGTAATTTATTTTCTAATCCAAAGAACATCTTTTTCCCATTCCAAAACAAATTGGAGCAATTGATTTCATCAACATCCAACAATCTGGTCAGGACTCTGGGTCAATGGACCAATAATTGTACTAAATAGAAAAAAAAAAAAACAAAGGTTGCATACTTGCGCCTTGACAAAAATGAATGACTGTTAGTAGCTGGAGAAGAATGTAAGAAAGATGCCTCAAAGTAGAATATTGTGGGGAATGTGGATCCATAGAATAGAAGGCCAAGCTGAGATGGAAATCATGGAGATGAATGGTTGCTCATGGGGGTTAGTAAAATGAAATATACAATTATAATTTCTATCTCTTTTAATGGTGAAGTTGATGCGGAGGGTAGAAGGCGATATATAAATAAATGTTAAGAAGGGGGATAGAGATGATTATTCAAATTATTCGTGATATGGTTAATATTCCCATGCCACCTCGGTAGCACCATTGTCCCTTCTTGCCTGCATTGCAGGCTTTACGGTCTTGGCCAAGTTCTCCCCATATCATTTATGTTAGGTAAGGATGCAAACGGATCGGATTTGAATCAGGGTATATTTGAGTTTAATTCGAAATTGTTTATGTCGGATCCAATCCGATTTGAAGATTCGATCGAATTTGATAGGATTCGATCTGAATTTGAATTCTATCAGATCTTCGGATCTGATTTGATCCGACTTGTTTTCTTTAAAAATTAATAAATTATTAAAAGAAAAAAATAAAACATATAAACTTAAATAAAGAAAAAACAAAAAATACAATTTTTTTTAATTATTTTTCATCATATATATATATTTTTTATAAAAAATAAATAATATAACAAATTTATAAAAGTACAATATAAATAATATATTTATAAATAAATAAATAAATAACATATATACATATATATATATATATTATATTTATATTTATAAATATATAGCACATTGGATCGGATATTCTCAGATCAGATAGGGGTGATCCAAATCCGATCTAATTTTTTATCAGATCATAGGATCCAATCTGAAGATTCGACCAGGGGTGATCCAAATTCGACCAAATAGGATCGGATCATAATCTGATCAATTTGCACCCCTAGGAGCAGGGTAATGCTTGATCACGTGAATCATGCCTTAATTAACTCCCTTGTCATGGTGCCTGACAGGCAGAGTTCGTTATAAGTGACTCCATGGCCATAGATATCTCTCTTACGCTCTTGCTTTTCTGAAATCTCCGGCTAACTTGACTGTTGGAATCATTGCTATCCCACTCTTTATCTATAAAGCGAATTTAGAAATCAATCTCAATCAAAATCTAATTGCAATGGCTTACATGGCATGCATGATAATATGGTATCCACAAATTTCAGAGCAAGAGGTGATAAAATTGAATAAAATGACTAATCTATTTTAGGTCATGTTTGGGAGTGCTTAAGTTATTTTATAAGTGCTTATAAGTACTTATTTGTATTTGGCACTCATTTTTTTCAAATTTCAAGTGTTTATTTTTTTTTAAAATAACCACTTATTTTATATTGGGTGTTTGGTAGTTTTTTTTCTCTAATAAGCATTTAAATAAGCATTTGTGACTATTTTGTTCTTCATTTTCTTTCAAATTTTCAAAATATACCCTTTGAAAGCACTTTTATTAAATTACTTTTATAAAAACACTTATACGAAAACACTTTTCACAAAATGCTTTCATAAAAGTATTTTTTATAAGGACAAATTTCTTAAACTACCCTTATGGTTTAGCTAATTGACTAACTCTACCCTTACTGTTAACATATTGTCTTAAAATACCCCTATTCTTTCTGACAATTGGCATTGCCATTAAGTGCTAATGGAAAAAAACAAAATGTCCAATTTCTCAAATTTTCAAAATAAAACCCAACTGATAGAAAGAATTCAAGAAAAAGAGGAAATTGATCAAAACTCCGACAATGATGAGAATCTAAACTCAAGCACCTTGCACGCCTTGCACTCATGGTAGGGAACAATCACACCGAGAAAAACCCAGACGCCACCTCTCTCCCTGTCTAACTCAAACAAGAATCCTTGTTGCATTAAGTTCCCTATTATTGAGAAGCCCAACGGGGAGAATACCGAGTCACCCTCGAGTTGGAAACTCAACTTGCGTAATGATAGATTTGATACCCCAAACACATTGACGCAAAAGTCTAGACTCGAAGAGGGGTCAGTTGTTCCGGTCCAGCATGCTCAAACTATTTCCTTCTGAGACACCGTTAGAACCTGACAGTAAGCTAGCTCGATGAGGAAGGTTAGTGTGGTGTCGGAGTCAATCACGGTGTCGCCGTTACCCTGGTTGTCTAAGGCCCAGATGGAGGGGTTGATCGGCAATCCCACGTCGTCGATGAATACACTCTTGATCCCTATATAGTAGAAAGAGGGATAGAAAACACTTGTGTGTAATGGAGTGAAGCTCATCATTTGCTTCCTCGTAATGGGCTGCATTTCTCCTATCAGTAGAACTTGTAGCCAAACTGCTTACCCACTTGGGAGAAGGAAGTGGGCCCTCCCCCAAGTCTCATAACTCCATGGGTGTCCTTGAAGCTCGCACCTGAAACACTCGAACCAAAGAGGTGAAATCCATAACCAAAAGTGATAGCCCTTGTCATAAGTGCAAAGCCCGGCCCAGCCCGTCCCATGATCACCCCTAACATTACCGTCTCCCTAGAGAAAAACCCATTTGTTCTATACTCATCGGCTACAAGTAATTGTTGCGGCTAGTACTGTGAAGGAGAGTATGTTGTAGGGATGGTGTTTAACAGGGTGAGGGATGAGTTGACATGATGAGTCGTAACAGTGAATCAGAGCGAATGTCGTCAAATGGTGGATCAGAAAGGCTGAGCCTAGAGCATGTTTACTATAGTTATGACAAGCAAAGCACATAACCCATACGAGGTCGCTTCCTGTATTGGTCACAAGGAGGTACTTCCCTCCTGAATCCTGATTCAAAGTTGAAACAACAAATTTGGTAGGGTGAGTGCCGAGTGCCCATTACCCAAATCGAAAGGAGTAGGGGTTCTTATCACTATCGCTTTGCTCTTCATCTCAAGGTTGAGGACAATGAACAATATATAGGAAGGGTATTTTAGGAATTTTAAAAAATTATCAATCACATGATGTCACATGTGAACGAAGTGTGACAGAAAATTAACAGCAAGGGAAGTTTTAGACAATTGTTATAAACTGTAGGGGGAGTTTAAGACAATATGTAAACAATGAGGGTAGAGTTAGTCAATTAGCTAAACCATAAGGGTAGTTTAAGAAATTTTCCCTTTTTATAAAAGTGCTTTCGTAAAAGTATTTTCACAAAAATGCTTTCATAAAAGTAATTTTATAAAATTCAACTAGGGATAATTTTATAAGTGGTATTTTAAAATTCAACTAGGGATAATTTTGGAAGAAAAAAATTGAATAAGTGCTTATTGTATAAGCACTTAAAAAGAGCTAGAAATTTGGGCTTATTTTTAAAATAAACACTTATTTTGGGCTTATTTCCCAAATACCAATAAGTGCTTAATGGCCCAAATAAGCACTTATTTTTAAGTACTCCCAAACATGGCCTTAGCTTTCTAACCCTTTTAATTCTCAAAGGTCTCCCAATCAGTTAAAAAGTTACAATTTTCAAGCATTTTCTTCTCATGGCAAATTAAGGTTAAATTTACAAGGATCAATGACTTGGGGGATGATCATGGGCCATGCCTAGGTTGGGCCTATAACTTTTATTTAAAAATATGATTATATAAAATATTTTATATTATGTCATACAATCTATATATAAATTTTATTTTTGTTATATATAATAATGTATTATAGGTTTAGTTAGGAAAGAGTAAAAATACAATGTGTACAGTAGAAATACATACAATATACAAGGATTTGCACTCTATTAGTTTGTATTTGTATTCCTTCCAAACTGAGCCATAGGTATCATATATAGATAGACAGATAGATACGTCGGGTTGGGCTGATAATGATCACCACTATTACTATCAGTGACACTTCAAAAATGGTCAGGTTTTGTTGACAAATATAAAGACTTGGGGAGTAATTGATTTTCGTATAAAACCATTCATTTTACCTAGTTAAATAGATATATTACTAGCAGGGACCGTGCGATGCATAGACTTTGTTAAAACAATTTCAAGCAATTGAGCTAAGGGTGCAAGTTAGGTGTACCCAATTCAAGCCTAACCCAATTTAATCAAAGCTTTTTGCACAGGTTGGGTTTGAGTTTTTGAACTTCAAGATGGGCTTGAGCCAAAAAAACTCGAGCCTAAACTAAACTCAGATTGGGCATAGGTTGAGGCTTCGGGTACTGATGTGATGCAACTTAAGTTTGCCAAACATTTACGCGTATTCAAGCCCAATATGCCCAAGCCCAAGCCTAGCTCGAGTAGGGATGGCAATAAAGTGGATTTAGGGAGGGTTTTGTAAATTCTAGACTCTACCCGCCTAGCGGGTTGAATTTTGAAAATCCAAACCCTCCCCACACATAAAAATGCAAAACTCTCCCTATATTCAAGGGTAGGGGTGGGTTGGGTTTAAAACCCACATCTAATTTTCTATTATTTCTTGCTATATAAAAGTAATAAATACATAAAATAATATAAATAAACAACAAAATTTCCAATTATTTGATTACAATGTAAAATAATAAATAAACTATCAATTATCCTTTACATCTAATTCAAAATATTATTAAATTTAACACTTTACATAAAGTTTATATGCTTCCAACAATATGCAGGTTGAGGGGGTAGCTTTAGCCTAATACTGTACCCTACTTGTAATGTACAGGTTATAGAATCCCAAAACTCGACTTGCCCCAAAACCCGTCCTTCAAACAAAAAAGAAAACTCGTTCCATCGAGGTGGGTAGGGTTGGATACCCACCGGGTAAGGTAGAAATTGCCATCCCTAATCCCAAGATGCTTAGTTAAGGTTGAGTTGGACCTAGGTTGGTAAACTCATGCTTAACCTTGAATTGGACCAAGCTTGAGCTTGAGGTTATAGGCTTAGGATTGGATTGACCCTCAACCCGATCCAACCCACTAAAGTTGCACCTAATAGGGACCTGTGCGATGCATGGGCTTTGTTAAGAGAAAGCTAAATAATAAAAGCACATAAGAATAGACAATTGTTTTATACTTTTAACCTTTTAAATAATTAATAATTAGTTATATTTTATACACTACTTTTAATAATTTTTTACAATACAAAAATAACAATAATTAATTTCAGATAGGTTGTTGATCAAACTAGTGAAACTGACCAACACGACCCAATTCGACTCGATTTGGTTGGTTTTCTTGTATTTCTGATGGGTTTCGGTTCAGCAATTTCCCAACCTAACCAGGTTGGGTCAATTTCGATTTGGCCATTTGTAAATCAACAAAAATCAAACTGAATATCAATTTCCATATTAAATATAATAATTTTAATATGGAAAAGTGGAAAAATTCCCATATTCCTTAGTCTAAATATTTTATATTGTAAATTTAAAATTTTTAATAATACCACTATAATTTTTAAATTTAATTTTTTAAGTTTAAATCTTTTGAACCAATCAACCAAATCAAAAATTGACACAAACCAATATAACCCAAGTTGGTTGGTTTTCACTAATGGTTGTTTTGTTTTGGTTAACCAGCTCTCCATCCCGGCCAGGTCAATTTGGTTGGCCAAACAACATACAATAGAACCAAACCAACCCATGAACACTCCTAATTTTAGCTAAACTAATAGTTTAATGTCTAATAGATAACAACAGCTTAATCTCCAACAATTATTGAAAATTTTCTGTTAAATAACAAAACAAAAATAGATTTATACATAATTATTGAAAATATATTTATCATAAAAATATAATAATTAATTACTTTTTACAATAAATATAAATTTTAGTATATAAATATGTAATAAATATAGATTAATATTTTAAAATTATTATTAATAAATATCAATTTTTTGAAATTTGTTTTCTAGAATTATTAATTGATATAAGTGAAACGATGTTTTTATTATCAGTACTATTAGTACATTAATAATTGCAATTATCAATATAATTTTTAATATCTATTAAAAACATTTTTTTGAAAGTTATTACCTACTTTTGTTATTTGAAAGCTTCAAAACCTCTAAATTATTTATTCTATTTTCATTATTTCAATAATATTTATAAAAATTAAATTATTTGTATTTTATATTCTTATTATCAAATATTATTAAATCCATTATAGTTATTTCTGTGTTTTTGGTAAATTTTTAAGGTTATTACATAATTTCTTTATTTAATCTATTTTATTTATTTTTAAATAGTATTCAAAATATGTTTTTGCTATTATTTTTTAATATTTAAGATATTTAAAATTAGTTATTTACAATATAATTTATCTATTTAAATAATACCATTATTTAGTTATTTCAATATTACTTATTTATTGAACTTCATCATCCATGAAATTATAAGTTATATTATTATTACATAATTTCCTTAACAATTTTATAAAATATAAATATAAAATTATTATTAATTCAAATATTATGAAATTTATTATAACAATTTTCTACTTTTAATAAAATTTTTAGTTTTATTACATAATTTTGTTATTTTAACTATTTAGTTATGTTAAATATTTTCTCATTTAATATATTTAGTTATTTAAATATTTAAATAAAATCTAAAGTATTTAAAAATTTTCATTATTTATATTTTATTTATTTTAAAGTGATTACATAATATTAAATATTTTTTATATAATATTTATCTATTTTTCGTATTTTGTTATTAAAAATTTTAAATAATATTTTTTATTTTTATTTTTTATTTTTTATTATTTGAATAATATTTAGATTGAATAATTCATAAAATTATAATTTATATTGTTAGTACATACTTTCATTCTGGATTTCATAAAAGTATATAATTATTAATAATATGAATACTATTAAATCTATGATAATTTTTTGTATTTTTAATAAGTATTTTATATTTATTTTATAATTTCATTATAATATTTAATAAATTCTTAAAATTTTTACTTCAAACTTTCTTTTGATAGATATAGATGAAAAGTGGGGGATAGGATAAATAAGAACTAGAGATAATTTAGGGGTGTCTTAATAGAATGCTAGTTAAGGATAGATTTTAATAAATATGTAAATTTATAAGGATTGGCTAAATAAATGACCCATAAATAAACTAATAAAGGACCGGTGTCTAAGTAAATAATCAATAAATAAACTATATATGCTTTTTTTATTAATAAGCAAGTGAAAGACTGCCTGGACAAACAAACATGTTACATGATAGAAGCCTTAATTATTTCATTTGACCTTATGGTGCCAATCAAGGGAATAACTTGGGCAGCATATATAGACCAGATTTAGGGTCAAATTAGGCCCACCATCTCCGGTCCGGGATCAGCTCAACCCAAGGTTGAAAACCAAGCGTTGCCGGTCCAAACTCAAGGTTGAGAAGTTGAGATATAACCACCACGAATAGTGCTGGGTTCAAGCTGCTGGTTTGGTCAGGTTTAAATGTGTACTTAATTGTTTATATGTGTGAGCCCCATCTGGCATCATACAATACATATATTCATGGTTTAAAGTATCGATTGGGTGTATCGTATCGTATTTTTTTAAAAAAATGTGGTCTGAAACACCTGTTTCCAGGTGTTTCGTAACTCTAATTTTTTTAATAATAAAAAACATATTTTTAGCTTCCCAAAAAACAAAATAAAAAAAAACTAAAAAAAAAGTATTTCAGACATTTCTAAATACTAATACGATACGGCCGCGATATGTGTAACCATATCAATACTTTGAACCTTGCGATATATCACATATATCATACATACATACAACTTGAAAATCGATGTCCAGTATGTGTACAAACTAAAAACCTAAGTTCAAATTGGACCCACCCAATTTATAGATCTAATTTCAACTGTAAAGTCTGCAAGGCTCTTTGCACAAATGACAAAATGAATTGATACAAGATGAAGAATTTTAATTAATGAAACCATGATTTATTAACTATTGATATTTAATTATTTTGCAACCCTAAGTGAAATCCTTCATAGACTTCTAATGCACCACCACAACACTACTACACCAAAACGCAATTTCATCCACCAGGGCCCGGAAACCAACCCACCCACCCTCATGTGTACTCACCCTCCAATTAGGATTTGGAGATTGTCTTACATTTCTTTTTTTAATTTGTATGTACTTACCACGTTGAAGGTGGGCTTTGTGGGTCCAACGGGCTTATTCCTATTACTAGATTTCAAGCCCATCCATCTCATCACAATTCATATACTTATTCTTTAACCCTAAACCCAACATTGGAATTTCGACATGCAGCCCAGCCCAGGAGAGAAGAGACCCCACTCATGCAATCACACTTCCGCTGGTTTCTCCTCTTCTGCTTCAGGGATTTCCTCTTTTGGGGCAGCTGGTGCTTCGCTGGAATCTGTAGTTTCCGGGGTCTCCTCCACAACTGGTTCCGGTGCTGCTGCTTTAGTTTCTTCTTCTACCTTCTCGGCTACTGGCTCTGGTGTGACCTCCTGAGTCTCTTCTTCAGTTTTCTCTACATCTGGCTCTGGTGTCACCTCCTCAGTCTCTTCTTTTGTCTTCTCTATTATTGGCTCTTCAGCTTCGATCTTTGCTTCTACTACTGCTTCTTTAGCCTCAACCTCAGCAGGAGCTTCAACTTTTGGTTCTGGAGCAGCCGGTTCCTCTGTTTTACTCGGTTCTTCTGCCACTGCTTCTGACGATATAGGTGTTGCTGCTGTCACTTCTTCGGTGGTAGCTTCTTGAGTCTTGTTCAATTCCTCGTTTGTATCTTGACTCTCTGGCAATGCGGTTGTTGCTGATACAACCTGCAGAGCCCAGATGCTCATCACAATCACAAATAAGCACAAGACAAATTAAAAGAAACACAGTCAATTTTTAAAAGAAGGATCTATTTTCATGGATGTCAACTTATTGTCTAATTGGAAATAAGCAGAGCCTTGATAAATCTACAGATACTTAATTAATGCCAAACATGAAAAGTTTCAGAAACCCGGCCGATACAACCCATATATAATACTTGAAATATTACAGTATTAGTTAGTACTAAAAGTTTTTAAGATGGATTAATTTGGATGGAAGCTTATTGAAGGCCGAAGGAGTTGTCAATCATTTCAGCTGGTGGATCGACATAATCCACTCTGTAACTTCACTATATGTTGATCGGCAAACGGGTTTATGGAAAAAACAAAAATGGAGAATATGTTGATCAACATCGAAGTCCGTTTTCCGATCGATGCATATAGGCTGCCAAAGTGCAACAGACGGATATATATGGACATAAACCCTAAGAGCTAAATCAGAAGCATGAATCGAATTACCTCAACAGTGGCCATTGCAATCCAAAGAAAAATAGCCTGTGGAAGCTAGGTTGAGGGGAATGGCAAATCGAAGGGAGAAAGCTTCAACTATGAATGGGATGAAGAAATTACTGATTGGAGAGGTATATATAGAGGTGGTAGAGGACTGAGGAGTGGCAATTTGACATCTCAGACCATCACTGATATATACCTAAAAAACAAAAGCCAGGGCATCTGCATGTCTAGTAGGAATGGTAGGATTTTTACTGTTGTAAGTTTAGTGTAATTCCAACTGTATAACACCAAGAGGCGGAGACCATTTTGGTCATATCAGTCATACTCTCTCTCTTTTTCTACTACTGTTAAAAACTTGGTGTTTTGTGCGGTAGGGTTTGCAGGTGACTGACCATCATCATGCACACACGTTCTAGGGTTACTACCATCTCTATTTTACATGAAATATCCAAAATTATCAATCCCCAAGTGGCATTGGAAATTTGGAATTGTTTTTTCCTGATGAAAATGACTACTTAAAAGTAGAATGACTAAAATGGACCTGCGCAGTCAATAGGACATATCCACGACCGAGCATTTATGTAATTTCAGGTTTTGGGAAAAATTTTGGCTGTCTACCTTCGACAGCCTCTGGTGCCCACAGATCTCTCCCTGCACATATATATATATATATATATATAAACTTTCTGAAGGAATGGCTGTAACTATTAACCAAGTTTCTAACGAGTGGACCACGAAAGTTTGTAGCAGATGCCAAGTCATAATTTGCATAGCATGTGCCCAAGGAGCTATAAAACCTAATTAAGAATAAAAAAGTTAGTTTGCTGGTACAATTGGATCGCCGAAGTATTTATACTTTTGATTGGATAGCCTATTTCATATCTGGTTATGTATTTATCGCTGAAGTATTTATTTTATTTAGAAAAGGCATTACCTTTTAAGTTGGGGGTCAGATATCTAAGGCTCCGTATGGTTCGCGGGAATAGTAGTCTGGAATCGGAATGGGTTTATTTCGATTATAACTGTTTGATTGGGTGGAATCGGAATCCCATTCTTATTTGAGGGAATGGTTATTTCCTATTCCTTTCTTGGGAATGAAATCCTATTCATGTTGACTTCAATTTCCATTCCCATTCTTGTTTGAACCAAACATATTATGGGAATAAACCATTCCGATTCTGAATGCGAATCAAATGGACCTTAAGTTATGTATTTAAGGCCCGCTTGACTTGTATTTGGAATTGGAATAAAAAACCTTTGGAATCGGAATTGAAAACCTTTGGAATCGGAATTAGAATTGTCTATTCCCATAGTCTGTTTGGTTCAGATAGGAATGAGAATTGACATCAGTAGGAATAGAATTTCATTCTCAAGAGAGGGGTAACAAATGGCCATTCCCTCAAATGGGGGAATACCATTCCAGCAAGAATGGGAATGACATTCTGATTCCGCTCAACCAAATAGTTGGAATCGGAATAGGATATTTCGATTCCAATTCCAATTCCAGACCCTTATTTCCACAAACCAAACGGGGCCTTAGTATTTTAGCAACTCAAGGATACGATACAATACACTTATATCATGTAGATACTTTGAACTTTTAGTATATCTAAAAATCCCCTTATACATGATATTCGGTTATTTATGACATTGTATATATGTTGATGTATGTTGGGGGAAGGGGTGTTTCCTCACCATGTATTAGAAACATCTCTCGTAATTTTTTGTTATCATTCATTGGAGATGTTTTCAATACATGGTGAAATGTGACTATGAATTCGGTGTGAGAAGCGCTTTTTTATATTTTTGGTAATAGTGTGAGAAGCGCTTTATGAGGAGCAGATCGTAATTTGTATCATCCTGCATGGTGATCTTTAGGCTTCATTCGCTTTTCTGTAATTTATCCGGATAAATGCACTTATTCGGGTGACTTACCCAGAAGTGCATTTACTATTTTCTTTTATCTTCCATGCAAATAAGGAAATGACGATTTTAGTCATATAAATCTAATATTAAAAGAGTCATTTTTATCCCATTTAAGTATTGGAAACTTTCCTCCCAATTGGGAAAGTTATTTATCCAGCTAAGATATAATTATCACTTATCCGAGTAAAAAGTACCTAAAAAAATAAACTTTTTACCATCAACTGCAGAATATCAGAATATGCTATACCTAAACCTCTCTGTTAATTTTCAGTATAGTTTTTACCAACAACCGCAAAATATCAGAATATGCTTAGGACGGTGTCAGATTAGATGGGTTCCATAAAGTACACACCAATTGGCAACTGTGATCATTACCGTATTTTTAAGAAAGTATAGAATCAAACTTCTGAGGTGGCTATGTGATGTGTATTGCACTCCGTATTTTCTACGGATCCAAAGGGCAAGCCAATCTTTATACTCTACGCAGCTGTTTGGCATCGTTGCCTGTTTTCTGAAGCAATGGCGCCACATCAGCACCATATAAGAAAAAATTGTGCTCCAAGAAACAGTCATCTGTTTGGAATCGTTTTTCATAGAAAACAGTGTCCTAAGCCACGCCTTGGAAATCAGGAAGGCATGGCATGGAGCAACGCTAAATTTGACGTTTCTTGGAGCTATAACTCGTTGCTGCCAACAAAGCAATGATGTGCCACTGGATAACGGGTAGAAGTGCAGAAAATGTTTCCTGAAGCATTTGTACCAAACAGAAAAAGTTGTTGTTGCTCCAGGTAGCGTCCTATCTGGCAACAACGATTCCAAACAAAAAAAAGGCACCGTTTTCTGAAAATGGTGCTTCCAACCTACACATAAGCAAATGGTGCTTCCAACCCACACATCAGCAGCACCGTTTTCTCTGCTAATGTGTGGGTTGGAATCACCGTTTTTTGATGATGTCTTTTTTTTGTTTGGAAATGTTGCTACTAGGTAGGATGTTTCTTAGAGCAACAACAACATTTTCTATTTGGTACTAATGCTCCAAGAAGTGTTTTCAGCACTGGTACCTATTATCCATTGCCGCATCATGTCCCTGTCATTGTCACCTCATGTCCTTGTTGGCAGCACCGAGCTGTAGCTCCAGGAAACGCCAAATTCGGCGTTGCTCCAAACAACACCTCCCCGATTTCCAAGGCATGGCTTGGAGCACCGTTTTTTATGGAAAAATGGTTCCAAACAAGCATGCGTTTCCTGGAGCATCATTTTTTGACGTGGCGCTGATGTGTTGCCATTTTTTGGAACAACGTTGTATATGTTTGGCATTGATGCTGCAGATACATCACTGTTTTCTCAAAAAATGGTGTTGTTGATGTGTGGGTTGGAAGCATCGTTTTCTAAGAAAATGGTGTCTTTTTTTGTTTGGAACCGTTGCTGCCAGGTAGGACGTTTCTTGGAGCAACAACAATTTCTTCTGTTTGATACCAATGCTCCAGGAAACATTTTCAGCACTGGTACCCATTATCTAGTGCAACATCACTACCACCTCACATCTATGTTGGCAGCAACGAGTTGCAACTCCAAGAAATKCCAAATTCGACGTTGCTCCAAGCCATGCCTTCCTGATTTCCAAAGCGTGGCTTGGAGTACCATTTTTTATGGAAAAACGGTTCCAAACAAATGCTCGTTTCATAGAGCACCTTTTTTTCCGACATGGCGCTGATGTGGTGCCGTTTTTTGGAGCAACAACAACGATGCCAAACAAATGTGTTATCGATGCCAAACAGACGCTACGTCATTGTGATGTGTGATGGCCTCACATGTGTGGATATGATGTGGAGTGCCATCATCGGCCAAGTATTGCAATAGGGGTTTGATGTGCCCTTTTGCCCTTTCTCATCATGTCTACGTGTCGTGACTCAACATCAATCCTCTCCAAGTCTCCAAACCCTAACCACGGGTCATAGTTTTCTTGGAATCCCATTCCCGGAACTACTGTCGTCTCATGGTGTCTTCGTGTCGGGAAGTAAAAGAGGGCCCCACAGGATGTCCTTTACAGGTAGGATGCTTGTAAGTAGGGGCCCCACTTCTCCCCGTCTGATAGATGCCACGTGAGATCAGAGTCAGAGTTTTTATCATTTTGTTAAAATACCGTCGTCCCTAGTCACATCATGATTACGTTCTTTTTTAAATTATGAAAGTACAAAATAACCCTTATAGGTGAAGGGTGTATCACATAGACACAGAAACTAAACATATGGATATTTTCGACAGTTGGGTGTCCAGTGACATCCGAGGAGAATTTCTCAACAAATTTTGTATTAGTATTGTGGATCTCGATTCATTTACCTAACGGGGGTGGTGGGGAAGTGTCGTGATGCGAGTAGAAGGATGGTGATGGTGATTGATTTTATTATATTCGGGCAGGGTGGTCCCTAATCCGTGTCATTGCGTTGTGTCAAATAAATAACAAGAACAACATTCAAGTAGGGGAAGAGGAAGAGGATCTTCTCTCTTTGAGTCTTTGGCTTCCGCAGCTGTAAAAGGCACAAAAGCAAGAAAGCTGAAAAAGGTGATGTGATGTTGGGCGATGGGAAAATCTAGCAAACTGAACCCACAAAACCATGCAGTGAACGCCCATGCTTTCGCCACGTAGGAACGAATGAGCAATCGTGTGTCTGATTCCATCTGATGTCCTGCTGTAATGGTCGTGCGTCATCAGTTTAGTACACCATTAGTTGTTATTGGTGGCCCACTGGCCACCACCAATCGTACCCTTGAACGATCATGAGGTACATGATGCAAATTGGACGCCATTGATGATTGAAACCCCATGAACCAATTGAATAGGGTTGCAGTTTATATGAATTTATTAATTGGACTTGGGAGTTGGGACTCCCTCAATGCTCACCTTGCATTTTCTACATGGGGCCGCTTTGTGCTTGTGCCAACCAGCTACTCGCTAATGTCTCTCAGCGGAGACTTGGGTTTGCGATGGTATAGGGTTTATCAAGGTTCAAAGTATGAGAAATGTTAAGTGTATTAGAAAAGTTTTTGGATATACATGCTTATTAGAAAAAAAATAAGACACGTATAGAAATATTATAAATACTTTAATAAATTATAAAAATATATCAATAACATTAAATATAAAACCTCAACAAGGTGAATTAATATATTTTAATGGTTTTATGAAGAAATATATTCTAGTTAATTATAATTTCATTAAAAATCATATGCTTAACTATAATTTATAAATTATAAGTCTTAAGTTTTAATGTTTTATGGGATGGGAAAAACCCAACTCTCCTATCCAACCATAAAACATGCATTGGCACAACTTCTAAGTAAAAATATAATTAATAATTATTCATTTTCAAAAATTATAAAAAATAAATAAACATTATATAATATATTCAAAAAATAATTATTAAAGAAGAAATTTCAATTGATTAGTGGATATGGTAGATCACCCATAGAATTATAATATATTCAATCATTGTGATCAAATGATAAAATATAATTAATTAATTATATTTTTAATTCTAAAAATATAAAAATAAAAAATAATTATTAAAGAAGAAATTTCAATTGGTCTGTGGATATGATAGATCATATATAGAATTATAATATATTCAATTGTTGTGATCAAATGATAAAATATAATTAATTAATATTCATTTTTTAATTCTAAAAATAAAAAAAATATATATTAAAGAAGAAATTACAATTGCTTTGTAGATGTGATAGATAAATCTATAGATCTAAAACATATTTAGACTTTATAGGTAGAGAAAAAAAATTACATTTTAAAATTTTTTGTTAATTTATATTTCCCCAAATATCTTCATGAAATTTCCATAAATCTACTGATAACATAAAAGAATTGTGATTTTGAATGTAAGAAATGTAGCTCAACATAAATTTAAACATTCAAGAAAAAAATAAATCACAAGATATTATACAAAATTGAAAAAACTTATCTATTTTTGCCATATTTTTTTAAAAATTTGAAAAATCTTCAAAAAAAAAAATTAATGATTCACACTTGTTTCTTGCAAATTTTTGCAAATCTAGCACTCTAGGAATGAGGTTTGGAGTTTTAGAGTCATTTGGGGGTGAAAGAAGGCTTATTTCAGGGAAAAGAAGTTTGCTTTCCCCCTTTATTTATTTTTTTCAGTTTTTGCCTGTATCTTTTTTGTCGATATGCTACTAATACGCCCCCGATATGCCCTGACACACCCCTAATATGCCCTGATACGGGTCCAAAACGCATGAAAAAGACGAGATGCCCAATTTCCCTGCATATCTTGTATCTATTTTTCAAAGATACGATACAATACGCCCCGTATTGAACGTATCATATTGAAATTTTAAACCTTGAACTTTATGTTATAAATAAGTCAGATCATATTCGACTCAAATCTTAATTCGAATTGCTAAGAGCCAGATTCATATATCGAGTCGGGATCTCCTGCACTACCCTTGGTGTGAGACAGGGTGCTCTTTCATTCACTGTTTGACATGTCATTCATCTACAACAGATTAAAGAAACATGAAAAAACATTGAAGAGAAAACCCTAATTATTTCTTCTTCGACTAAGGGGAACCTATTTAGAATAGAGAAAATAGACTAATGACTTGACATGTAAGCTCTATGAAATATACACAACTCCAATAAAATAAGAAGCGATGATATGAAGAAATTGATCACCAATAATCATCCCATGAAAAGAAATAGAGAAATTTCATGAATGATTTAGAACATTTACAATATTCAGGAATTAGGATACAAGATACAACATAAGACGAGAAGCTCAAGCAAGCTAAGCACTTCAAAAGGTGATTTAATGATTGGTGATATTACAATCAGTGGTAAAACCGAAATCTTTCCATTTTTCTTTCACTCTTCTTATAAGTACCAATCATCACAAAAAATCTAGGTTGAGCCATAGATATTAGATATTTATTGTTTCTTACTAACTCCACTATATTAGTGAGTGATGGTGACTGTGAAAAAAATAAGGGCATGAGATATCCATTGGCTAAATGAGGTCTGTTGACGAAAGGGCTAAGATTTTTTCTTCAATGGTTTTTCCATTTTTTTAATTTTTTACATTTGAAAAATGAGAAAGAAGGCATAACGGAAGGAGTGACCTACCATTTGAGCATTTCGCACATGTGATATTTGGGTATTATGTGTGGTTGACGTGTTAAAAGTTGAATGCAATAGCACCCCGTCGTTGCCCGTCTCACACCAACGACGGGGTTAACTTAGGCTATTGGGGCCCAACAACATAGGCTGTTGAGACAGTTTTTGAGTTGGGCACGTTCTGGGCAGGTCACCTATTCACGCCCATGCTTTGGATTTTAGTAAAAATAAACTAATACGTAATTACTAATTTATTCATTCTCATGATAACGTGGCATTCCTAGAAATTGTCTCAACAACATTGGCTATTGGGCCCCAACAGCTAAAGTTTTTCCCCAATGATGAATAGCACATGTAAGATGTGAGTATCATATAACTCCCTTAATCCACATCAGAAAGTTAATTCATAATTCAAATATACCCTGATATTAGTTATGAAATATTCTATATTACATATTATTTATATTATATCATCAAGTTTTTTTTTGTTATAATTCAAATCGAATTGGATATCCAATAAGAAATTTGAATTCAAAAGGTACTCTTGAAAATTCAATTTCTAATTCATATTCTGATCATTCGAATTTCTTATTAGATCAGATTGAATATACCCTTTTATTGAGTCCGATCCGATTCATTTATAACCCTACTGCCCCTATTGTGTAGTCCCATGGAGCCCCCCCCCNAAACTAAATTCAAGTTAAATGATTATAAATAAAGCATAAATATACATGAAATATATATTATAATAGTATTGTAAAATATGAATCATTCGATTTACATAATTACACATTAAAAATACTCAGGAAATAGAAAATTTAACATATGCATGTATACCTTAGGAAATCAATATGAATTTTGTTGATATTTGTAAAGTATAGAGGACTCATTTGGTTTGCGGGAATGGGGGTTTGGAATTAGAATCGGAATGAGCCATTCCCATTCCAACTGTTTGGTTGGGCAGAATTGGAATCCCATTCCCATTCCTAGTGGAATGGCATTCCCCCATTTGAGGGAATGGCCATTCCCTCCCTCTCTTTTGGGAATGAAACCACATTCCAGTTGATTCCAATTCCTGTTCTGAACCAAACAGACTATGGGAATAGACCATTCCAATTCTGATTCCCAAGGATTTTGATTTCGATTATGACTGAGAACTAAATAGACCCTGATTTTTATCAAGTTCAAAAATTGGACAAAATATTAAGGGTAAATTTCTGAAATCTCCCCTGAAGTTTTTGACTATTGCTGAAACCACCTCTGAACTTTCTGATATTGTTGCAAGTAGACCCCATCTGTTAGAATCTTCTAAAAAGAGTTACAAAAATGTCCAAAATACCCATCAATTACTATTAAGCCTAGTTTCTACAAATAATAATACAAAATTTATAAACAATAAAAAATAGAGAATTTAAAGTTGCACCTTTGCCTTTGAATGATTTATATGAAGGGAAAATTTGGAAAACAAAACAATTTTAGAAAAGAGATTGGAAGGGTTTGGGCTAGTGATCCATATGAGGAGAAAATTTGGAAAATACACAGTTTCATCAAAAGTAACCACATGGGTATTTTAGACATTTTCATACCTCTTTTTAGTAGATTCTAATAAAGGGAATTTACATGCAACTATTAAAAAAAATAGGGGAGGTGATTGCAATTACCAAACTTCAGGGGAGGTTTCAACAACAACCAGAAACTTCAGTGGAGGTTTTAGCAATTTACCCAAATATTAAATATTAAAACTCATGCCATTTTAATGTAGTCTTAAATTGGTATAGTAGTGAGATTTTTTAATTAACACTTGGGTTTAATTGTCCATGTAGTGTGTATGTATATCAAATGCTGATTAGATTAAATAAGAGAGTAATAAAAGAGTAGTAAAAACAAAAATTCAAATTAAAATACCAAGGAGAATAGGGAGTATATATATATATCTCAAAAATTTTGCCAAACCAATATTTTAAAAATTGATCTGGAACCAAAACTACTTTAGCCACTAGTTTCCAAGTCAAGGTTCGACTATTTGGGTCAACATCAAAAACCATGTGCAAAACCATATGGATTTAAAGTTTAAACTACACATAATAGAAGCTTTTTTGTCACTGAGATTAGTCTTTTAATTAGTTGCTTAAGTGATGGAAAATATTTATTTTACATATTCTAGAAAACTAGTGGAATGGCCCGTCTGATGCACAGGGAATTTGATATTGATGTGATGTTTGACTATGCTTTTATATTTCGGGCATAGATGAAAGTTAACATTATCATTCAAGTCATAAGACAATTATATAACACATAAAAGGACTATCCTCACAAAATGCCAAAATCTGAATTTTATAATATGCATATGACGTTGGTTGCAAATGCATCAGATTAAAACATTAATGCACCAAATCAATCATAAAGTTACATTCAACAACATTATATATAGATACAGTTCATCCCAATGAAATGCAAAATTTATGGAAAATAGGAGATGCCACTTGATGGTGTGCGATCTGGTTGCTCCTAGTTGGACAGCAGTTCGGACGTCGGTTGCTTAGGTGGCTGGTCGAACTACAAGACAAGTAGGATCAGAGAACTCGGGGTCGCTAACCTGGTGTGGTCACTCCGATGCTTAAGTTAGTAACTGTGATGTTGTGAGCTAATAGTTTGATAATAAAAGAGCTAGAATGCACTAAGTCGCACGTACCTGGGTTATAGGGGCTAGTGCCCTTATATATATGAACTACCATGGGTCTCACGAAACACCTCCGAGATCCTTGGCCCGCGTCGTTAGGAGTCCAATAAAAAAACATTTAAAACATCTTTAAAAATCAAATTTTGAAAAAAAAAAACTAGAAAAAACCATTGAACGGGTATTTTTTTAGTACTGATACGCCCTTGTCGATACATAGGGGCATATCGATACTTTGGACCATCTTGATAGCACAAAAAATTGTGATTTTGGATGTAAGAAATGTAGGTCAACATAAATTTAAACATTGAAGAAAAAAAAGGAATCACAAGATATTATAAAAGATTGAAAAAAATTTACCTATTTTTGCCATATTTTTTCAAAATTTGAAAAATCTTTAAAAAAAATTAACGATTCACACTTGTTTCTTGCAAACTTTTTGCAAATCTAGCACTCTAGGAATGAAGTTTAGAGTTTTAGAGTCATTTGGGGGTGAAAGAAGGCTTATTTAGGGAAAAGAAGCTTGCTTTCCCCCTTTAATTTTTTTTTTTAGTTTTTGGCCGTATCTTTTTCGTTGATACGCTACCGATACTCCCCTGATACGGGTCTGATATGCATGAGAAAAGGCGAAATGCCCGTTTTCCATGCGTATCCAGTATCAGTTTTTCAAAGATACGATACGATAATGCCTTGTATCGGGCGTATCGTATCGAAATTTTAAACCTTGGTTAAAAGTAAACAAAGCTATTATGTTAATTTACTCAAGTAACCATTGAATAGTAGAAGTCATTATCTAAGATGACTATTAAATAACTTACATTTAAGCCTAAAAATATTTCCTTCTTACTTTTTAACTAAGAGGAGATGAAGAAATTAGTTGGAAACAAAATTTGTCAACCAACCACTAAAGTAACATGTATGCAAACACCTTCTAGGCATGTTGAGCACTTTCGCATATTTGTCCAAGAATAAAACAATTGAACAATTCATAATATGTCACAGTGTTGCATACGATTGAGGACATGAGCTGCAGGCCCTACTTAACAACGACACACATGATAAGATATCAGTCCCAGTGCTAAATGCCCTCATAAGACCTGGGCCTAATTGACAAACATGTCTAGGTCCCATGGAATGAATTTTTTGTATTTTCATTTGGTTTTTTGTAATTTTTCTATGTATTTCTTTGTTTTTTTGTAATTTTTATTATTTTCACTATTTTCTATGTTTTTCATAATTATTTTGCAATTTTTATTTTTTCTTTAATTTATGTTATTTTCTACATTTTGTATATTTATTTATATATTATGTATTTTTTTATAGTTATTTTTTTTCTAGAATTTTTGTTATTATATGAAAAATTAATGGGTTGGGCAGGTTGGGTTGGTTATGGTGGGTTTGGGTTGAACCCAAAATGGGTCATTAATGGGTTGATGGGTTAGGTGGGTTAGGTTGAAGCTCAACCCAAACCTAAGTACCTAACCTAGCTAATAGGTTTTTAGAAAAGACAATGGCTTTTTTTTTTGCCAACAACTACCATGCACCCTCATATAGAATTGGGATATGTCGGATTAACATAAAAAACTAAGGGGTAGAATTAGTATGAAAATCAGGGTCTTTCGACCACACTAACTAAATCGTTGTCATTTTTTATATATGGTACCAGATATAAATTTTTATTTTATTCTACAATTTTTGTTCATTTTCTATAATTTAAGGTTTTTCTTTGTTTTTTTTCATTTTTTATGATTTTCTATATTTTGTGTAAATTTTCTTTGCATTTCTTTGCTTTTTTTTTGTAATTTATACTATTTTTTAATTTTATGTGTTTTTTCATAATTATTTTGCAATGATGTATACAATGGGAAAAATAGAAAGTTGAGGGTAAAGCGAGAAAGTAAAAGCAGTGTGTTTTGACCAAACCAATTGCAACATTCTCATTTTTTTTTAGTATGGTTTAGAAATTTCTATAATTTTCTATTTTTTTGTAAATTATATATATATTTCTTTGTTTTTTATAATTTATATTATTTTCTTCATTTTATGTTTTTCATAAATATTTTGCAATGACAATATATACAATGGGAAAAAAAGTAGAAAGTTGAGGGTAAAGTTGGATATAGTAGAAAGTTGAGGGTAAATTGGGGTTTTAGAATTAGGTCTTCGCTTCATGTGTGAACAATGACATTTGGCTTTTTTGTACCTGCTATTCTGCATGTTAATGGTGGGGCCGTTATTTGCATATCTAACAGCTAGCGTTTGGATATAGGTTGATCCTGATTTGAATCGAACATCCATCTGATTTATATAGAAGAGTTTGGATCTCCTACCAACAAAACACATTCCAAACCCCTATGACCTTACCAAGTACCAAACCCCCTGTGGTATAACGTTGGTAGGGTGTCAAATTATTGGATTGGCCCGATGATAATCAAGAAAAAACACCCTAAAATGAATCAATATAATGAACTTGAAAGCATTTCCTAATCAAATACAACTTATTACGTTAACAGAGATAATCAAAATAGAGGGAAAATGGGAAAAATACCTAAAAAAACAAGGAGAAAAAAAAAGCTTCACTTAATCATCTAATTGATTGTTCCATGATGAAAACTGAGAGGTCGAAAATATCCATTCCTCCCTTCAATTCGAATTTGTGGTTTGGGCATACCATCCAATATTTGACATGTGTTGGCTCTAATCAGTGAAGAGGTATGTCAGGTAGGTGCTTTAGAAGAATATCATATAAGGCCTAAGGGGAAAAGGGGAATAGGTGCGGCAATGGTTTTACTATTATTATTATTATTATTATTATTTTATTTGCTTTATCCAATTACAAATGTTAACCATTAATTAAATAAAATTGAGAAAAAAAACATAATAAAATGTAAAAATGGAAAGTGAAAATCAGCCTTTTTGACAAAACATTGTCACCATCCTCATTTTTATAAATGGTACACAGGTACAAATATGGAAATTGTTAAACATGGGAACAACTTTTCAAAATGTGTAGCAGGAATTGTATATCCTTTAACTTAGGGTGTGTTCTGTATTGTGGATGAGAAATTGGTGGGTGTGGATTGGTCCACACCATTTCTTTTGATTCCATGTATCTCATATACTTTTTATGGGAGATCTAAACAGTTGATCATAAATGCCTAATTTTTGTATTTTATATGGTAAATAAAATGAAACAAAGGCATCAATATGTAGACAACAATTGCATTCTTTAAATAATTAAAAATATTATTTTAAATATTAAAAAAATAAAAAATTAATATTTTAAATATTATTTTATTGATAAAAAATATTAAAAAATTAATACTTAAATAATGAAAAAGTGTTGAGAAAGAGAACCGTCCAACTTGTGGTAGAAGTAACATTAAAATTATTATTTTATTAATAAAATATTAAAAATTTAAAAATTATTAAAAGATTAAATAAAATGAGAGTAATTGGACCAATGTAATGCAGGTACTTTACACTGAAATATTTCACCAACTGTCAACACCATACTGTGGACCTTCCATGAGAAAATATTGTGGACAATAAATTGGGGTGTGGCACATTCCTATCCACGCTATTTTATCCCCATCCACACATAGCAGAACACCATATCTTACCATGGATAGAACCAAAACAGTTATGTCCACAGAATTTACACACTTCCAACGCCACCTTAATTGTTTTCCAACATGTGAAAATCAATAATAGGAAATAAAATTAATTTTTAGAATTATAGTGTGTGTTGGAGCACAAACATTTCAGCCACTCATTTTATGGTTGATGAGGTCATAAAGTAACATAAGTGCCAATATAGGGGGGTTGGTTATTTGAATCTAGTTCTTTGCTTTGGTACATATCTTACATTTGGTTTGGTTATTTGAATAATGCTTCTTTCTTCCTCTAGTCGTTGCTAATGCCAATACCAATCGATGCCTATGGGAGGTGATGGAGGAAGATTTGACCCGACCCCTTGGCCATGCGACACGTGGAAGCAACCGAGAGTGACCTAGCAGAAACGTCAGCTCGACACGGCAGCAGGCCCACAACCCGAGCTCTGAACTAAAGAGCCGAGCTCCCTCGAAGGAACCCACAACCCAAGCTCCGAACTAAAGAGAGCCGAGCTCCCTCGAAGGAACCTGCAAACCGAGCTCCGAACTAAAGAATCCCGAGCTCTCCCTTCGAGGTCCTGAGCCTCACAAGCACCAAAGGCAGAAAACCTGAACTACCCACCTAGGGGCAGTTCGGGCCATACTCCTGTCCAAACTCGAGACTTCACATTAAAAGATCACTTCGGCTCCAAATCGCCTGGCTGAGCAACAATACCTGACGCCCAGGAGACCATACACGGAGGCGGCGCACCTAACTGATCAGAGGACTGACACATGACAACCGCCATCCAATGGCCACCTGCCACCGCCATCCCAGACGGACAGAGGCGGCCCTGGCAACTGGCAGTGGAGATTATGAGACCTGAACTGGCAACTGGCAGTGGAGGTTATGACACCCGAACTGGCAGTTGACAGAAGGAAGTGACCCGATCTGGTAGAGGTAATGATGCCCGAACTGGCAGAGGCATGGAAGTGAGCGCACAGGGTGATTATAAAAGGCCCTCATCTCACAAAGAAGAGGGTATGTGATTCTTGTGTTTTCTGGTCTTAGAATTCCTTATTTCCCTTGCCTTCTAAAAGAGCACTAACTTGAGATTCGGAGTGTTCCAACCGGGTTCCTCCCCAGAAGTCTCCAATTTCTTCCTTGTTTCAGGCACCTCCGATCTCGTCAGAAGCGAGGTAACCGGCAGCTAGGACCGACCGGATTGTGTCTGTGGGAAGACTTCAAAAAGCCTCCCCTAACCTTTAACTCTCTGTCTCTCTCAAAGAAACCTTAGCTCCCATGGCTTCTCCCAGCAACAGCAGGCACAACCTGAATGCTGTAGAGGAACACCCCAATCCGCCACTGTGTGCATAGGACAGTTCACCGTCTCCCTATCGACGGACGGAATCCCTAGCCTCAACGCACCAAACATGGTGGCTCCTGTGAATGTTCCCCTTCCTCTCCCTGTCGCGACAACCTTTGCTGAACCAAATGCTATCCCTTTGGCGACTAGCCAAAACCAGTTTGATGACTTTATGCAGTGCATGCGGGCAATGCAAGCCCTAATGCAGCAGTTCCAGCAGCATCAGCACCAGCAGCACCAAGTACTG
>NW_010729135.1:1543858-1575166 GCF_000365185.1 Nelumbo nucifera | reverse complement strand
AAGAGCCAGGCCTCATCCCCGGGACAGAGGGAAAGACTAATCACCCCCGCCTCGCAGCTCTCCGGCGGGTCGGGAACCTCCGTGCTAGCCAAGTCAGCACCTCGGCACTCCAAGTCTGAGCTCCCGCCCACAGAGAACCGATTCGGCATCCTAGCAGTGGACTACCAACAGTCCGGGCCCATCGAGCTCGGAAATACCGAGGCCAGCAATGCCAGTACTAAGCCCTCTAAGCAGCAACGAAGATGCCGACGAAGTCGCCGAACTACCACCCGCGTCCTGCCCGAGCTCCGAGGTGAAGAAGAGACAAGTTCGGATGAGGTAAAAACTGCCCCTATTCTCTTAGTCCCTTCCCCCCTCTCATCAGAACTCCTTGCAGTCTCCATGCCCAAAGATTTCAAACTCCCCTCTCTAGACAAGTATGATGGGTCCTTCGACCCCAACGACCACGTCAATGCCTTCCAGTCCCAAATGCACCTAGCAAGGGCCAGTGGATCCTGCATGTGAGTGGCCTTCACTACCACCTTCAGGGGGGTGGCCCGCACTTGGTATAGGAACCTGGCCCTCAGGTCAATAAGAAGCTGGACCCAGTTCACGCAGGTCTTCACCGCACACTTCGTTACCAGCAAACGGTGCCCCAGAACTGAGGAGAGCATCTTTGGAGTAGTCCAGAGAGAAGGAGAGTCCATACGGGTCTACATCAAGCGGTTCAATGACGCATTCTTGCAGATACCGTGACTAGACCCCGTGGTGCAGCTCGTGGCAGCCAAGAGAGGAGTGACACACCAAGAGTTCAAGTGGCACATGGTAGTTAGCCAGCCCGCGACCGTGGCTGAATTCCTTAAGCTCGCAGACAAATTCATGAGAACAGAGGAGGAGATCAACCAAAGGACTGAAAGCGGGATCGAGAAAAGGAAGAGGGAAGGCGATCCCTCCAACCCAGATGAACTACACACCCTTAGCAGCTCGGACGAACTACACACCCTTAAACGCGAAGCGGGCCGTGATCTTAATGACGATCAAAGATGCCCCATATGTGAAGTGGCCACCTCGTCTGAAGGGAAACCGAACGAGAGGAATAAAAACTTGTACTGCAGCTTCCATAGGGACCACAGTCATAGCACCGAGCATTGTAATAATCTCTGCGACGAGATAGAGGAACTCATCCGTCGCGGATATCTACGAAATTTTGTACAACACAATAATAATAATAATAGTAATAAGCCAGGTCGGCAGGGAGAGCGTAGCAAAGAAGCTCCCGATTCCAACAGTCGGCCAGCGGAACCACAAAAAAAACCCCCGGAGGAAATACTAGTTTGGGGAACGATCCACATGATCGTTAGAGGATCGATCGTGGCAGGGTGCAGCTCGGCAGTAGCTCGCGTGCCAACCCGGGAAGCCGCCAGAGAAGAACAAAATCCCCCGAAGCGGCCGAGGATGGAAGACCCTATATTCTTCACCGAAGACGATGTGCGCGGGGTCCACTACCCCCACGACGACGCACTTGTTATAAAGATGAAGATCAATGACTTCGAAGTCCGATGGTTACTCATTGACTCCGGCAGTTCGACAGACATCCTCTTTAAAGCAGCCTTCGACAAGCTCCAGTTCCAAGAGAGTGACTTAAAGCCTGCGAACACCCCGCTGGTCGGCTTCAACGGAGAAGATGTCAGACCCCTAGGAAAGGTCACAGTACCTGTGGAAGTCGGCACGTGGCCTAACACGGTAAGACTCAGTCACGATTTTCTAGTGGTCGCGACCCCCTCCCCTACAATGGCATAGTAAGTCGGCCGATCACCCATGCTTTAAAAGGTGTGGTGTTCACTTACTATTTGGCCATGAAGTTCCCAACGGACTTCGGCATCGGGTTAGTGCGGGGCGACCAGCTCGAGTCCCGCAAGTGCTACGTTGTCGCCCTCAAGGGAAAGGCCAAGATAACCAGTGACCTCGAATTGGAGCGACCTACGGAACAGAAGGAGGAGCGAGTTGCACCAACAGAGGAAACTATTTCCATTTCTGTCTCAGCAGAGGACCCCGCCAGACTACTTCAGGTAGGAGCATCCCTTGAAGAACCCCTGCGATCCGAACTGGTACGCTTCTTACTCAGTAACTTAGATGTTTTCTCTTGGTCCTCGGCAGAAATGCCCGGCATTGACCCTATGCTCATAACTCACAAGCTCAGTACTGACCCTGTAGTCAGACCCGTTAGACAGAAGAAACACAACTTAGCCCTAGAACGCTGGAGGGTGGTCGATGAGGAGGTCGGGAAGCTCCTTACAGCAGACTTCGTAAGGGAAGTTCATTACTCGAGCTGGGTAGCCAACCCAGTTCTGGTAAAAAAGGCAAACGGCAAGTGGTGCATGTGCGTCGACTACACCGAGCTTGCCCGAAAGATTGCTTCCCCCTCCCCAGGATTGACCGCCTAGTGGACGCAACTTCGGGAAATGAGTTGCTAAGCTTCCTAGATGCCTACTCGGGCTACAACCAAATCAGGATGGACCCATCCGACGAGGAAAAAACCATCTTCATAACCGAGTTCGGCCTATACTGCTACAAGGTCATGCCCTTTGGATTGAAAAATGCTGGGGCGACCTTCCAAAGACTCGTGAATAAGCTATTTCAGCCCTTAATTGGCGCAAAGATAGAATGTTATGTAGACGACATGGTCGTCAAGACACAGTTTTCGCATGAATTAATACAAGACTTGCACTCTGTCTTCCAAATTCTGTGTCAATTTAGCATGAAACTAAACCTAAACAAGTGTGTCTTCGGTGTCACCTCGGGTAAGTTCCTAGGGTACATCATCAACCGGCGTGGTATTGAGGCTAACTCGGACAAAATAACGACCATCCTAGATATGAGACCACCCCGAAAAGTAAAAGAGGTTCAGAGGCTAAATGGCAGGATAGCCGCTCTAAGTCTTTTCATGTCTAAGTCAGCAGACTGTTGCCTGCCTTTCTTCAAGGCAGTAAAAGGCAAAGGGTTCGAGTGGAACCCGAACAACCAGCTCCCATTTGACGAGCTCAAGAAGTACCTCGCCAGCATCACGGTGTTGACCTAGCCCGAAGAGGGCGATGTTTTAGAACTGTACCTTTCGGCAAACGACGAAGTGGTCAGTTCGATACTAATAAAGGAAGCAGATCGGGTCCAACGACCCATATACTATGTTAGTAAGATACTGTAGGGAGCAAAAACGAGATATCCAGAGATAGAAAAGTTGGCCTATGCACTGGTCATTGCGGCCCGTAAACTCTACCCGTATTTCCAAGCTCATACCATCATTGTCCTCACCGACAAACCCCTGAGGCAAGTATTACTCAAGCCCGAGGTCTCTGAATGATTGACAAAGTGGGTCATCGAACTTAGTGAGTACGACCTCCAGTACAAGCCCCGAACCGCCATCAAAGCCTAAGCCTTGGCGGATTTCGGTGCAGAATGCACGTTCTGCTCCGAGGACCTTGGCCCGATTGAGCATAGGGCTCCTAGTTTGGGTGAGCTCGGTGCTCCCAGGCCGGTTGAGTCCGAGCCCCGTGAGGTCGCACCCAGTTCGGTATCTCTCCTGGTTAGGCCAAGCGCGAACTGGGATGAAGAGCCCTGGATCCTTCACGTAGATGTCTCCTCAAACCAGCAAGGCAGCGGAGCCGGTGTAGTTCTCCGCGGTTTGAGTGGCACGAAACTGGAGTAAGCACTACGCTTTGAGTTCGCGGCATCCAACAATGAGGCGGAATACGAGGCATTGATAGCAGGGCTAGCTCTGGTGCAAGAGGTGAAGGCAAAACACATAGTTATCTACAGCGATTCCCAACTCGTGGTTAACCAAGTCACAGGGGAATACGAAGCCCGCGAGTCGGCTATGATCGCCTACTTGGAAAAGGTAAGAGAGGCACTGCTTAGCTTCTAGTCACACTTCATCAAACAAATCCAAAGGTTAGAGAACACTGAGGCCGACGCTCTGTCCCGGCTAGCCAACACCAGCGACAACACCATGAGAACTGTGTACATAGAGGAGTTACCTCGGCCTTGCATTCTCTGGGGGGCAGAGGAGGTCGCTCCTGTCGCCCAAGAAGAACCGAGCTGAATTGATCCACTCGCGAGCTTCTTGCTACATGGAACCCTCCCTGCGGAACGCAATGCCGCCAGGAGGGTAGAGCGTCAGGCAGCCAAGTACGTCATATGATAGACGGACTGCTGTACCGAAGATCCTACACGCTCCCCTACCTACGCTGCTTGCGACCTCCCGAAGCCGAGCTTGTAGTATGCGACATTCATGAAGGCCTATGTGGCGGACACTTGGGGGGCAGGGTCATCGCTCAGAAGGCACTACGACAGGGGTACTATTGGCCAACAATGAAAGCAGACGCCGTCAGGCTAATCAGGAAGTGCGAGAAGTGCCAGAAGCACGCCAATATTCACCATCAGCCCGCCGTCGACCTCAAGTACCTCACCAGCCCATGGCCCTTCGCAGAATGGGGTATCTACCTACTCGGGCCATTCCCGCCGGCAACAGGAGGGAGGAAGTTCCTAGTAGTGGCAGTAGACTACTTCACCAAGTGGGTTGAAGCTGAAACTCTCGTAACCATCACAACTCGAAATGTCCAGAACTTCTTCTAGAAGAACATAGTGTGCCGCTTCGGGCTACCTTGGGTGCTGATCTCCGACAATGGTAAACAGTTCGAAGACATCAAATTCCAAGAGTGGTGCCAACTACCAAGACATGGGGATCCAGCAAAACTTCACATCGGTGGCGCACCTACAAGCAAACGGTCAGGCAGAAGTCACGAACAGAGCTATCCTCCACAGACTAAAAGCTAGGCTAGACGGAGATAAAGGACTATGGGCGGACGAGCTACCTAGTGTCCTAAGGGCCTACCGAACTACAAAGAAGACCGCCACTGGAGAAACTCCCTTCAACCTCACCTATGGCATGAAGGCAGTCATCCCAGCCGAAATTGAGATCCCCTCACTTCGGTTGGAAGCACGACAATACTAATAATGACGAGCTACGTACCAACCTCGACCTACTTGATGAGGTGACGGATCTCGCATACATCAGAACCGCAGTATACCAGCAAAGGGTAGCTCGGTACTATAATGCCAGAGTTAAGAAACGAAACTTTCGTGTTGGCGACCTAGTCCTCCGCAAAATCATGGTACCTGAGCCCGGCATTGGCAAACTCGGGCCGAACTGGGAAGGACCTTACCGAGTGAAGAGAGTACTCGGGGGAGAATATGAGCTCGAGACCTTGGAAGGTAAACAAATACCCTGGGCATGGAACATCGTCAACTTAAGACGATTTTACTTATAAGTTAACAAACTAAGCAGGCCATGAGCCACTACCGAGCTAGCAAAAACCTCGACACCCTAAGGCCCAGAATGCCGAGCTAACAAGGACCTTGGCACCAAAAGAGGTAGAATACCAAGCCAAAGATGACCTCGGCATATCATCGACGAAAGCAATCTGGAGCGGAGAACAGATCGGGCACATAGCCTTACTATGTTAACTCGCCTCGGGGCACGTCTAGCAGCTCGGGTATAGTCACTTTGGAAAATGGAGTACTTGCACAACATATTTGAATAGGAAAAAAAAAAAATACTTCATTGCTAAATGTTTGCTTTACAGTGTTTAAAAAAAAATACAAACGAGCTCACAAGCCCAGAGGTCAATCTTCCTCGCCTTCAGAAGGGACTTCGACAACACCCGAAGGACCCGCTTCGTCTTCGGAATCCACATCATCATCAGCTGCGGCAGCCAACTCCTTAGTGATGCGCGAGGTGGTTATGGCGTTGGTATCGAGGTTGGGGTATGTGTTCCTTATCATCCATCGGCTCAACTTGAAACCCCGTCTGTACGAGCCCACCATCATGTTGTCAAAGCGTGGCGAGGCGATATTGTCCTCAACGGCTTTTGCCTTCGTCTCCTCAACAGCCTGAGAAAAGATCTGCGTCTTCTCCCTAATGTCTTCCTGAAGGTACTAGACCAAGTGCTCCAGGTCCAACTTCAGATCGGCCATATGCCTCACCACCATTCCTAAGACCTCTTTGTCTCTCTGAGACCTCGATAGCTTAGCCTCGGCAGCTTCTGCCCGTCTCCAGCGTTTCTCTGCCTGGATCGCCAAGGCGTGGATAGAGGAGTTCACCTGCCAGAACGAGGACAAATCAGCTCGGCAAAAAAAAAAATCCCACCCCGACTTACCACCATGACGTGAGTTGTAGCCCGAGCACTTATGAGATTAGTAGGGAGATCGGCCCACTGCGCGACCTCCTCAGGACAAGTGGTGGCCTTGCTTTTTTGGAGAGCGTAGCCCGGCGTCAGCACGCTCCCAATCCCACCGTGGCTCCCCGAGCCCGAAGGCACAGCCTAGGCATAGGGAGCCCCTGCCGCCTCCTGAACTAAAGGGGTCACCTCAGGCTCCTCAGGAGGCTCCGTCCTCGATACCTCGGGCTCCGCCACCCGGGAAGGATCGGCACGAACTCGCTTAGCAGCTCGCTTCTTCCGCTTCATGCCAGCAAACAAGTTCGCACCTCGAGTCTTGTCTACCTCCATAACATCTGCAGAAAGGAGCTCGACGTCAGAAGACGGGAATAAAAACAGAAACAAAAGCATCTTTATGAGCGAGAAACCTACCCGAACTCAGACCGGCCTGAATGAGTTTATCCTCCATCAAATAGGCTTTGCATTTGAGCCCTTGCCGGGCCCATTCCTAGAGGCCCTTCATCGTGCCTTCATCTAATACAACACCGGGATAAGGAGCGGCCAAACCCCACTCTGTAGGAAACGACCACCCCGTAGCACTTCGAACCATGAAGTAGTCCCGCTTCCATGCCGGGACCTTGTTTGGAAGGTCGTGTAAAAGCTTGAAGCTCGGGCGAGGTGACAAGTAGTATGCCCTCCTACACCCGGGCAGGGAACCCGCCTATTTTTTGAGCATGAGGATAGCTGAAAAGACTTCCATGTCTAAATGAAGGCAGTGCTCGCAGCATAGGGAGATAGTCCCAACAAGGTTACGAACAGAGTTCGGATGGAGCTGACCTATAGTAATGCCGAGGTGGTTCATGACTTCGACGATAAGAGGATGAAAGGGAAGGTGCAGCTCGACAACAAGCTGCTCTCGGAATATCACGATCTCATCCGGACTGTGTTCCCAAGGAAAGTCGCCCAAAGGTACGAAGTAAGTATACTCCCCAGGCAGGTTGTACTGGACAATAAGGGACCAAAGCCTTTCAGGCATCATAGTGGAAGGTCCGAACTTATCTGTTACTCAACCTCGGCGGGAGGTGGATGCCAAACTACCCGATGTGACTCGGTATACGGGCTCGAACTCGAGCTCTTCCTCGAGCTCTACCTCGGGCCCCGCCTCGGACTCACTAAGGCCATCGGGGGCAGCAGCTCAGTTCGTAGAACCAGCGTCTGACCCCCCCAGAGGGCTGTCCGTGCTACTAAAACTAGACATCGAAAACAAAGGCTGAGGACTCACCAGGAAAAGCTATCGAACTACAGATGAGTGACGCGAGCTCAAGGAACAAACGCTGAAGGATAATAGAGGAAAGTGACTGGGGTCCCCCCACTATTTAAAGCCACTGTACCCGCGCATCAGCGGCCAAGATCGAAACCATCCAACGGCTCCCCGCAAAGTCAGTTGCGCGCTCCCCAACGAACAGACACTTTGACGTGCATGTTTGAAAATTCAAAATTGTTTGGCGCACACGTTCAAAAATTAAAAAATTTGAAAATCGTTGGCGTGCGTGAGCCACACACAGTCCGGGACTGACCCCTGGTCGAGCCAAGCCAACCTCGGTTGTGCTGAGAACACAAGCAGACCGGATCGCGCATTCCTGATCAAGGACAAAGTGTCCCGAGGCAAATCCACCTGTCATCCCGTGTACTCCCCACATCAGGTCAAGACACCGAGCACGGGGAGTGGGGGGCAATTGATGGAGGAAGATTTGACCCGACCCCTCGGCCATGCGACACGTGGATGCAGCCGAGAGTGACCTAGCAGAAACACTAGCTCGACACAACAGCATGCCCACAACCCGAGCTCCGAACTAAAGAGCCGAGCTCCCTCGAAGGAACCCACAACCCGATCTCTGAACTAAAGAGCTGAGCTCCCTCGAAGGAACCCACAACCCGAGCTCTGAACTAAAGAGAGTCGAGCTCCCTCGAAGGAACCTGCAAACCGAGCTCCGAACTAAAATGTCCCGAGCTCTCCCTTTGAGGTCCTGAGCCTCACAAGCACCAAAGGCAGAAAACCCGAACTACCCACCTAGGGGCAGTTCGGGCCATACTCCTGTCCGAACTCGAGACTTCACATTAAAAGATCACTTCGGCTCTAAATCGCCTGACTGAGCAATAGTACCTGACGCCTAGGAGATCGTACATGGAGGCGACGCACCTGAACGATCAGAGGACTGACACATGACAGCCGCCATCCAACGGCCACCTGCCACTGCCATCCCAGACGGATAGAGGCGGCCCTGGCAACTGGCAGTGGAGGTTATGACACCCGAACTGGCAGTTGACAGAAGGAAGTGACCCGATCTGGCAGAGGTAATGATGCGCGAACTGGCAGAGGCATGGAAGTGAGTGCACAGGGTGATTATAAAAGGCCCCCATCTCAAAAAGAAGAGGGTATGTGATTCTTGCATTTTCTGGTCTTAGAATTCCTCATTTTCCTTGCCTTCTGAAAGAGCACTAACTTGAGCTTCGGAGTGTTCCAACCGGGTTCCTCCCCGAAAGTTTCCATTTTCTTCCTTGTTTCAGGCACCTCCGATCTTGTTAGAAGCGAGGTAACTGGCAGCTAGGACCGACCGGATTGCGCATAATCAGGAGGGATTATAATTAAGTGACCATTTGGGAAGTCTGAACTGAAGTGCAACAACTTCCGGCTCTTAGAGGTGGGTTTTATTGAATTGACCGATTGATTTGATAAACTGGATTTTTTTTAGTTCAGTTTCTTCGATTCGGTTCGATAGCAACCGGTACACATACAAAATAGCGAATCCTGAACAACATCAAGTGGTTCAGGCAGATTCCAAAATCTATGTGTGGATGGTTCTTGGGATCCAATATTATTGGTATATCTATCTTCTCACTTTTTAGTGTTTTTTTGGGGCAGCCGAGGGAGAGACTTGTCTGGCAACCTCAGCAACAGACACTGAGACACTGGGCCAAGTTCTGGGCAATCCCCCTCAGATCTATGCTTTTGTAGATGCCGAATTAATGCTACAAAAGATTCAAAGTCCAAGAATATGCGTTATCTTGGTCCAAACAGATCCTCATAGCTAATTAATCAAGCTAGATCTATGAAATGTTCAGTTTAATATGTAAATGAACCTCTGCATATGGTGAATGTGTGATAGTCTCGCTAGGCTTTCTTCTTTGTGTTCTTTTTGGTTATATATATATATATAATTGAGGCTCAGTTTGGAAGGAGTACAAATGCAAACTTGTACTGTATAAATGCAAGTAAAATAATACAAAATACAAGGTTTTGCACTCTATATAATTGTATTTGTTCCTTCCAAACTGAACCTGAATGTTTATACAAGTGTTTTGATTTTAATAGTCCAGCATAAGAATCCAGGTACTCAAGAATTGAGTCCCAATCTGCTTAGACTATGTTTGGTTTGATAGAAAAAGCAGGGAAAGGATGGGAAACGTAAAGAAACTCATACAAAGTTTGTAAAGGTTTCCCCACCTTTCCTTTCCTTTCCCTACTTTTTCCTTCAAACCAAATACAACCTTATATCCACAAGACACTACAGCCATACATTGGGAACGTCTCCCATACTTAGTATGTTATAATTCATAGGGAGATGTTTCTGATACACAAATGTAGCATCATTGTTGTAGTAGTAGAACTGAACCAACCAATCAAGAGATGGACTTGGCCAAAACCAACCAATCAATTTATATCATTGTCTTGGCAAAGGGTGAGGAGAAATGAAGAGAGAGATGGAAGAGATAAAATCTAGGTAACTCAGATCTGCATCCCCGTAGCAAGATTTTTAAAATCGAACCGGACAACAAACTGGTTAGGGGTTCGATACTCGGGCCGAACGGTTTGACCGTTTGAACTAAACGGATGACCCGTTCTGACAAAAAAATTACAAAAATTTAAAAATGGCTAAACCGTTGGATGGTTCGAACGGTTTGACTGCCCGAGTTAACATTTTGTTGACCAAATCAACGGTTTTTGGGGAAATAACGGTTCTAGGGTAAAATAGAACTGATCATGTGACCGGTTCCCAAATTTTCGGTCCAACCGTCTGGTCTGGTCCGGTTTTGAAAACCATGCCTAATAGAGGTGATATGAACTCATCTATATAACTTTCCCGATTTCTTCCTAAAGACAATTATCTTTTTTTCTTTTTTAATTAAACAAAATAATTCAAACAACTAATCACCTTTAAGACTTTTGACACTCCTTATAAATACATCATTAGTTATGCTGTTAACTCTCTCCTTCAATGACTCATGCCATTGATATTCCTTTTAATTGCATACAACACATTAATTATATTTGCATTAAATTGTAATTATTATTAAAGATTAATTAATCAACCATAATAAAAATAATTTAGTAATTTACTTAAATAAAATAAAAATAATTATTAATTATTGTTATAGATAAAAATATTTTTTATTAATATAATAAAAAGAATTTAATTAATAAAAGGAATAAGATAAATAAAAAACTAATATAAAACTAATACAAAATTATCAAACAATTATTGGTTTTATAATTAAATTTTATTAATTTAAAACCAACTTAAGTTCCACTAAAAATAAAAATTTATATAAATTTCATAAGGAATTTAAATTTAATAAAAACTTAATATACTTAAATAAATTCAATTTCTACTAATTTTAAAAATTAATAAAAATATTACTTTTAAATATAGTTTAATTATTTTAAAATCAATTTAAATTCCATTTAAAAAAAGGAAAATTATAAAAACCTCTTTGGGTTTTCTAACAATCCTATGAAGCTCCCCAATGTTTTGACCTTAACAAAACCTCCCCTATTGTTTTTGATAAAAGATGCAAATGCCTTCCTTTCGTTAGCATTCCAAATAAAAAATGTTGATGTAATGCATTAGTTCTACTTCACTTCGGCCTTTTTACTTTATTTTGTCCAAGAAGAGTAAGGAGAGTTTTTCTTTGAAAGTTATCTGAACAAATAAATTAGTAAAAGGTAAGGTCAAAACTTTAAATTATGAATGATAGTGCATTAACAATGATAATACTTCAATGTCTTTGTTATCGAAAAGCCAAGGGAAAGATGGTATTTGCACTTTTTTTTTTCTCAAAACTATAGGAGAGGCCTTTGTTAGGATCCAAACACAAGGGTGGTTTATAGAATTGTTTGAAGATGATGCTTTTTTTTATAATTTACCAGGAAATAATACAAAAATAATAATAAACCAATAAAAATTAACAAAAAAAAGTTCTTTTACAATTTATCTAGAGTTCACTAAAATACAACTTAAATTATAATTGAATAAACTAGACATAACTCCATAAAATAATACTTGAATTGAAATTAAATAAACACCACTTAATTGAAAACGTCATAAAACTCCATCATCGATTTTGCTTATAAATAAAGCCAGTACAATGCACGGGTCCTGACCAATTAATTTGGTTAATAAAGACAAAGCAACCACAACGTACGCCACCAATCGAACAAAGCTCTCTGGCCTGACTATTGAGAATTGAGTGGTATCAAGTACCAACAACTGATGCATATGCATGCATCTTTTTCTGAACGGGGCATCCAGTTCCATGCATGTGAATGTTTCTTCAAGTGCCAAAGTGGGTCTTCGGATCAGATGGCTATTGGCCTCCACTACTTTACTACTTTTACTGATCGATTATTAAACCACAATAATACACCACTACTGGTACCCAAATTACCAGTTCTGGCTCGACCGGTCATATCATCAGTACCTTAATTTGTCTTGAATTCCAATTAATATTATTTCTGCATGTTTCAGGATCCTTCTTATAGCTATTTTCTCTCTTTGAACTCTGAGTTTTCAGTAACATCCATAACCCATTTACCCTTGTATAGTTTTGTATTAACGTAGGCCTGAAAAAGAAGTTTGGCTGTTGGGGACGTTTAATTACATCGCTGTTGTTGGTCCTTTTGCTTACGCCCAACCGCCAAAGTTTTCTCTGTATTATCAACTAAACTCCACTTCATTTTGTTTCCTCTTTCCATCGATTTGCTATTTCCGTCATGTGTAGTGTAGGACCCGTGATGCCAGCATTGCTCGCTATGGAACGTTCTACGACACTTGGCAACGCCGTCTATCTCCAGGTTTTCCTTCTCCATCCAAAACATCGTCCTCTTCTGCATGCTCCTCTACTCTCTCTCTCTCAACCACATCGTGCTTCTGTAGGTGTCAAACTATCCTCTCATTGCCTACTCACAGCGAGAGAGAGAGAGAGAGATTTTTGTCTCATCTTGCATTTTTTTTTCCTTTCTTCCTCTCTCTCTCTCTCTCATGCAGAGTTACTCATGGGTTCTTCTCTCTTCGAAAACCTCACCGACGCCGACGGTCATGCTCATGTCGTTTCCATATCGGTGTTCGTTGCAGTGCTCTGCCTTTGCATAGTTATCGGCCACTTGCTCCAGGAAAATCGATGGGTGAACGAGTCCATCACCGCTATTCTCATAGTAAGTAAACCACGATTACTCTCTTCTTTTTTCTGCTTGATTTCTTCCTTAACTATTTGTATATGTGAGATATCAAGATGAAGATTTCTTTTCTCGTAATTCTTGCCGAGTTTACTCAACATATAGTTCTTTAATAAGCAAGCTAAATTTCTTCCTCAATTATTTGTTCTTTTTTCCTAAGATAATTTAACTTCACAACCAAGCTCTTGCATGTCAAAGGTGCTGTAGTTTCCTTTCACAGACAGATTAGGTGTCTGGTAGCAGAGGCATCTCTGCTCAAGTAGAGCTATATTTAGGCCACACAACCCTCCGGCTCCGGCGGGGGTAGCCTACCTCCCAACACTACTGAAGGTAGGATTTGATCCCATGTCTCCGCTATCAGCAGCAGCAGAACAATGAATATAAATAATGCAATCTAATGTTTTGATTGCACTTCTTATGCACTTTGAGTGGTGATGATTCCAAAATGGATAACTTCTTTTTATTGGATCAATAACAACATTTTCATTAATTAGACTGTAAATATAGTACAATCAGGGAGATAAAAATTATTAACTCCCCCTACTGAGGCCAAAGCCCCATACAGTCTGAAATTACATCTGAGCCCAAAACAAAGCTTCCCTACCCACCTCACTCTTTGCTAACTCATCAGCAAATGGGTTAATTAGCAGAAACTGAACTTCACTTCCATGTCCTTGACTAGTCACTTAAATTTTTTCTTTTCATTTCTATACCCCCATAGACCAGCCTTATCTTCTTTCAGCCACCCTACTACCACCTCGCAATCCCCTTCAAACGAGTCTTCTGATATTCATCTACTTCGCTTTTTGGACACCTTCCATAGCTGTGCAGATCTCAGCTCTGAGAGAGTCCCCCGTTCCTATTGGGCCTGAGAATAGAGATAAGACAGTCCCATTCTCATCCCTAAACATGCCCCCAATACCTGAGAGTCTTGGATTCCCTATGCTACTCCCATCAAAGTTTAGTTTTATGAAGCCGGATGGTGGGCGAATCCATGATAGTCTCAGGCCTGTTTTGATCTGTTTACAATTAGCAATCTCACCCCACTTTCTAAGCAAGTCATCCATAGTGAAATCTCTAAATAGCTCTGAGAATTTCAACCACTGTATTACCTTGAAATGGATCAGGTCTATCAGGTCTTCAGCCCTCCTCTATTTTCTAGAAAAAATCCTTGAATTCCTTTGGGCATTTCCACATAGTCCTACCTTTTTTCCACTGCCACTTGAAGAAGGAAGAAGAAAATAACATTTGCAAGTTCATAGGAGGGAGCCAACTGCAACCAAAAAGGAAAAGTGCCCATTCCCAAATCGCTCTTGCATACTGGCAAGAGACCAACATATGGAAACCAGTTTCCCCGTCGGCTTTACAGAAAACATACCAGTGTGGAGATAAGCATGTCTTGGATCTCTTTTTTTGAAGCAGATCACTAGTGTTGACTCTTTCCAGAAGCGTTTCCTAACAAAAACTCTCAACCCTAGGAGGAATTGGCTTACCCCAAATCTCTTTGATAGGGAAAGGAGGGTCCAAGGAGCTGGTCGGCTCAGTCAAGGTTTTGAAGAAAGAAGCAAAAGAGAACATGATTGGGGGGTTGGGTATCCAAATTCTGGTGTCCTCCTTTGTGGGATCCAAGAAAATAAACTCAAGGAGACCAAGGAGAGACGAAATGTTGTTCAGGTCAGCATCTCTAACAGCCTTTCTTAACCCCAGATTCCAACCAAACCCAAAGTTGGAAGAAGATGGGACAAGGAAGGAAGAGATAGGCTCATTTTTTCAAAGTAGAGAGGGCATATAAAGATGGAAATCGGTCCTTCAAAGGGGCATTCCCTAACCAAATTTGTTCCCAAAACTTTATGGAATTTCCAAAATGGATAACAGTCTGATTACACTTTTCTAAAATGGATTTTTGTTTGGTCAAGCAGAAGTAATTTGTATGCTGCCTACTTCTAACCATGAAAAAAATATTATAAGTCATGAAGATCCTTGAGGCACATTGGTCATCACCTCAAAGTTTATGTTTTTTGGTTTACCCTCAACTAAATTTTATTTTCTGTCCCCCCTCCAAAAAGAAAAAAGCAAAAGCAAAAATTAGTTTAATAAACCCTGCCTGGGTTTTCTTGTTATTTATTGTACCTTTAGTTTAGATCTTTCCCTTCTATCATCTACTTAATTGCCAAGGCGGCCATAGATATTGGTCACATGCCTAAATCTTCCAAAAAGAAATAAATTAGATTGTTCTTTTGGGAGCATGCTAATACATACTGTTCTATTTGCATATAAAAGATTTATCCTGATGTTCACCATGGGCTTTCCCCGGCCCTTATGTCCTCTTTGGTTTTGTCTTTTAATTTAGGGATGCATAGCTGCAACCATAATCTTGCTCTGGAGTAAGGGCAGAAGTTCTCACATCCTGATATTTAATGAGGAGTTGTTCTTCATATATCTCCTGCCACCCATAATCTTCAATGCTGGGTAAGAAAAAAACCACTAACATGTTCTGTTCCCAAAATAAGAAGACCTTCTATTAATAATCTTCTCCTAATGCATGGAAAACTCATTTGGGTTTAGTATTTCTACAGATTTCAAGTCAAGAAGAAGCAGTTTTTCCATAACTTTTTAACCATTATGCTATTTGGGGTTGTAGGCGTTTTTGTTTCTTCAGCCATTATTGCAGCTGGTAATAGTCCACTCCTTCAATACTGTGATCATCATCTTTTCGGTTCCAAAATTAATACATTTAACCACAGTTCTTTTTGATTGTTGAAGACTTGTCTAAGTATGACTGTTTTATTTCATGAGTGTTCGTTTGATGTTTTCTAAACTGCCACTTCTTACTGTCAATCTAGGTAGTTGGTTCTTGTTTCCAAAGATCGGTTTTGTTGGTCTACAAGCACGAGACTATATTGGTATCATTATCATCCTTTTTATCTTACCTAAATATGTTATGGCATGTCATTCCCACCAATTTGATTGTTCATAAGAAGTACACATTGCAATTGAATTTTTAATTTGTTATCTGGGTTCAGCAATTGGAACAATCTTCTCAGCAACTGATACTGTCTGTACACTGCAGGTTTGATCTTACTGCCATTTCATTTTAAATGCTATCCTATTTCAGGCATATAACATGGATCCTATCACTTTCTAAATTTGCACATAGGTCCTGCATCAAGATGAGACACCTCTGCTTTACAGCCTAGTCTTTGGGGAAGGAGTGGTGAATGACGCAACATCAATTGTTCTCTTTAATACAGTTAAAAAGCTCAATGTTTCTAGGCTTAAAGGTTGGGCAGCAGCCAATGTCCTCAAAGACTTCCTGTATTTATTTTTTATAAGCACTGCTCTTGGAGTTGTTGTAAGTCAAGATTCCATAACCTCTCTCTCTCTCTCTCTCTCATATAGCCCATTTCCTATTATTGTGGCATTCTAGCTAAGACTTTCACAATAAGGTACCATGTCTAAATATCCACTTTTTGAACAGAGCCCTTCATTTTGTATTATCTATTTGCATAATAAGTACTGTCTACTGTATCTACATTATGAATGTCATCCATAAAATTGCATAGAGCCTTGGTCCCCCCCTATGGCCTAGAAATCCCCTGTTATGTTTGGATAAGAAATATTTCTAGATTTCTTGTAGAATTTTCTTCAGCATTCATCAAACACCACCACCAAGGACCCTTTCTTTGGATCGGTACATTAGTAAGAGTATCTAGAGACCATCTAAGCAAGGTTATTTCTTGTTATAAATACTATTAATGTGCTAGTAATTCTTTAATTTTAGTTTTTTAGCAAATTATCTATATGTAGACATATGATTGTGATATTGGTTTTGCGATGTCCATATTTGATATTGTGAGTTACAGATTGGAACGTTTTTTTGGAAGAATATCTTCGAAGCCATCTTTTCTTGGTCTTTTCTTATGTTGATATATATGTTTGTCTCTTTTTGTAGGCTGGACTGTTGACTGCATATACTCTTAAAGCCTTGTATTTTGGTAGGTAAGTGATCTTTGTAGCTTTTATGCTGATACAGAAATCCTTCTATTTCCTCTGTTATTAAGGTGACTATTCAGATGCCATCTGTTATTTGCAGACACTCAACTGATCGTGAAATTGCTCTAATGATTTTAATGGCGTATCTGTCCTACATGCTGTCTGAGGTAAACATCTGATGTAGGAGTAAAATCGTCTAATAAAACTTGTATATCATCACTCATGCATAACTTTTAATCTTGAAGTTAATATCCTAATTTTACCTTAAAAATGTTCATTTCACATTTTGGTCTCCTTGATATCATGGGATGAGGCAAACATTTATGCTCACAAATCCCCCCTCCCCTGGCACATGCTCAGGTGGGAGAGGGAAAAATAAGTGGAAAGAATTTAAGTCATTGCATCACGTCTTGATAGTGAAACACCTTGGCTTTCCAAGCTGGGAAAGAACCTTTGTTGATGGAAGTGAAGTTTGATCATGCAGGAAAGATAAATTTCATGCTTTTTCATCCTTCTGCAATGTGCAGGCATAAATGAAGCTTCATGTAAAATGGTTAGTCATTGATGACTTAAAAAATGTCAGACTGATCAAACAGTTATTCTTTTCTGATTGGGCTGAACTTTCCAATTTGATGGTTTCCTATCTTGCTAGTTTTTGCTGGGATGCCCAATCCCTGTATGTGTCTCTTAAACTGAGGGTGGATGAGCAAGGAGGTTGTGCTTTTCTTTATCAACTAATTTAGAACTAAGATTAGTGTTCAGTGGTATCCTACACTTGAATAAGCAAATACAGCATTGTCAATCTTGTGTGTGTGCATCTTAGGCACATGTCATCACATTGTTCATCTTAATTGTATTTTCCATGTGCAGCTCTTGCACCTCAGTGGGATTCTCACAGTCTTCTTCTGTGGTATTGTCATGTCACATTATGCATGGCATAATGTCAGTGAAAATTCAAGAATCACAACCAGGCAAGTATGAAGAGATAGTCAGCTTTCTATATGTGGGCTTCAGGAACTCAGAGAGATTTAATACAGTGTTCTAGTTCTTCTAAGACATTTGGTCAATCTTGGTGGTTGGTTCCTGTTGATTTTGTTATTTTTCATTAACCAAAATTTTGATGTTCAAGCTACTTCACTTCAGAGATGATTGGTAAAACTTATTATGATATCTACTTTTTCAGGCATATATTTGCAACATTGTCCTTCATTGCAGAAACATTCATCTTTCTTTATGTTGGAATGGATGCTCTTGACATTGAGAAATGGAAAATGAGCAAGACAAGGTACACTTTTTTTTCCCTTTAAATATGCTTTCATTTTATTCATAATTTGGAAAAATAATAAATTAACCAGATGACTGGGATGACCTCTATTAGACATAGTTCGGCAAATGGACCAATTCCATTTCACAAGGAAAAAGTATAAGGCATGGCCACAGAACCTCCAAATGCATGAAGCATACAACCCACTCATTCGTATTTTACTTGTAACAATTAGATAGAGAGAGGTCAGTTGCTCCTAAACCCCTCGGTATCTTTTGGAGAAATTCAGCCTCAACATGATTCTAGAAAACTAAATTAGAATAACGAGGCAATAACAGAGAATAATAATTTCTTTTGGAGTCTTACCGTTCAGCTAAACCACCCTAAATAAGTGTCATTGAGCCTCTCAAGGTAAATCCAATATATAAGCCCCTTACAGCCTTCAAAACACAGTGATTGTGGCAGTTCTCTGAAATCTTTCTACAATTAGTAACAAGTTGATAGGTTCTGGTGCCATATGGCTTTCTCCTCTGATTCTTTAGATGACACAATCTGATTGATCATTTTTTAGACCCTATAAAAGTATGACTTAATGTGTGATACTCAAAAATCCATTCAAACAGTTGATCCTGTTTCTGTTTTTCTCTTTACCTTCACAAATTTTCTCTTGATTGTAGCTTTGGGACGTCAATGGGGATCTACAGTACTATTATCTTACTAATATTACTTGGGCGTGCTGCATTTGTATTTCCTCTCTCTGCATTATCCAATTACATGAACTCAAAAACTGAGAGGGTGCTAATTACATTCAAACACCAGGTGTGTATTTCCTTCTTTCCATATTTTACTAATCAATGATCTTATGAGTTGAAGTGACAGAAATCAGAACCATTTCGTGATCAAAAAGCATTTAACTTTATTGTTTTCAATTTTATCTAGGTTATAATCTGGTGGGCTGGGCTAATGAGAGGAGCTGTCTCTATTGCTCTGGCTTTCAATCAGGTCTGCATTGTTCTGAGACAATGTCACACACTTCATTACTCATTATTTGATTGATCAGATAAAATGTAGCATCCTTATATGATCTAACTAGTTATTATGTTCTATTTCTTTTCTACCATCTTGTGAAGTTTACATACTCCGGTGTTACCTGGGATCCGGTTTATGCCACCATGATCACCTACACTGTTATTGTTGTTCTCTTTAGCACGCTGGTGAGTATGCAATTTATAAATTCCTTGTAGTGTTTAATCAACTTCTGATTGGAAGATATGTTAACCAACTTACTTAATTAGACAAATCATACCACAGGTGTTTGGTTTCCTCACAAAGCCACTAATAAAAGTTCTGCTTCCTCACCGTGCAATGGACAAGAACCAACGCCCAGAACGTCGACAGAATGACTCTCCTAAAGAAGATGCTGCCAACCTCCCATTGCTTTCTTTTGAAGAATCTGCAACAACCAACATTGTCCGTGCAAAGGATAGCTTGTCCATGCTCATTGAAAGGCCAGTTTACACCATACACCGTTACTGGAGGAAGTTTGATGATTCCTACATGAGACCAATTTTTGGTGGGCCCTGTTGAGCATTGCATTTGCATTATGGAAGGAAGACTTGACTTCCTGGGCTTGAGAGATCACTCCATGCATTGTGTTAGAGATAACCAGAGTCTTGGTATGTATGATGGGCACCCAATCGATCGATCCTTAAGGGACCCGAAGCATAAACAATTTGTGGCACTAGTTGGAGAACCATCGTAGACCAAGAATGGATTGCCATTGTGAAAATTCCAAGGTTAACCAATCTTCCAAATAATGTCACTCATCCTTGGCCTTTCCTCTATGGCTTATGTTATGGGCAGCAGATTTCAGCATTTAGGCAGGCAGGCATTCACTACTTTTTTTTAAGTATTAGATATTTCGATGGATGGATTATGGATTATGGATTACGGTTATGGAATGCACGCAGTTGTAGGGTGGACTGAAGAAGGTGAAAATAACTTGTTGCCGGGGAAGAGATTGGTCAATGCTCTGCTTAAAACCAAACTGTCAACCGCAAATACAATGAAAATATCAAAATTCCATGCTTTCTTCGGTGGAAAATAAATGAATCAAAGCTAGTTCCGATACAAACGCAGGATGAAAAGAATACAATGGGATAACATGATTGTTAATATTAATTTAACCAAAGAGGATTCGAGTGAGAATGATCAGTTTGCTTTCCTGTAACAGTTCTAGAAGTATAACAACATCCATCAACTTTTTGGGAGCTTAATCAAGAAAACAAAGGGAATAATAGACTATATCCCTCTTGAGCAGGCAACGAGTTAATGTAGCACTGCTCAGCTGACAAGTCTTCTCAAGACCTCTTCAGCACGCTGCTCGAACTTTGGGAGAGCCCACTCATGTTGAACTATGTCTAGACTGTCTTTCTCTGCACTCAAGCTCTGAGAAGTACAATAGTAAAAAAAAATCACAAGAACATTAGTTTTAGGCAAAGCAAAGTAAGGGTTAAATGGGATAACAGATATTGAAACGGGTGATTGTAAATGTTTTCTAATTGAAAGCTTTTCCAGTCCTAGAGCAAGTGAAATGGGGGTTCTAAATTATTTGAACAGAAAATCAAATTTATAATGAAAATAGTGGCCCATAAATTGAGGGAATTTAAACGGTCAATAAAAACTCAAAATTAAACCACATTACACACAATATTCGGTGGTACCAAAAAATAGTAATGCAAAATAGTGATATTCCAAATAACTACGAAACCAAATAGCTTCGTTCTTTTTTTCTTCCTTTCTTTTTGTGTTCAATACATAGTCACTACAAAGAGGTAATTTTATCTCTTTCGCAATGTTGGACACATCTTGTTCAAAGCCTCAAAATACCAAAACTATGGGCCCCTTTGGGAGGACTTCAGCTTTGATTGAGCTGATTTCAATAAGCCACTTTGAAGTTACTAAACCAGTTTCACCCAAAGGTCAATTTCTTGGCTGAATGAAAGTGTATTCGGGCTTTCTTGATTTTTCACCAAACATAGCTTCTAGGCTTTCCATGCAGGGCCCACCTTGCAAAGCCAAAAGCTTCTCCGTGAAAGCCCTCCCCAATGGACACTATATTCATCAATATTGTGATGTTAAAGTATTAACAATTAGGATATCTCGGTCAGCCAAATTCCCAATGCCTCAAACTGAATATACTACCAAACTACATCTTAAGCTATATGGATGAAAGACAGCTTGTGGTCATCATATCCCTTCAATTTGAATATAAACAGATCCATGTCATGAAATATTAAATCATATCTCTAATTACATAGTTAAATGTTCTGTTTTCCTTTTTCCAATAAGGAATCTTAAGTATGGAATCAAAACTGCTTACTGCTACTTAAAACTATGTATAATATAGGAAATATAATACTATTGTTTTTTTTGGCAACTGGTGAAGTATAGGTGTTGGCACTTGGCATCAATCAATAATGTTAGAATTTCTTAGGTTAACCACCATAAAAAAGGACAAATAAAAGCACATACCTTTGTAGGGTCAAATCCAAATCCACTCATTTGCATCATTCTCTGTGTGTCATCAGTAGCTGCATAAGTGAAAATATATCAGTTTCTGTAACATCTAAAAATGCTCATCGTGGAGTTGAACATTACCCATAAACAAATTTATGTTTTATTTCTCCGGGTAAGTGGGGAAAAAAAACAAAGAAATATGTCAGACCTATTACAGCATTAGTGCTTACCATTTTCTTCTCCCAAAATGAGGCTGAATAGACCTCTTAGCCCAAATAAATTGAGAAAGTACCTGATGAAAACATAATGGTGAACCATAAAAAATGCTTAATCATATACAATCTCAACATCCTAAAGTGATTCAGTGGAAAAAAAAATCATAGAACAAGTATAAAATTGAAAGTAATATATTGTTTAAGGAACTAAAGCGATCTTCTAGTTAAGAAAAAATAAAGGTACCATGAACGGCTGCTGACATAGCTAACATCAACTGTGCTGAGGTCAATTCCATTTTGTAACATTGATCTAAATCTCTGAGTCAGTGGAAAGGGTATCTTTGCTGCAAAAGGAAAGGATAAATGAAGCCAGACCCTTATAATAACATCCATAACAGGAAATGCATAAAGGTACATGGAAGAGAAGATTATAGAACAGATGCACCAGGAAGAAATTGCTGGTAAGAGAAAAGTAACCAAATCATGGAATGGTTAAACTAATGGTTTAAGAGAAAGTACAAGGTATAGAGAAGCAATGAAAGAAAATGGAGCAATAACAGAAACTACATAAATTTGCATAACTGCCTATACTTATGATTTTGATGTAGAAAAGAAGAAATAAGAAAGAAAAAGTAAGAGATTGCATTTCAAAAGAAAGATTGACATCTCAAAATGGAAGAAGCTAAAGTATAATGAAGAAATATACCTGCTACAAATCCAGAGAAGAAAAAGTTGACCCACGCAAAAGTAAGAGTCTGAATATTAAAGGACAAAGTAGCAAAAGTTGGGTAAGTAATCCAATCTTAACAATCATGATAACCAGGATAGGTTCCACAGATTGCAATACCTGGGGTATTATCATTGAAAGGTTTTTCTTCATCATATCCATGGCCATGTTAGGATCAGAGAACATTTGTGCTTGTGCATTTGGCACCTGGCCCTTGGGTACATATAACAGACCATTCTCCTGCAATGTCAAACCGAATAATTTCAAGCAATGATGGATGCAGCATATCGCACCAGAACTCGAAAATGGATAAATTTAACAAACCAATTCTGTCGTGGTGCACATGAAAATCAAGGGTTATGAAGTCATTTAGTTTTGTTCTTTTTACAGTACTTGAAATTTGACATAAGTTGTGTCTCTGGATAGTTTGCAACTCCAGACAATGTTTCCATGGTCAGGGTCAAGGAGAAATAATTAGGTTGTGCCCCATGGTTCAGAGTTGAGTATACCAGCTGAACGCATAAACTTTCATTTAAAATGGTGCCTTCACTGGAATGCTTGTAAACATAGAAAAGTGAGGTGCCATGTTTACCAGACTGAAAATGTATAAACCATGGAGGACGACTACTTAGAAAAGAAAGCCCCGGAAAGGAACAAGTGAAAAAAGGAGTGTCCATACTAGGCAGGAGAAAAAGAAGTTTCAGCTGAATTTACTACTAAAAAGAGATATCAACCATGATAGAATAAAAACGCATCAAACAAATAAGCAGGAAATGAAACGCTTGAATAAAATAATAAACATTTTATAGGATTGATAAAGTACAAGAACAGAATTGCTGAATTGGTCATCGAAATTAGCGGTATAAAATTTACAGACAAGGACTGAAGAAAGTGAACCTCATTACTGAAATACGCCCTTCGAGCACGAAACGACTTCAGTGGTATAAAATTTGCAGCTGCTCGTAAACTCCTGGCCCTAATAACGACCTGTCTGAAATCAAAGACAAACCCTAAAGTCAAAATCAAAACTCTTTAAGTGAGAAAAAAGAATGAAAAGAAAAACGGGGATTATCGTCTGATTATGATTGTTCTATAAGTATTATTTACCCTTCTTTGACGACCTTGGCATCAGGCGACTGATAAGATCGCATAAGCTTGGAGACGAAGTAGCGAAGAATTCCAATCAGAACCATGACGACAGAGAGAGGGATCAAAACCCAATCTCTGATTGCCGTGTCCAAGACGAGATCTTCCGCCATTGGAGTAGAGTAGCTCGAACTCGATATGGAACTCGAACTTGAAATCGAAACGAATCACCGGGTCCTCTCTCTCTATATATATGTAATACTAGTAGGAACTATGCGATGATGCGAAGCACGGGTTTTGATTTTTTTTTTATGGCTAAGAACATCAACTTATAATATTTCTAATTAAGGTTTACCCCAATTTGAATAATCAATTTTCTAATTTTTCTAATTTACTAATTTTACTTATTTACTTAAAATAGAAAATTTATTAGTAAATTGTTAAATAATTTTACTAACTTTCTAGTTCTATTCTAGTAATTTATGATAACATTATTAGTTTTTTTTTAAATTATTAATTTACTAATTTTCTAATTTAATAATTTATGGTAACTTTACTAATTTACTATTTACCATAAATTTTACTAATTATTAACATTTTACTAATATACTAATTTCTAGTAGTTTAAGTGATTATTAATTTTATTGTTAACTAACTTTACTAAATGAGTAATTTTAAGAAGTTCACTAATTTTTGTTTCAGTAATTTAAGTAATTTTCTAATTCAATAATGTAAGTAAATTTAGTAATTTAAGTAATTTTCTAATTTAAATTGGTTCTCTTACTAATTACAATTATGCTATTTATAAATACACAAATAATTTATAAAAATTATTATTAAATTTCTAATAATATTTAAACTATTTATAATTAAACTAATAAGAACAAAAACAACAATAATTACACAAATTGTTTGAATAGCATTTTGTTCTAAAAAATAATTTAATAATTTCTCTGGAAAATAATTTTCTAATTTCTGAAAAGTAATATAATAATTTATTATGATTTTCTAATTTTCTAATTAAAAAAAGGAATTTATTTTGTCATTCAATAATTACTGAAAAGTATTGAAATTTTTTAAAAAATAATTTAATAATTTATTCTAATTTAGTAATATAATAATTTATTATAATTTTCTAATTTTTTAATTCAAAATAATAGAACTTATTTTGTTATTCAATTGAAAAGTATTGAATATTTTAATATATTTCCGAAATCCATTTATTATATTAATATTTATTTAATAATTATTTATTAAATAAGTGAGCTAGAATATTATGTCAATAATTATTTTTTAAATAATTAACTTGGAACATTATGTATATAATTTTCAAAATCATTATTAAATATTTAAATAATTTACAAAATGAATATTACATCATTTTCGAAAATAATAATGAAAATAAATAGTTTATGAGGTAAATAATTATTGGTTTTGAATTCTCCTAATTAATGGATTTGGGTAAATCAAAGTCGGAATACCTAGTTTAACCATATGAAAACAAAACAAAATATGGCCTTGGATCGAATCCAGGTCAGAATAACAAGATAACTGACCCAAAACACATCTGGATCGAATGATTCCGGGTAGAAATATCCATCTAACCGACCCAAAACACATATTGACCGAATTCGGGTCAGAATATCCAGATAACCCGACCCAAAACACCTCCTTCATCCAGTTATCGCTACAGTGGTGGCGACCACAGTGCGATACAGGGGCTATTTCCAATGTTTCTAGCAAAACTAACCCATAGCAGGGGCGGTGGTTTTTAAATCTCCCCTGCTTTGGTCCTTAATGTTGATGAATAACAGGGCTACCTCCGATGGGATTTCACGTCCAAAAATGATGTTCGGTCGCCGGAGTGATGCCGGCGGTCATTGTTTCTAACAAAATTGACCCATAACAGGGGTGGTGGCTTTTAAATCTCCCCTGTTTTGATCCTTAATGTCGATGAATAACAGGGTTATCTCCGGTGGGATTTCACGTCAAAAAATAGAGTTCAATCGCCGGAACGACGTCGATGGCCAATATCTCAGCAAACCCGACCTGTTTGGTAATGTTTTGGGGTAAAAAGCTCCCCTGTTTTGGTCCTTGAAGTCGATGCCTTATAATGGTTTAGCGTAAGTAGTTATGAAAGAGGTGGTGATCGGAGAGACTGGATTCAATTAATATTCTCGGAATACAACGATGTTAGAGAAGCCAAATTTCAAGTGTAAAGGTCGATGCTCTGCTCTTGTTTGGAATCAATTTGTTGTGTTGTAGCAGAGAGACTGATTCAGTTGAAATCTTTAAACTCGGTCGCAGAGAGAAGATTTTAAGTTTGATTCTAAGAATCGTATTTTGGAGTAAATTACGACTTAGAATCTGTTTGTTTCGAACTGGACTCTTTATTTGTGTAGTAGGAAAATCTATCGAATGGATTAATTACATGGAACTAAAAAATTCAAAATTCAAAAAATATAGACAATTAGAAAGTGGATTTTGGGATGAGTTTTGAAATTGGGAGTGAAGTGCACGTGGACTGAGTTGCTTTATATATATAGAATAGATGTGTGTATATGCACATGATTTGCACGTGGCAATTTCAAATGACAACAACAATAACAATATATATATATATATTGGTCATTTATTGCCTTTCAATCTAAAGATTTGTGTCAAACTTTCTTACTCTATAACTTGTATCAATATTTTCAATTTATTGTGCTAATTAAACCATTACTTACCTAGAGATCGATCAAACTAATTGAATAGTTAATTGACCAGGATTTAAGGTTCATTTACCACTAAATTGCTTATCTATAAAAAAATCATTGACTTCGCCAACAACATGGTAATCTAACTAATCAAACCATTGAATCATTTGATTTATTTAATAGAGTGATAGAATAGTGGTTTCCATTATTTAACAAACATGATAGTGGTTTCATTGCTAAGGCAGTTTTAAATTTTATATTCAATTTCTATTATTCATAAAGATTCTCATTTATCATACCTAAAAATCAATTTTGTTTCCAAATCGATTTTGGATATATAAGTTTTTATACTATTAAAATTGCTATTCACAAATTTAATTAATGAAATTTAATGATGAGAAACAAGAATACATTAAACATATGATTCAATGAGAGGGAATACAAGTTACCTTAAATATGAGACTTAATGAGAGAAAATAGAATGAAATGAAAAATAGCATTCAATTTACAATTTATATCTTCATAATAGAGAGAGAGAAAGAGAGACCAAGTTATTTGTAATTCATCTACAAACCAACATGTAACTCCAAGTGTCTAGAGTAGTTAAAATTGTCTAAATATTCCATGCAATTTTAATTACAACTTATTAAGTTTTGTGATTTATAAATGTCTATTTAGACACATTGTGAGTTATAAAAAAAAATCAGACATGTTATATAGTTATTTAAGAAGCATAAAATAATTCCATTATTGCCCTCTTATACAATTCAACAAGAAGTTAACAATGGAGGGTTCAATTTGTCATATTCTGATCTCATTTTAAACAATCAACGAAATACTTTATTTGCTCTCAAATTCAAATATGAAAGCATTAACACAAAGGGGAAATAATAGATTTTCCAGAAACTCCAAGGCTTTTTAGTGATTTTTCCAAAAATAAAAGTGTCATTACTTTGTAAAGCCTTTTCTTTTCCTACAATTACTCATTTGCCTTCTCTTGGGCCTCAAAAGAATTGACTTTGAATTTTATCAATCTTTTTGAGGGTATGTTCATTTGAACATCATTTTAAATAGATGATTTACATTTTTTTTTTTTTTTTGCTCCATGGGGCTACACAACGGGGGGTGGCCCATTCCCCAAACCCATAACCTCCAACCTAGGCGCAGGTGGCATGGTTTTTGAACCATTGTTGACCCGAACGGTCAGACCGTTCGGCTCGAGAACCGCCCAGGCAACTAGTTCCACTCCAAACCCAGTCCCTGGCCAAAAACTGTTGAATCGATCAACCACCCGTTGACCTGGGTAGTCAAACCGTCAATTCGTTCAATAGTTTTTGGTCATTTTTAAATTTTAATTATTATGCTTTATTTTTAAATTTATTTTGTCAAAACGGGCCATCCATTCGAACCGAATAATCGAACCATCAACCCGAAAAACCATTGGTTAGAATGGTTTCGGTTTTGGGTCGTTTTTTAAAACATTGGCAATTGGGATTTGACTCCAAGTCTCTTTGCTATAACCACCAAGAGACCTTACTAACTGGCTAGTTGGCACCTTGAAATAAAAAGCGCTAGCGCAGCTAGCAGCAAGATGAAAAACGGATGCACGAACCACATTCAAAACTTATTTGATAAGGATTAGTCTTTCATCTTTAAATAGAGTTTTCAATTTCCAACCCTAAACTTTCTTCTTTATTTTACTTGTAATGTTATTCAAAGCCTTCTTATCAATTATGCCTTGAATAATTGGAGGACCCAAGTATTTTTCTTTGTGTTGTCGATATTGGGATGGCTATAATCTTATAAATCAATTTTAAACCCTATTTCACAATTTTTTTAGAAAAAAATTGACTTTTGAAATGGATATTTCAGATGAGACCCTTTCAAATATCTTGAGATTGGGTAGAAACTACTTATAAGCCAATGGAAAAGCTAACCCAAGAACCATAATCAAAATTGTGGAGCCACACTCAAAATCCACATCTAGCTAAACACTCCATGAAATTTCAGTTATAATTCATTATTAATTAAAAGAGAGATAAATACATCCAACTAAATACTCCATGAAATTTCAGTACAATTCATTTAAGTAATTCATTTAAAACAATCAACAAAATATCAAATTTGTCCTCAAATTCAAATCTAAAAGCATTAACACAAAGGGGCAAATAATTGTCCAACTAAAATTCTAGAAATTTTTAGGGGCTATTCGTACTTTTTAAAGTAGTATAGATATATATATGGCTTTGACAATTGTCTAAAACCTCCCCGTTAACTTTCCGTCACAGTTAACATGTGACATCACATGATTGATATGTTTTTTAAAAAATCCTAAAATACCCTTTTTTGATAAAATTATCTAAGCCCACTTCATTGCTTCCCCCTACAATTGCCGCCAACTCGAAAGGAACGTGGATTTTCATCAAACATCCCATTGACGCCATCTATGCCTTTGTCTCTGTCTCTGTTTTCATCCTCTCCAACAACCCCAACTCCTTTGTTTTCAGGCAAGATTCTTCTTCGCGGATCCAGTAGCTCCTACGCCTCCCGCTCGGCAAGAATAAATGGCATTAACAACACTCTATCAATAAAAAGGTGATTACATAAAGGTGGTTATAGAAAGATAACCTTTTCAATTTCCTAGCTCAAGAAAAATCCCAACAGAGAGAGATTCATTGCAGGGGTCAAGGGTGGTCATTGATTTCATTGGAAAACCGTCCCTTTCAATGCCAAAATATCTCATTGATTTGTATAGTTAGCGGTGGCAATTAGGCGGGTTGGGTTGGGTTTGGTTTGGATTGAGTTTTAACTCAATCCATCTAACCCGCCAACCCATTAATGACCCAGTTATATAACATTAAATGGGTTGGATTTAACCCAAATCCGCTTTAACCCAATCCAACCCACCCAAACCTATTAATCTTATATTTATGTACTTAAAACAAAAAACTAATTTTCTCTTGACAAGTAAGTTGGTCATAGCTTGGTGATAATAGTAGTTGCTATTTACACAAGTGGTGAAGGTGCAAATCACATTACATGCATGTTATTTTTACACAAGCGGCAAAGCCATTTGATTATGTTTGGGTTTTGGGTTTGACTAAACCACTTAGGTTCAAACTGGTTAGACCAACTTGAACTGTCAAATTGGATTGTCTTCGAGCTAATCACATCAAGGGTGGTTGAACCATTTAGATCTGGATCAATCTGATCGGGCCAGACCGAACCGGTTTAGTTAATGGCGAATTAACTTGGACCGACCCATATCAAGTTTGTGCACGGGTTTGGGACTGAACCGATTGGCCCGAAGCAAGTCAAGAGAAGTAAATCTAACCGGTCCAGATTCGGGTTGTGTTGTGCGGATACGAGTTAGACCGAACGATCCAGTCTGAGCAAAGCAAGTGGGATGGATTTTGGGTCGGGCCAAGTCGGGCTTGGGTTGAACCATCCCAACCGAACTCGTTCCGGATTCAGGTCAACCCAGATCGTCTTGTCCTGGGGTGGGGCGGGTTCGGACTGGGCTAGCCGACCCAAACGAACTGAACTGAGGTGATCTAGTCTGTTCACATTTAGACCAAGTTGAGCTGGTCCGAACTCAGGTCAAATTGATTTGGATGAAATATGTTGATTCGAGACAAAACTAATTTTAGTCAATAATTAATAGAAAATCAATGCATTAATTATAAATTATTTCATTCAAACGAAAAAAATGGTCAAGAAATTAATACTTATATCCGTAGTAATTAACCCAATGGTTATCCACAACCCAACCCATTTAAATTGACTCAATGAGTGATCAATTCATTTCCAATCCGCTAAGTGGGCGATTTAGATGAATTGGATGGGTTCAAAGGGTTGGGTGAAAAATTGCCGCCTCTACCTACAGAGTTGGCCCTATAGCTGAAGACATGTTCCATTGGCAAGCAACGTCATAACCATTTCAAAGCTGTAACGTTGTTGAGCAGTTGAGCCTCGTCGGCCGCCCTCTAATTAGTTGTAACGTTGAAGATGCCCAACCAAATGACTGTTTGCTATTTATGAGTGGGATTGCCTTTAAGGTGCAGCACTAATTTAGGGAAAAAACACCAAAAATCTGAAACTCTACGTGGAACTTGATGAAGGAAGATTTGGTCCGACCTCGCAAATCACGCCACGTGGCAAAAAAAAAAACAAGAAGCTCGGCACTTACCAAGGGAACAAACACCAAAGGGAAGAGGCCAACGGTCCGAACTCCCTACAAAGTGCCTGAACTCCCTAGTTAGTGCTCGAACTCCCTATGAGGAGCCCGAACTCTCCCTTTGGCCCCGGGTCGCACAAAGCAGAGACCCGAACTGGCCCGTCCTATGATAGTCCGGGGCCCCCCTTATCTGAACTCAAGACTTCGCCTCACGCACCGCTCCGGGCACTTCGCTTCTGGAGCATTGAACTGGACGAACCACACCGTACCTGACACCGAAGGAGTCCGTATCCGGGGGCGGCGCACTTGACTGACTTGGGATCTGATGCCTGACGGCCGCATTTCAAACGGCCACCATCACCTGTCAACCGCTACCTCCAGTTACAGAGACGGCTCCGACAAAAAGAGCAGTGACGGTTCTGCCCCAACAGAGGCTATGACGCCCGAACTGGCAGAAGCACGAAAATACTCATTCCTGACCTGACAGGAGTCTAGGAGTGAGTGCGCGAAGTGGTTATAAAAGGCTCTCCACCCCCAAAGAGGAGGTATGCAAACTTTGCGCTATCTGGTTTTACCTTGCCTTTGAAGGATTCTAACTTAAGCTTCGGAGCCTTTACACCGGGTTCCCCCCGGAGCTTCATCGTCTTCTCCATTTCAGGTTCTCTGCTACTCAGTTCAGAGGCAAGGTCATTGACAGCTAAGACCGGCCGGATTGCACTTCATCAATTGGCGCTGTCTGTGGGAACGCTTCAAAAAAGCCTCCCTCCAAACTCTCATACCCCCTTTTCTTCTTAAAAAAACCCAACACTCATGGCCTCTTCCAGCAACGTCGGGCGTGGCACGGAGACAAACACCACCGGGGAACAACTTCAAGTTCCCGTGGTGTGCGTTGGACAGTTCACCATCCCCCTTTCGGTGGATGG
>NW_010729135.1:1491173-1532986 GCF_000365185.1 Nelumbo nucifera | reverse complement strand
TGACAGGAGTCTAGGAGTGAGTGCGCGAGGTGGTTATAAAAGGCTCTCCACCCCCAAAGAGGAGGTATGCAAACTTTGCGCTATCTGGTTTTACCTTGCCTTTGAAGGATTCTAACTTAAGCTTCAGAGCCTTTACACCGGGTCCCCCCGGAGCTTCCTCGTCTTCTCCCTTTCAGGTTCTCTGCTACTCAGTTCAGAGGCAAGGTCGTTGACAGCTAAGACCGACCAGATTGCGCTTCATCAGAACTGAATGTATAACCAGCCCCGTTCATGAAAGGCCTCTGGTGGTGAGGCATCCCCTTGTCATTAATCACCTTGTATTGACCTGACATGAGCAGGGACTAAACTGATATTTCATGGAAGAATTAAAAAAAAAAAGACCAACAAGAAAAGTCCCAGTATATATTGTACCAGGTTTGCTGGATTTTATTTGATTAGGAACTTTTTGCCATCAATATGTGTCAAAGAAAATTGGAAACCATAGAGAGAGAGCCTTCCTTTTCTTCCCCCGCTCATGTGCCTTAGACTTAGATACCCTTGATTGGAATTCAATTCACCAAATCAACGTGGCTGGTGATGACTATTTGAATGCTTCTGATTATGATGATGAAACCCGCATTCTACCCATCGTTTTCGACATCTTCTAAAGCTTCTCAATCACAAGAGACAAGTTTTGTTCAAATTGGTCTATCGTCTCTAACATCTTTAGATGAGTTTTTTCTGAAGTTCTCACTTTTAATATGGTGTTAAAAGTTTTATTTTGAAAATTTAGAGAACAATGATGGATAAAATAGTCATTTTAATCATTTCGTTAATGAATACTGACAGTAAAGAAGATTTAGTCCGTTGTTAGAAAAATTAGGGGTACTTTAAGAAATATATATATATATATATCCCAAACTCGAATTTTTTTTTATCTTTGTGTTCCAAATTTTGTTTATGTAATATTCACTTCCTCGTTTCCTGTAAAGGTTGGGACTGTATCAGTGGAAGACTAAGGATACAGATTTATCATATTTCTCATTTATCCTTCCATAAATTTTTTGAATTATCATTATGGTTTAGCTAATTGACTAATTCGCCCTTTTTGTTTAGAGATAGCGAATACTGTAACCTTTTTTTTTTTATTTTTAATATATGTTTGGCATCGATGCTGCAGATGCAACACTGTTTTTTGAGAAAATGGTGCTGCTGATGTGTGGATTGGAAGTATCGTTTTCTTAAAAAATGGTGTCTGTTTTTTGTTTGGAATTGTTGCTGCCAAGTAGGACGTTTCCTGGAGCAACAACAACTTTTTCTGTTTGGTACCAATGTTCCAAGAAACGTTTTCTACACTTCTACCCATTATCTAGTACCACATTACTGTCTTGTTGGCAACACCGAGCTGCAGTTCTAGGAAACACCAAATTTGGCGTTACTCGGAAAGGCATGGCTTGGAGCACCGTTTTCAATGAAAAAACGATTTCAGTTGTTTCTTGGAGCTCCATTTTTTCTTACATGGCGCTGATATGGCCCCATTTTCTGGAGCAACGACAATGGTTTCAAACAAACGCTTAGTGCGCTAATAGGCTAGCATTGAGCATATGTATTGTCATCTTGGTGGGTGAGGATGGTAAAAAATTGCAATGACGACACCCCTTTTTCCCCTCACTCTATTCCAACTCCAAAACCACAACTTATACTCGATTTGAAACTCAACAAATGTATAATAGAGCAAAAAACAGATCTATTTCTGAAAGCTCAAACCCAAAAACAAACGTACAACAGAGGAAAAACAAATCTACTTCTAACATACTAAATATAGCCATGCCAAACGTGGAACAGAGTGAAAAATTAAAGTAGCTAGTTATACTCTTAAGACACATATAACAGAGTGAAAAACTAAAGTAGCTAGTTATACTCTTAACACACATATAACAGAGTGAAAAATAATCTACTTCCAACTCCGAAAACAAATAAGAAAGTACCAAACAGGGGAAAATAACTGTTATTTGGGAAAGGTCTTTCATATTAGAAAGGGAGGAACCTGGATTTGGCCATTTGGGAGAGGGAAAAAGAAGAAGGAATACTTTACCTCTACATAACTTGTTTTTTTACAACTTCTCATTTGTTTCACTATTGTGAATCCTTGATATTGGTTGAGAGGCTGTTGATATGGCAAAATGGGCGGTCGTAAGGGAGAAAAGGAGAGAGAGTTTAAGAAGAAATTCCTCACTTCCTACACGACTTTGACATTGTTGGGGTAAGGAAATGTGAGAGGTGAATGTTCTAAATTAATTACATGAAACTAAAAAGATTCAAAAATTCAAAAAATTTAAAAAATAAAAAAAAAGAGATTTTGCGGTGAGTTTTGAAAGAGAGAAAGAAAAACAATTTAAGAAATAATTTACATGTTCTAAATTACTATTTATGAGGTTTTCACATTTTCATTCCAAAAACGAAAAAAGGAAAGAAAAAAATTGTTGCAGAACTAAATCATAATATGGGATGGGTCCATGACGATGGAAAGATCAGGAGACGGACAAAATGAAACCCACCAGCACCACCTTCACCAGTAATAAAGGTTAAACTTTGATGCATCAATTCAATGGGTGTCCAAGGTGATGCAGCAATGGGCTGGATAACAAGAGCAAAAGACGATTGTGAATGAAATTATAAGCAGCAAACCAATGTTAACGTTTTGATCTAGTGCAGACGAAGGCGCAGAACGGCAGAAGAAATTTAAGATGAAGATTGATGATTCGGTTATAAAATGGAGAGAGAGAGAGAGAGAGAGAGAGACTTCAATCTCGTAATGGAGTCTCTACAAAGTCAAAACCCTTCTTCCGTTGCACATTCATGCGATTGATCATTCACAGTTGCAACGATGGCAGATCCCAATCAGCAAGCTAAGCATCTTCAGTCTTCAGTCCTCACATAATGCCTACTTAGAGATTGCAACGATGGCAGATCCAATGCACTTTTTTTGCTTTCTGTAATGGTGTAAATCTAGATATTATTAACAGAAGCTCGTCGGAAAGTTAAAAAAAAATTGTTTAAAGAGTCGATGAATAGTTTTGAAACAGTCGGTGCGTTACTTGGGGAAGAGTGAGAGGAGTGTTAATTCGAGTCAATTACTAGACTTGGAATCTCGGAGTCTCGTGCCTCCTAGCTGAGTAGGACTCAAGACTCAGGAATCAGGAGTGGAGCCAAGAGAGATCATGGAATCAAGTTGACAGCCAGGTAGGTCTGAATTACAGAGGGCAAGGCTGTGTTTGGTTGCAATGCAAATAAATTTGCACTGATGCAAAACCATAGCGGTGCAAATGATTTGAGTGTAAATTTTGACCTATTATTGTTTCAAATTTTTGTACAAATGAAGTAAATTAAGACATGAAGCAGAATAAAGTAAAATCCAAAACAAAATTAAACAAGAATTTGCATTTTTTACATTTGCACTCCCTTGCATTTGTATTAGTGCAAATAAATTTGCACTGCAACCAAACACAGCCTAAAGTGCAAATACAAGGTTTCGCAATGTACATATTTGTGTATACACTCTTTCCCAAACTGAATCTAAACATCAATGGCCAGTTTGGAAGTTGGAACCTCACAGATGCTGATGCTGCCACTAGACTACTAGAGGATCAATAGCCAGATTAAAAGTAAACAAATTCATGCAACATGGTATACACTATGCTAAAAATTCATTCACACGATGTTAATATTAATTCTATCTTTCCCTTGTGCTTCCATCTTTTTGCTATTTCTTAGGTGGTTAGAGATTAGGCTGTAATCTATGATGTTAAATAAAGAAAACCTGAAAGCTAGGGCCTTGTCATCAACTTCAACATACTCCTTGCCACTAGCCCAGAGTACATTTCCATTTTGCACATAAAATAAACAAGTTGCGTGAACAGAATTAACATCTAACCAATCAAAGCACACAAAAAAAAATGACTTTTTCCAATATCTGCTATGCTGTCAGTTACTGACTAGATGGCATCTAAGTTGTGCATCTGCAAGTAAAAGCAAAGAGCAAGCCCATCAGTTCTTTTAGTGGGATCATTCCCAACATAGATGCACATTAGATCTCACTTGGTCATTTCAAATGCAGTACAAGCCTCGAATACCATAAACAATTTTGGTGAGATAATTCAATCGGTTAAAAAAATATAATCAGTCCAGAAACTAATTTATATTTGATTGCCATGGAATCTACAGCTGATGATATGAATTGACAAATGATAAAAGATGGTGGTGACACTGTTGCTGGGGAAATTGAGGGAAGATTGGAGTTCTGCAATCTAACTTGAACAGAAGGATAATTGGTTCAAAGCAGTTATACAAATCACTGAGAAAAAAAAAAAAAAAAGCAAGGGCTTTTATCCAATAGGAATCAAATCAAAGGACATACAATCATGCACGGCCCAGTGAGAAATGTTGCTAGAGAGCTTACTAGGATATCTCAATCCCACACCCACCCCTATGTCCCTGCCATGTTTTCGAGGCAAACACCAAATATACAGTGACTAAAGAAGACAAAAGAAATATATTCAAGTAAAAAACAGATGTTACTTAGGAGTTAAGTCTAAGTGAAACAACAGATACTCAGGAAAAAAAGGATAAAACATGAACTCCTGATAATAGGCATTTGACATTTTTCTTCCTTTTCCTCCAAGAAACCACCCAAAAAAATGCATTTTATGTACAAGAGAAACTGTGAATTTTAACCACCATGAAACATATAACTTTCCAGCACATCAAAATTTTAGTTTTACTGCATCACATTTCTTAGGTTCAACCTCATGGTTAACCAGTAAGAATTAGGAGGCTTTTTTTTTAAAAGGAATGGGTCACAGGCTTCAAGCCAATAATATGGAGCAATTAATTTTCGCATCAAGAATCTTAAAATTCATCAGATTATATAAAACATCAAGTCTGAATAATACTAGAGAAAGGATATTTCAAATTGAAGAGTTTATACCAACCAGCCAACACTATCAGATGTTATGACCGCTTGAAAAGATGATGTGCCAGCATCTCTGGTATTCCCATTGCAGCAAGGCTTGCACATCCAAAAAGCTCTTGAAGTTTTGCATCACATAATATCACCATTGAATTTAGAGGATCCTAAAGGATGTGCACAGACTATAAGTTTCAATGTAAACCAACCATTTTTATATAAGAAAAGGATAAGGAGTGAAATGGAAATATAATATACAACAGATGCAAAAGTTGTTATCTGAGAAATCATTCTTAATATAGTTGCAAATAAACAGGAAGAAAGACAAGGATATATATACTTAAGATTGACAAATGCACAAGAATTTTCAGTGAAGACTAGACATAAAATATGTGCTTTTTAATAGTCATCATTATAACACATAGTTTTCTTTCTAAGATATGCAGCTTTTGCTCCAAAAGGTTTGAAATACTGGTGGAGGTTCAAAAATTGATAAATGGATTGAATTCTGCATTTTTGGCAACTGAACCACATAAAACACCTACCCAAATCAACTCAATGCAATTCAGCCTTAATCCCAACTATTTGGGGCTAGCTGCATGAATCCCGCTTGCCGTTGTGCTCTATCAAGAGCATGTTCTCTGTCAAATTATAAGCTTTTAAATCATTTTATACCACTTCAAACCACATTTTCTTTCATCCGCTCTCTTTTAGAGCCGCCTTCTACTTGCACCAGTTCACTCCTCATAAGTGCAGTCATTGGCTGTCTACTTACATGATGTTACGACTAAACCATCTCGGTTGGCTTTTCCTCATCTTGTCACTAATTAGACCTACCACTTCAGACCACAATACTTCCTACTCGGCTAAAAACCATAGCTTATGAGGCAAGGAGATTCTTTTTTTATCAGTATGCAAGGAGGTGCTTAAAACATAATATGTTTTCTTATTGGCAGAAAGACAAAAGCATGGCCAGATGTTTATATCAAATTTGTTTATAGAGGATTCCAAGGCCCTATTATTTAACAAATAAAGAAAACTCTAGCAACATGAAGACTATCTAAACAAACGAATAGATATAAAGGATTCCAACATGAAGACTACAATGTGATGTGTTTAAAATATTATTCTTAAAGGTGTGTTGCAATTCCAGAACTGCCAATGGAAATGATTTTACATTTCCTTCTTTATATCTATTCGTTTGTTTGTTTTCTTACTCATCTCTTTCTGTGTGGTGTTGTGGGTGAACAAGGGTGGGAGACTTATTAAAAAAAAGGGATCAATGGGAGTGGAATGAGGAAAGCTCCTTCATGCAAAACTGAATTATACACAAATATGCACCATGCTGGGAAAAAAAAGTAACAATGAAAGCAAGATGCAAAACTAAGTTCCTTCTTGGATATATATTTCTTGGAACCAATGCAGTATAGCTTGACCTCATAGACAAACTATGGGTCCTAGAAACACTAGAACCCACCTCCAGATGGTTAAGTTTTATGTACTCCCAAAGGCATCTTAAAGCCTCTGCTTGGATCATCTCCCTTTCTCCAGTGCCAAAAAACTTGGCAAGTGCATCGGATATTACAACAAGTGATTGACCAGCTTCAGCACTTTCAGTTGTGGATTCAACATCTAACTTGATCCGTTTAGAATCTTGGCCTGACTCTTCTGCAATCATAAAGAAAACATGTATTTTGATTTAGGCTACCAATAAGAGCTAAAGAATTTTCATCTCTAGTGGCATGCATACTTGTAGGTTCAAGAGGGATAATATGCTTTGCCAGAAGTTTATTCATCTTGAACATGTCAGTGCTGTCTGTCTCAAACACCAAACGCAGAGCATCATCACAAATTATTTTTCTCTTGTTACTTGGATCTTGGAGATTATGTTTCCTTATGTAAGCCCATAGCTGTTTCACAATCTGAACCAAAAGAAGTGGTGCCATTAGGACCCTCTAGTAATGTTAAGGAAAAGGCTGATATATTTAAAAAAAAAAACATAATAAATGAGGTGTTTGACAGAAGCAGCTGATTAGTTTTGGACTAAAAACCTGGGTCCTTGGCATGGCAGGCTCACCAACAATGGCCTGGAGCTCAGGTGAAACACCACAAACTTTGTTTAGACCCCCTGGGCCACCTCTTCTTTTTGCTCTGCTTGGAGCACTGCAAATAAAGTGATAAAGGAGACAGATACATGAGGTGATGCAAAAGAACATAAGGGCCATTGAGTAGCAGAGTAGCAAATACAAGAGTTAAATAGGCTATGTGGAAGGAGAACCATGAACAAAACCTGCAATCAAATTGTCATGAGTAAGGTATCATTGCAATTAATTCATAATTTATTTGAACCATATTTTCCCATGAAATTTGCAACTAATCATGCATAGGCAAGACAAAATACACAAAAAGAAAATATTATATGTGTAAAAGAAATATGTTGACACTTTATGGCTTAACAACTACTGAAGCAACAACTAAACTTCTCATGAAAAACAGCAGACACATGCAGGTGAACATGATACCCTCCAATCCTAATCAAGCTATATATGGTCCAGACTCCAGACAAAGCAACACTAGAAATATGAAAATACGAATGACGAGAAAATCTTGGTTGTTTGGAAAAAACAGCCTGGGCTGTTTTGAAGCTTCTTGCACATGACATGTTACCCACTTAGTTCTTTATTTGCCTTTTTAATTAAAAGAATATTGATGCAATTACTCTTTTACCCCACACCCAAGCTAATGTGTCATGCACATGAAGCTTCAAAGCAGCCCAGGCTGTTATTGCTGTTATTTTCCAAGCAGCCATACTTCCTCCATAGATATCTGGACAATGGCATTTTTTTTGGTAGTCAGATAATAGCATTAAAACCACAAAATATTCCAGGAATAGTTATCTGACACATCAGATTGTCCACATTCGTGGAGTTCAACCCTATGATACCCATATACTTATACAAGGGTGCTATATCACGTCTGATACTTCAAGTTTTAGTGCAAATATGATCACTTTGATTAGAAAAGTTTTACCAAACCAAATATGTAGGACAAATGCCTTGATTTAACCGTTGAGATTCAAAAAATTTTGGTTTCTAAGTATCTGGTTGCACATATCTATCCGCTTGAAGTTTTGAAATTAGAAGCAAGATATTGAATGCTGACTTGTTGATATGTGAAACTCCAGAGCGAACAAAAGTTCAAGCACTATTGACCGTACCCATCTTTGGAGGGCAAAGTTAACTAATAAAAGACTAAAGTTCCATAAATAACTGAGGTTGTAACTACACTTAAAAGAATGGTTACCTATGAAATTTCACTTTACGTGAGCATTTATTAAATTGAAAGCAAACATGAAACTCTTCCAAGTATTAAACATGAGCCTTTAGCTTTTAAAGCACATTTCTACCTATCATGAAATGTTATCATAATACGTGGAACTAATGCATTTCGAAGCAAAATAGCACAAGTGAAATGACAGAATAAAGGATAAAATAGTGAAATTAGATAAACAATAGATGAGAAACCAGAGAAAACGAGGCAAGATAACAATAAGAAGATAGGGACTTGGAAGAACTAGTACTCTTACAAAACAACCCATAAGCACTAGGATGAAGATTCCAACAAAGGTACAACACTTCTATGGAGACCAGTGAAGAACACGCTCAGAAACCCTAATTTCACATAATGGGCCCATTTTGACTTTTCAGCACAAATTTTGTAAATTCAGATTTCAAAATACCCGAGAAGAGAAACTCTAAAATTGAAACCTAGAGGGCGCCAGAAAAACTAAAAGCCAACATCTCCGTCAAATTCGGGAAAAAAACACAGAACTATAATTTGGAAAGAAAATAGGATAAAAAGTGAACCTTTCTTTTGGCACTTCGGGGGCGGGTGCTGCAGAGTTCTGAACAAAAGCATCGGCTTTGGTCACCGGAAGATGCGGCGGCGGTGGGCACTGCGGCTGCTGGTGAGGCTGAGGCTGCGGTGGAGGGCGACATCGGAAGTTGAGCTCCTCGCGACGGTGGGGGTTAAGGGTGAAATGGTGAGGAATTTGGGGGTGCGTGGTGTGAAACTGAGGGTGGTGCTGGAGGGCAAAATGTTCTTTGGGTTGAGGAGGGGGCTGATTATGTGATCGGAGGAGAAGGTCGATCTGGTCTCGGATGAATCCCGCCTTGTGGGAGAGGTCTAACCCTAGCTTTGCCTCCAACTGCTGAACAACACCGTTAACGCAGGTAACGGCGTTGGGGTCAGACTGACGGAGAAGCGACTCCACCCCGTTTGCTATTTCTTGGTCCGACACCATTGCTGAGCTGAAACTTCATATAATAACAGAAAAAACGGTTCCCTCTCTCGGCCCTGCTCTCTCTCTCTCTCTCTCTCTCTCTCTCTCTCTTCTCTCTCCGCCTCTCTCTCTCTCTCTCTCTCTCTCTCTCTCTCGCCCCTCTCTCTTTCTTTATATATTGAAATGACGAGAAACCCCCTTTGGTTATGTTTGAAGTTTCTCAAAGTGAGATGACTACAATGCCCTTGCTTTATCCGGAACCGATAAAGGATATCGGGAGATAAAATGAGGGGTAAGGTTGTAAGTAAGTGTAGTTGCTGATGACGTACTTTCTTTTTAGAACAATACAAACAACCTTGTCCTGTCGCTGAGAAATCAAAACTGATTGGTTCTAAATTACTAAGATACCCCTACTGCAAACAACTGTCACTCGTAATACTGCAAGTCTGCAAATGCTTCATCATCCTGAGTTCACTCCCTCTCCTTTTAAAAAAAGGAGGGAATGCTCCTTTTCACCCTGAATATTAAAATCACGTCATCTATATATTACCATAGAAATAATAGAGACGTGGCTTTATTATCCACCGTAAAAAAGAGCGTTCCCTCCTTTAGTGTTATTGTTCAGTATTTAAATCTTTTTTTTTTCAAAAAAATTTAGATCTTTTCTTGGGTGAAGACTAAAGACTAAAGTATTAATTAATTTAGATCAATGTCCTGTATTCATTGTCTTGGAAATGGAATCTAAATCCGACTATGTTGAAATCGTCTACGGTTGGTTTTACACGTAATATTGGGCCAATACATTGTACACCACATCAGCTCTGCGCACGTGGATATATCAATTGACGTGGCACATCATGATTGGCCCAATATATATCTCACTGTTCCCAGAGGATAGGGGCACAGGTTCGGTAGCATTAGCATGTGGTGGTTGTTTGTTAGGCAGGACAGATGATGATGGGGCATAGAGCTCAGTAGGGTTGGCTAACTACTTGCTGTGTCTCTCTTCGCCACTGTCATGGACCAATCTGAGAGACCAAAAAGAATTCCTAAATTACCAAAGAGGACACAATACACATTTCTAAGGGGGATAAATGATGTTTGATCTTAATAAGAGTAAATCTAGAGAGATGGTCTCATAAAGTAGGCAAATTTGCTCTCGTTACAAAGTAAACAAATTTATCTTTGTTTTTCTCAATTTTTCTATATCCTATATTTAGAGTGTTTGGTTCACGGGAATATGGGTCTAGAATTGTTATTGGAATGGTCAATTGTTTAGGTGAACAGAATGGGAATCCCATTTCCATTTCTAGCGGAATGGCATTCTTCTATTTGAGCAATGGTGGAATGGCAGAATGGCCATTCCCTCTTCCTCCCTTGGGAAATAAATTTTACTCTAGGTAATTTCAATTCTTATTTTAATTCTTATCTAAATCAAACAAACTATGGGAATATAATTTGGATTCCGACAATAAACCAGATTGACCCCTAATCTTTTCTTTATCACTAAAGAAAAGAGAAATCAAAGATGCTAGATGTCCTTCATCCGCAGTACCGTCAATTTATATGGTCAAATAAGGAAAAATATAAATAAATACACGTGTATACGAGCAATTCATCTCCTGCCATTCAACTTTCACCATACTGCTGTTTGTTTGTCAAATACGAATAACAATAGTATGTTAAAAATATAATATATTAGGTAAAAATACATATAATATGTTAGCAAATATATGATTATATATATATATATATATATATTTTTTTTTACATGTATATATATAGTAACAAAAATATGGCCAAATGCATAGAGAATCGCTTGGCTATATTTAGTCTTCTTTTTGAACGATATGGTTATGTTGAAAAAGCTATTTTTCATACTAAAACCAACAAGAAAATGAAAATGGTTTTCCAATTACTGATTGTATTTGTGAAACAAATGAAATACAAACACAACCACCAAAAGAGCACCCCTTAAAATGGGCTGATCAATGGAATTGTGGGGAGAATGTTATACCAAAAATAAAAGCCATTGAGATAACTCACAAGTTAGCCCATGACACTAATAACCAAACCACTTCATTTGTTCCAAGGAACTTCCGCTTGATTTTCAACACTTAGTTGCCTCCTACGATCCACATATGGGTAATAGATTAGCACATTCTGTTGCTAAATTTAGATGTACAATTTTTTAGGACCTAGTTTTGGTCCTTCCCTCCTATTTTTTCTAAGGCCTGTATTAGATAATGATTCTGGTGCAATGAATTAGCCTAAAGGCTTCTTTCAGGGAAAAAAAAAAAAACACTTTGCTACATTTGTAAAAGCGGGCCTCTTAGGCCATGTTTGGTTTAATTTTCATTTTTTTTTCATTCTTATTTAAGATGAAATTTTAAAATGGACAAGAATTGATAAAAATAGGTAGAATGAGAAAATATTATCATGAACTAGATTTGTTCATGGGCCGGGCTGGGCTTTGTATATGTATCAACAGAACACACTTAGGCTCGAGCCCGAGCCCGGCCTGACCATCGGGCCTAAGTCTTGAGCCCAAGCCCGACCCTCATATAAAGCCCAAAGCCCAACAAGAAAAGTGTTTTATTTATATTAAAAACCTTCAAAACTCAAAAATAATAAACATCTCACTATTACTTGGAAAAAAAAGAGAAGAAGAACAAATAAAAAATATTATATATATATATATATATATTATTAAATAAAATATATTTTTATTATTTAATACATAGTATCAAGTTGGGCTCGGGCTTGGGCCAAGCTTTTCTGAGAAAGCCCAAGCCCGACCCAGAAAAAAGTCAGGCCCGAGCCCAAGCCCACGGGCCTAAAATTATGACCAAGCCCGGCTTAATAACAAGCTGGACTGGCCCAGCCCGTTAGGCTACTTGGCCCATGAACAAGTCTACTATGAACCAAACACTTTTTTCCTAAAAATGAATTCTTTTCAGACTGACAAATGTCCTATGTAAAAGTGCTTTCATAAAAATACGTTGATAAAAGTATTTTCATAAAGCTTTTATAAAAATACTTTTGTAAATACAAATACAAAATCACTTTTATGAAAGTACTTTTATCAAAGTGCTTTTATAAAAAGTACTTTCGTAAAAGTGTTTTTAAAAAATACTTTCATAAAAGTACTTTTGTAAAAGTGCTTTCGTAAAAGTGTTTTTATAAAAGTGCTTTCGTAAAACTACTTTTATGAAAGTACATTTATTAAGTGTTTTCGTAAAATGCTTTCATAAAAGTGCTTTTGTAAAAGTATTTGCACGATAGTGCGCTAGTAAACATCTATGGCAGCAATTTTGTAGGCATATTTTCCTCGAATAATGAAAATGACCAAAATGGGGCAACGATTATTTTTCATGGTGCAGACTACCTCAACTTTTGTGTTATGGGCTGATTTTTCATTCTAAAAAGAATATAGCCCATGGCAAGAATTTTGTAACCAAACACTCTAATGTTATTCATTCTTGCTCATTCTTACCTAGAATCAACAAAACTTAAGGGATTGTTTGGCATCGTTGTCGTTTCCTAGAGCAACAACACCACATCAGAAAAAACGGTGCTCTAGGAAATGGGCATTTTTTGGAACCGCTTTTCCATAAAAAACGATGCTCCAAGCCATGCCTCGAAAATCGGGAAGCCATGGCTTGGAGCAACGCCAAATTTGGCGTTTCCTGGAATGGCAGCTCATTGCTGCCAACAGGGCAGTGATGTAGCACTGGATAATGGGTACCAGTGCTGAAAATGTTTCCTGGAGCAATGGTACTAAACAAAAAAAGTTGTTGCTCCAGGAAATGTCCTACCTGGCAGCAACGATTCCAAACAAAAATAAAGGCAAAATGGTACTCCAAACCACACATCAACTGTAGATGCAACATCTATGCCGAACATATACTAAAATAATGAGGCCCAAAACAATAAACCATCATGGCCTATACAAGTTCTGTATTGAAAAACTATCACTTTGAATGGCTAATATTTATCATAAGAATCAATACAAGGTGGGGAAAATGGCTGATGTAGACTCTTGACTGATAAGTTCATGTGGCCAGTCCAGTGGGTCTTGATCAAGCAAAAGGTCCTTCCACATATCCAAAGTAGGATTGATCCTACAGAAAACTCCCTACTTCTATAGTATAAACCTTGTATTTGTATCGTACGTATTTGTAGTTGCACTCTTTCAAAACTGAGCCAAGGTACAATATGAATTTATTTCATATGTATATCACTTCATTTTATATGGATAAGTTAAAGAGCGTTTTTTATTTTTAGTTTTCTTTTTAAATTTTAAAGATGGTAAAACAGACCCGGATTACATTAATTAGCATTTGTATTTTGATAATCAGATGAAATTTGGATGTAGCTGACGCTGGATGCAAGCCAAACCAGACCAGGTTACAGCCCGCCGTACCCATCACAGGATGCCCTAACTTTTACTTCTGCTCTTGTCATGAGAAGCTGGAAATCTGGAATCGTATTCGCCCTTGCCTTTAACCTTTGCATGCTATTTTGTTTCAAGCCTTGTCTATGGTTTTCTTCTATTAATTATCTTCTTTCACCTAAATTAAGGATCTCTTTGTTTTTCACAAAAAATCTCAGTTATGTGTGGAGTTGGGATCAATTACACTTTTCTCGTACATTTTTTGAGATCAAATCAGCCCCCCGCAAAGTCCCACAGCACATCTTTGCCGTATATTAGAAACATCTCATTTTTTATATTATCAACAAATCAGCCCCCCACAACGTTTCATAGCACATCCCACCGTATATTGAGACATCATCATTTTTTATATTATACTTTGTGAGGGCAGTCTGGTGGGGAGCTGATTTCAACTCACATTTACTACACTGAGCAATCAGTTCGTGAGAGTCTTAAAATTCAGTTACTCTCACAAAGGTCTTTACATGCATATAATAGAACACCTGTCACGCACTGATAGACGATTTATTAGTGTAGGGAGAGTATGAAAAAAAAAGTGCATCAGATTCGTGATAACACAAAACCATGAACATCGATCTGGTTATTTTAAAGTGGGATTCATTCAATGAAGGGGAGCTCTCTCTCAAGTAAATTCTTCGGAAGACTCCACGCCCCACTTAAAACAAGTGTAATTATTACTAATTCTAATGCATGTTTATGGTTATGGATGAGTAAAACAGTCCCATTTATTTTGTTTTATCTTATGGACTAATTAGTAATCATGTTCTTTTATTTCACATGGAAATGATTGGATGCTTCATGTTTGATACAAAATGATCATAACGTAGAGATCCCTAAGAAGAGGTCAAAGGGTAGCTATTGTCCACCCGAACAGAGGCAAGTTCGGGACTCTGGTAGGGGGGGGTTGAAACGGACCGCGCGGCCTGCGCGGAGGGAAGTGCAAAATTGATCCACACGATCTCTCTGCCTCCATTGCCTATACTCTCTCTCTTTCCCCTCCCCCGCAGCTTCATATATTCAGAATTTCGGATCACCACATGACCATTTCTCACTTTATTTAATGGCCCATTCCGCTCCAGCATCGTCTCTATGCAAGACGAACCGAGAGCCTCAACAATCAACCTACACACAGCTCGAGAAGTAAATACCGAATTTCCACAGTCTTTTCTTGCTTGGTGGGCGTGTGCGTGGGCGTGGGTCTTCTCTACTTTTTCTTTTCGCTTGTTGGGTTCTTTCTACTCCTTGGAAGGTCTATCCGTCGCCGTGAGTTTTGGTGGACACTAGACAGTACGGTTGCCTTTTCGAGTTCATTGTCAGAGGCCTATCTTATACAAAGGTTTTTCTTTTTTGGTGTTTTCTCTGTTTTGTCTTCTTTTCCAACGGTTTTCTCACATTTCTTTTCTTTTGTTTTTCCCATGATGAACTACTTCTAGGCGAGGTTGTTGATTTTCTCTCTCGTGCCGGTATTCTTTTTCTTTTTCGGCTCTTTGGCCTTTGATGGTTGGTTTTCACCGTATTTTGGTTTGTCCTGGGATTTTTCGGTTTGTCTCACTGTTCATGATTCGTTGATGTCTTTGGACGTTGGAGCTGCTTCAAGTTCGAATAACATGGGTGACAAGGAGAGTGGACTCCCAGAAGCAACTAAGACTGGAGTGACTGAAGCCGCAACTAAGACTCAAGAGGCTGAAGCTTCTGGTTATGCAACCGATGAGGATGAGGATGATGAAGTAGCAAAGATAGAAGTTGGTCCTCAGTTCACACTAAAAGAACAGATTGAGAAGGATAAGGTCTCTTTCTATTGAAGCCTTCCGCTTTCATGTCTTTTTATTTTTCAGTAATGTTGTCTATTTGAGTTCATATTTCTTTGTTGCTTGTCGTATTTGATGGTTCAGGAAGATGAAAGCCTGCGAAGGTGGAAGGAACAGCTTCTTGGCAGTGTGGATATCAATGCTGTTGGAGGTACTTTTTTTCATCTGAAGGCCACGAGAATTTAAATTGTATTTGTGAACTCTCTCTCTCTCTCTCTCTCTCTCTCTCATCTTGAGAGATTTTCACCATTAATTGATGATCATCTATATCTTGGAATTAGTTCTTTGCATTTCTTCCTGTAACTGATTTCTATATTCATCTTCTACTAAGTTGGGGTGACTATGTTTTCAATTTTGCTTGGTTTCTTTTGTTGTAGAAAGTCTGGAACCAGATGTTAAGATCATGAGCATTTCAATCCTGTCCCCCGGTAGAAATGAACTTGTTCTTCCTCTCCCTGAATCCGGAAATCCCAAGGGCTTATGGTTTTCTCTCAAGGAAGGCAGCCGTTACCGTCTGAAGTTTTCCTTCATGGTTAGCAACAACCTAGTCTCTGGCCTAAGATACTCAAATACAGTCTGGAAAGCTGGTGTCAGGGGTATGTTTTATTTCCTCCTCTCGACCTCTTCCTCCACCAGAAGATAATTCTGGTTCATTACCAATCTGGAGGTAAATTGAATAAGGTTTCTATCCATGGAATTGAAGAAGTATCACAGTTTTATCTCTCCTGTTGTATTTCAGTGGACAGCGTGAAAGAGATGCTTGGGACATTCAGTCCTCAGGCAGAGCCCTACACACATGAGATGCCAGAAGAGACCACCCCTTCAGGAATTTTTGCTAGGGGATCATATTCTGCAAAAACTAAGGTAAATTCAACCTGATGACATTCTGTTCCCATTAGCTTATCATAGGTAATATATATACTCATCGTACAGGCGCATTTGAACATACTGTATACAGGACTAATGTGAACAGGAGACATTGATAAAATTATAGTCCACAGAAGTCAGCCATATGATCAGATCCAATGCTCATTTATCCGATCATTATCATGGTGATTAATGTTTATATCATGACCTCGCCTTCAGTTGGGTTTAAGGCTTTAAGCTTGAACTTGGGTTCACTATTATTAATTGCCATTGAAATTCAATCACAACCGAGCTACCCATGTGCCTTACATTTCTGACTGGTTAGTGAAGCACCTTGTTTGGTATTTCTAGGATTACAGTACTTGAAAGGTTTTGTTGACTCATTATTTCTTAATTTTTCTTGACCTATGCATTTCATAAAGGGAAAGCACTGCATGAATGATGAACAAAAGCTTTTTGTCTCATCAGGAACTGGTTCTCTGCTAGCAAGATTATCAGTGGGGAGTTCAGCCAATCTTTTTTGTTAGGGGTGACCATGGGTGGTCGGTTAGGTTTGGTTCCAAGACAGAACCTAGAACCTACCCTGTCAAGATCAGTTTTGGGGTCAACTCTAGGGTCTACCCATGGAACCTATTCTTAACAGAAAAAAGAAAAAGAAAAAACATACCATAATTTAATCTATAGATTATCATCATATATTAATATATAGTTCAAAACTTATTATTTATAATCTAAACTTTGTAAATATTACCTTTTAAATTACTTAAAGCCAAGTTCAGTTCCAAGGCCAATTAAGGCCGGTTCTCAGGGTGGGTCAGCTCGGATAGGGTAAGCTCCTAGACCCTAGAATCAAGAATTTGGAACCGGACCCTATTGGGTAGGGTAGGTTTGAGGTTGGTTCCATTTGGTTCTGGGAAGAAATGACTGATATGCTTACCTTTTTCTGTCTATAGACTTTTTTGAATCTTAATACCCTATAAACTAATGTATAGAATCTCATTGTACAAGGGTTTATAGTGATACTTAATACAATATTATACATTACCGTTTTCAAAAAAAAAGAAAAAAAAAAAGATGATGAACAAAAGCTTACTCCCTATATGCCACTATTCATGCAATCTTCCAAATACTAAGCTATTTATTTTGCAGCCATAAAGTTGATGGCTTATAGTCCACAAGTCATAAACATCAAAAGTGCTTTGCCCCCACCCTCCCCCCAATTTGGTGGTCAGCTTGTGAAATGGGATGATAGCAGCTTTTATGTACTCATGGATTAAAAAAAAATCCCCTGCATCTTGTGTTTACCATGAGATTTTGAATCTGCCTTTCTCAGTATAAACCTTATAGAAAAAGTTCTTATTCACATCCTTGAGAACAAAATAGGAGTCCATAACTTGTCAGTGATCTGTATGAGTGCTACACTGACTAATGAATTAAGAGTTGAGTTTTTCGACCACCCTTTAGCAATGGGCGTGCCCCAAACTAACCAACACAAATATGAAACTCTTTTCCTGATCATTGGCCTTGTATTTTCTTTCAATCTGTGGTGTGGTTTTTAACTATTGATTTGTGAGGTTAGAAATCACCACTGAGGCTATGCATTTCCATATCCAAAAAAGGAAAGCAGTAATTGAGCAATTTAATCAATTAGTTGAAGGATCACATATGCAAATAGACTAATGTAGGTGTAATCTTGGAGTCTGTCAAGCATACTGTGCTTAATTATATATATGCATTAAATGCCATGGCTCTTTATCCTAACTCTTCTGATTGTTATTATAATGATTTTTATCTGATCAGCCTTTTTCATCTTTGTTCTGTCTTAGTTTGTTGATGATGACAAAAAATGCCACTTGGATTTGACTTACACCTTTGACATCCGGAGAGAGTGGCCATCAACTTAAAACTGAGTATTTTGATAATCTCTTTCAGAGATTTGTCTTCATTCAACTACGTTCTAATTCAGATAGGGGGTAAACAATTAGCAATCTTGCATGAGGCTGGTTTCAGAATAATGAAGCAGAAGAGGGAAAAGAATGCAAGAAATCAAATTTGGGCGCTTCACTTCAATAAGAGAGTTGGCCTGTCAAAGATTTACTTTTCCTTTTTGTTTTTGTTTTTTCTTTCCTGCATTCTGGTAACCCAGACTGGGTTTATGAAGCTGCATTTCTATGTTATTAGCATTTTAACCATTTGTATAGTGGACGTTAGAAATTGAAGGCAGTATGGTTATTTGGTCCGTTGGGTAACTATATCTTATCCCTGTTTAGCAGTAGTTACTTATATGAGTCATGACTAAGCTGTTAAAGCTAGCTGAGACATAATTTTTTCACTTTGTTTTCTACTTTTTCTCGTGCATGGCTATTGTGCTTTTCCTTTTTACACATTTCTCCCCTTACATTTTCCTTTCAAAGGCATGCGAAAGATGGAACTGCATTTCTTTTTGACAGATACTGGAATCTGATGACTTCTGAATGAGCAATATCATGTGAATACGATATAAACCAGTCCAGTAGCTTCTGTTAGGAAAGAAAAACAAATTGGCCAAGGAACACCTGACAGTGGTGTTCTCTGCTTGGGCCAGACTGAGTTTGAATCCTCTAAACAAATGTAATCTTGATGTGTGGGACCCATGAATGAAGCTGACATGGCATATCGTGATTGGCCTAATATTAGGCTTAGAACTGTAGAACCATTTGTAGGAGAGGCACATGCCAAAAGGCCAATCTGATTGTCCCACCCTTGCATGTGAAGTGCTTTACAGAGGGAAGTGTAAAGCAGCAACTGCATCCACTGGTGGTTATTGGACCCCATCCTAACCCTCACCCCCCAGCAAAGCAGAGCCAGAAAGAATGAATGAGCATCAGCCACCAATTCATCTCTCTCTCTCTCTCTCTCTCTCTCTCTCTCTTTTTTTTTTCCTGAAAATCAGCCATCAGTTCATCTCAACCAAGGTCTATATCAGCTATTTTATTTTCAGTTCCATCCATCAAAAGTCCTTTCAGAACTTCAACCATGCATAGTCATTCTTTGCCTCCACTGCCTCCTTTAGAACCCTTAACAGTGTGGTTGAGCAAGGCCTACAAAATCAGTTCTTGTGGAAAAAGGTAGTAATCTCTGAAATAAACCTCTTCTGTCCTATACACCTTTGAGCTGGTGCAGACTGCAGAATAAAACTTCTTTTTAAGCAACTAATGGGTTAGTTAAGTTGGTCTTTTATTGGACGGGTTTGATCTCACAAAGACAGGATTGGAAGTTCCTTCCATTGTACTGGGCCCCTGTTGAACAGCTATGACATGTGCTGGTCCAGTCCAATCCTAAATTCCCCTTGTGAACACCCATCCCCATGTTGACTTCTTCTTGGAGATGACCCTTAAACTTCCTCCCAACTCCTATTATTAACACAGTGGCGGATAGCCCATCTCAATTGGATGATCAAACTTAGAATTTACAAAAATCTGATAATTAATTTCTCTTCTCCACAGTAATCAAACAACTGCTGGAGAAAAAGAAAAAGGAAATTAATTACAAGACAACAATGATTCCAAGAGATGGTCCATTCGCCCATGTCTCCATGGTATGTAGACTGTATGTGGCGTGCAGTATAACGTCATAAAGTGGGATTAGGAGAAGATCTCCACCTCAACTCAACTTAGCTTTAATTCAATTCCATTTGGGATTGCTTACAGGTTACAACCCTGAAATACAGACAGACAGCTAACTAATGCATTTTACTCATTCTTTTTTATCAATTTGGGAGAAACTAGCCATGCCGACAGTCTGGATTTAAATTAAAAAGCATGTTTTATCATTAATTAGTAGTCTTATGGTTATCGAATTTTCCACAAAGAACTATATGAGTCTGAAGACAGACAGAATTCTAATAAAAGGGTTTACACTAAGGTGTCACATGTATGATGAATGATGCATCTACCAAAAATTAAAGAAAAAATAAAACGTGCCAAGGTGAATGAGGTAATCTCTTGGGATATTTCTAGCAGACAGTGGGAGACATCTGATCTTAATAGATGCTTTGTTAACACAATTCCTGTAACTTACCTACTACATCTATTAGCTACATGATTAATTTAGGTAATTAATCAAGAGAGGAGAAACAAAACAAACCCAAATAAATGCTCCTTTCTGATTACATCTTCTTAAATCATTTTCAGTTGTGTGTCATCGACACAAAAACAGTGGCTTTTTTGTTTAAAGGGGAGCTGGGAAGAGAGAGGGTTGTCTGTGTGTGGCTGTGTGCGCATGTTTTCCAAATCCTTTTATTCTCCTTTTTTACTCAGGAAGTTAATGGAGTAGCGTCGGCTGGGAGCAAACAGCTAAAGCTGGTTGGACGTTGGAGCCCATTACCAATACCATTACCAAGAAAAAAATAAATAAATAAAAGATGAGAGGGGTGTGGGTCCCACTAACACTAAACTAAGAATAAATAAGTAAATTGACTCTTTTTTTTTTGTTTTCTCACGAGAACTATCACGAGATGTCTGCTGATATTTTGGTTTGGGCATCACCGAATCACCGATTCACCGTCCCTCTGATTCTATAAAGGTCTCCATAATTATCAGAACATGGCCGGGAGTGGAGACCATCCAAACCGTAGATGGGGTTTACTCCAACAGTCCAACTTAATTTGGTCCGCTCGGATGCATGGCTTATGGGATATCGGCTGCATGTTGGGTTGGGTTGGCCCAACTTAGGCCAACTCTAACCGGTTATCAGGGCAAGGAAGGAGTGATAATGATAAAAGGGGATCTTATTATTGACAAATTTTATGGTTTATGAATTGCACTTCACTGTGGAGAAAAAAACGATAACCATTGATAAAATGACATGTTACAACTAGAGGTGTTGAAATTTGGCTACCGAACCAAAAAATCAAATTGAATAAGTCGATTTGGTTTGGTATGATATATTAGTATAAATTTGGTGATGAGGATGGTAGTATATAATGTGCTTTTTATTTTTTTTTATATTTTTACATTTATAAAAATTATTCTTTTTTCACACTTGTTAGGGTTCATTAATATAGGTATATGTCCAGATGTTTTCTACATAATTTATATATTTTTGTGTTTTTATCTTTTTAAAATTTTATTACTTAATTATAACTTCATGAGTTGATACATTTGACCTGAAACATTCAATTGATTTACCATCAAAAAGGAAAAAAAATCATTTTTGGGTTAATTTTGAATTTTGTATTTTATTTATATTATCAATAAAAAGTTAAAAACAATTATCATTTATCGTGTCTAATTTTTAATATGATTCATATAAAATATAAGAGATGTGTCCAAATGCATTCTATAAAGTTTCTATCTTTTTTTATATTTTTTAATTTTTATTATTTAATTATGAAATCAATGGTTGACACATATGACAAAAAATGTTAAACTGTTGACTTGCCACCAGGAAAATAATTTCATTTTTGGGTTGGTTTTAGTTTTATATTTCATTCCAACATCAATAAGAATAATTACATATATATATATATATCATTGGAAATGTGCCTGTTTTTTTATATTTGTTATTTGTTTATGTTTTATAGCTTTTTATTTAATTATGACATCATGAATTAGCCCACTTGACTCAAATGGTTGAATTGCTTATTTGCCATCACGATGAAAAAATGGTTTCATTTTTGGGTCAATTTTTAAAAAACATGTATTTTATACCGTTAAAAGTATTGGATGTAGATCTAATTGATAAAACTTATTTGTTTTTATTTTATAAAAATAATATCTTAAATATAAGATTCAATAAAAGAATGAGAGTTAATATCCTAAGATAAAAGTTAATGAGAGGGAATTGAATGAAAACAAATGTTGTAGTTTGAATTATATTTTGTGCCCTTACAATTAGAGAGGGACCAAATTCAAAAATAGGGGTATTCTAGTAAAGAAAATGATTCAATGAATGTTAATGGGAGTTAATAGTTAAATATTAGCCTTAATGAGAGGGATTTGAATGAGAAAAGTGATTTTTCAATTTACATCTTTGTCCTTAAAATTAGACAATGAACAAACTCAAAAATTGGGATAACTTAGTCAAACAAAAATTCCACACCATTATTCACACCTTTAATAATAGTATAGATATAGATAATCATTAAATGAAAAATGTAAAATGACATTTTTTGCTATACCTTGTTTTTCAATTATTGAACAAAAGTACTTTTGTGTCTTTTTATCAAATAAGTAATATTAAATAAAAATGTAAAATATTTTGTCTTTATTTGTTTTCAAATTCAAACTTTAGAGAATGAGCTTTTCTTGTGCATTGAAAATTCCAAAAGCTAGGGACACCTATGAGCATATGCATGTGTGTATGGAGATAAAAGGGTAAAGATGTAAAGATAAAAGATATATGATATAATACTTTTATTTAAGTTTTATAACCGCATTGAAACCAAAACAAGTATCTGCCTTGATTTGTTTGAGCCCAAGACTTCTTCGGATGTTGAAGTCGATGAGAACCTATCTAACACCCATTAACCCTAAGGCTCAGTTTGGAAGTATAAATACAAATATGTACAGTATAAATACATACAAAATGTAAGATTTTGCACTTTACATATTTGTATTTGTACTCCTTCCAAACTGAGCCTAAGGATCATCACTTTGGAAGGAGTACGAATACAAATATGAAAACAAAGATGTCATTGCTCCCTGCCTGATTGAGTGAGAAAGAGCAGGTCTGCTTCTGATGCTATTGCTCTTTGCCACTGTTGTCTGCTATTGCCTGCTCATTGCCACCAGCATCCACAACACTACTAGTTGCCGGAGTGGCAATTGGCAAAGCCTATTTTGCCCATTGATTACTATTGTGATTGCATTTGTTAGCAAGAAGCTTGCAAGTTTGCAACCAGTAGCGATGTATTTAGTTCACGTATGTTGTTTCTTCTTGCTTTCCCATTGTGAGTTGGAAAAAAAAAAAAAATTTCTTGCTATCATGAAATCTTAGGTTCTTCATTTATGAAAAACACAAATCTACATCATTTGTGAATTTACGGGCCTAAACTAATTTAAAAACTGAACCAAAATATTGGTGAGGTTCTAACATCTAGTTCATTCAATTGGGTTCATGATAATGATTAAACCAAAATATTGGTTGGGTTCTTGATTATAATCAAACCAAACCAAACTGATTGAATGAACACCCTTAATTACAACTAAAATCTTTAACGTTGTTAAAGTCTTGATGGTAGTTACACTTTGTGAAATGTAAGCTAATGAAAAGTAAGTAAATCAATGTGACATTTTTAATATGATGCTTGAAATCTTGATTTAAATATTATTATAACACGATTTTTATGTATTCTTGTGCACATATAATACAAAATATCATTATAACATGATTTTATTACACTGGACTCTTTATTACAAAATATAATATTATTATCACAATACCGGTTGAATTGGTTAAATTGTGACCAGCCCTTTGGCTGGTTCAATTATACACTGAAAACCATAGCTCACGAAAAAGCGTCAAAGCAAGCTAATTGGATCTTTGATTTAACCAACAATATTTATAAAATATATTATATGTAGTATTTATATGACCTACAAATATATGTGTGTATATATATATACCGTCGTCATCATTCAATCTTTGATTTAACCGTGATTGGACCTCTGACCCATGAACCTCTGAACCTCTCCCTTTTCTGGTTCTCTGAACATTGATTTTAATTTCATTGACACATGATTCTAGAAACATGGCAAGTAGATACCTTGAGAACTGTTTTGAATCTCTTCATGCAAGTGTTTTGAGTCATGCCTCTCTTTGTTAGGAACAGGGCTACAAACAGTATCTGATTGCCTATATTCGGATCCAATCCTATTTAAGGCTGATACAAATTTGATTTGTTTTTATAATTGGATTGAATATGAATCCATCTTTATCCAATCCAATACAGTATGATTCGATTAGATCTAAATATACATGTTCATATATGCTTAAAGTTCATATTATATCTATCAATAAAGTTGATTTGAATGTCGTATTTTGAATAAATTGTCATAGGTTCAAGTTTTATATAAAATAATTTTCAATTTATTTCGTTTATAAAAATAATATTAAAATCATTTTTAATTTATTTTATTAATAATATATAATATTTTGATTATTTTTAGTTTAATTTATTTTTACTGCTCAATATCCGATTATAATCCCAATTCGATTCCAATTTGCAAGATATGTGATGAATATGATCTGAACTGAATCTGAATACAAATTGGATCAGTTTTGGATCTACTTACATGAGATTCAATTCGATCCGTTTGCAGCCCTAATTAAGAGAACGAATTGATTTACACAATTGTTAGCACCAGAAGTCAGAAGACCCAAGCAAAATCGCCAAGATACTGCAATTGTGGAACTGGTCAAAGGCTGCTCGTAATTGGGCCTCTCCCCTCTGACACAGCTGTGGCCGCACACTGATACAGTATGGGCCAACTAACAACCGGTGGAATTGATCAATCAATTCTTCAACTTTTTTGATACGCACACGGCTACACGACAAGTCGAGATGAGAAGTTGGAGAGAGAGAGAGAGAGATTGGTGAGATGAGAAGTTTTATTATGCGTTTATATTGACAGTGGTGAATGTAGGGTAGAGTGCAAGGTCTGCTAGGCAAAGTAAAAAGAAGTGATTAGTTGGAGTTTGATTTAGAAAGTCCACCCTCCATGGGCTGTTTTGAACTTTCCACCCCGAAAAAAAAATATTCAGCTTTATTTCTTCTCTTACAAAGAAAAACATGCATTAAGAAACTTACCTGGCAGATCTCTGTAATTCGTACCTACCCTTTTCTCCATCCTCACCAGCTGCCTTCCCAGTTCTATATTACTTCCCTTCTCCAAACCCATCTTTATATAGTCCCCAGATTTTCTCTCTGTTCTGCATTTCCAGCCCTGCCTCTCTCTGAATTCCTCTTAGTCAGGTTTGTCTACTTTAATCTCATCTCTCATTGCATCTATAAGGCTTTTTTGAGGTTTTTGTTAGATGCTCATCTGTGCTTGTTTATGTTAATGTTTTTCTCTTTCTCCGTGGTTTTTTTTTTCTTCTTATTCTTGGTTGAAGTTGAACAAGATCTGCCTTTTTCTTTGATTGTTCGTTCATCTTCATCCTTCATAGCTTTTGTTGTTTCAGAGACTTGATGAATGGTTAGAGAAAACATAGAAAACCCACATTAAAATGGACTTTCATCTGGCCTTAATAGTGGGGTTTTGATCCTTAGAAAACATTTGCCCTTCTTATAAAAACACAAAACTATAAGCTTTAAGCCCCATTGATTGATTTTTTTGATCGACATTTTTCCGTCGAGTTGTAGTAATCCTCACCTGATGCATTTTAGTTGTCGGGTGTTTCCAGTTAATGGGTTTGAGTAGATAGAGTGGGATCTGATCATGATGATAAATGGTTTTGGTTACTACAGGAATTTGGAGAGATAGATAGAATAACAAAAGAAGAAAGGAGAAAAACGAAAAGGAGAGCGGAAATGGAAATTACAATGATTTTCATGGTTAGTGGTGTACTAATGTTGTTGAGTTCTTCTGCAAATGCTCAAGCTGTTGGATCTCCTTTACTGTCGCCGACACCGGCACCCGCACCTGCACCGGATTTCGTCAATCTTACCGATCTACTGACAGTTGCCGGTCCATTCCACACCTTCCTTAACTATCTGGAGTCGACCAAAGTCATCCAAACATTTCAGAACCAAGCCAACAATACAGAACAAGGAATAACCATCTTTGTACCGAAAGATGAGGCTTTCTCATCTCTTAAGAAGCCATCTCTCACAAATCTAACTCAGGAACAGCTGAAGTCACTAATCCTATTCCACGCCTTACCCAAATACTACGCCCTAGCGGACTTCAAGAACCTGAGCGTGGCAAACCCTGTTAGCACATTTGCAGGTGGACAGTACGCACTCAACTTCACAGATGTTTCAGGGACCGTTCACATCGGCTCGGGATGGACAAGCACCAAGGTGACCAGCAGTGTACATTCGACAGATCCAGTTGCAGTGTATCAGGTCGACAAGGTACTTCTTCCCGAAGCGATATTTGGCACTCCTCCACCTCCAGCACCGGCTCCGGCGCCGACGCCTGACATCGCTCCAGTTGCAGATGCTCCAACTAGCCTCACCAGAGATGGGTCTTCTCCCAAATCTTCACCGACCAAATCGTCCTCTTATCGGATCATGAGCTGGGGTGTCTTGAATTACTTGGTTTTGGCAATGTCAGGTGGGTTGATCTTATTCTGGTGAGAGAGAAATTGTTATGTGGGAGTGCTTAAATTTATAAATTATATTGAGAGATTGAGAGAGAGAGAGAGAATGTGTGTGTTGTGTATTCATCTTTGTCTCAATTGCTTTGATTTCGAGCCCATTTTTTTGAACATAATATGTACTTGAAATTTAGCAGTTTAAAGATGTGATTTCTTCTCCTGCATTCAATGAATACTGCTACCATGTTTTCTTACAGATTAAAGTTCATCTTCTTCATTCCCTCTGTTCATCAATTTTGGTAATTGATTTTTAATTAAAAACTGATTATCTTTCTTCCCAACATTGAATTGAATCAAAAGTCAAAAGTCAAAACTAAGACGATGAATATCAAAAAAAAAAAAAAAAGAATATCAACCACAGTAGTGCCTCTGCACTACTGCACTGTTCACATGGTAGTTGGTATGCCGGTCTCTGGCATTTCGACCACCATTAGATCAAGAGCACCTTGGGATTAGCAATGTTGTAGGACAGATTCAGTGTTGTCAACACTTCCATATTAGTTATAATAAGATGAAGAAACAAGTGTATCGAGAAGCGATTCAGAATTTCTGATTGATAATCTGATCCATCAAAAGACTAAACAGAAGTCTGTAAGTTGTAAACAGAAGACGGCACTCCTTTCAGAGTTTGGAAAATTGTATTGCCTCCACGGCATCAAACCCTCGACAACCGTTGACATGTTTCCCGATGGTCTTGTCGGCCTCAATAGTATCCAACCATAGATTAATAGATGAAGCCCGGAGATCTATTCCATTACTGTGGATAAGGAGGGATGGTGTCAGCCACTGGGATCCCTGATTTGTGTTTTTCACTTTTTGTTTTAGTAAAAGTTTATATTTCATTAATTTTGTCAAAATATAAAAAAACATCAGTTAAATTTGTATAAATAGGAAATAATAGATTTATTACTCATAAATTATATATGACATATTATTATGAAATTCAACAGATTTGAATCTTAATGTAATCTTATGGGATTAGATCTACATCCGATCTGATCATTAAATAGACAACATTTTTAAAATTTGGATCTGACAAAAGGGTTCATTCAAATCCGAAATTTTTAAAATTTGAATCTGACAAAAGGGTTCATTCAAATCCGAAATTTTTAAAATTTGGACCTGACAAAAGGGTTCATTCAAATCCGAACTTTTTAAAATTTGGACCTGACAAAAGGGTTCATTAAAATTTAGATATGACATTATTATGAAATTCAACAGATTTGAATCTTAATGTAATTATAGAAAAACCACCATTTGTTTTGCGGGTTGTGAGATTGAGATGCCAGCCCTAAACATATCAACCACACCAGTGAGGGTGGAAGTCAATAGTGAATGAAAGCCCAAAATGATATTGGGATGGAACGAGTGAAGAAACCAGTATGGATCATAACATAGATAAGAACATCAAATCGGATTTCCTGCCTACTAGGCTACTACTCTATCCATTCTCTGAATTTGGCTTCGGTCGGTGCAACGGCTGTCTGAACGGCTTTATAGCCTTGCATTGATAATATTTCCCTATTTATGCATTTTATTTTATAGAAAGATTTTTTCAATAATACGGGCTTATACACACTTTACCTACTTTTAATTGCAACCGCACATCGCCATCTTCTATTGTAAGATATGCGATAGTAATGTACTGTTGGCAGGGCACAAACAGGCCTATTTCAGATTTCTTAATTCTACTGCAAACGTATAAATATTTAAAATGTCAAATACTCCCACTCTATACACTAATACCCGCCCGTAAATTATATTAATTCTAAACTGCACTGCATCTGCCACTTTGGGCCTATACATTTTGACCTTGGGCTGAACTGTCATTTTTCCTAAAAAATCATTTTCCGTATAAGAGTCATATAGCATATGTGTTCTGGTTCTGTAATGCAACTTCGGCAATTAAATTTGCAGACAATGGAGGGAGGCAGATTGCTATATTGCGGACGGAGCTTTTGGATGGGAACAGCACAGGGTGCATGTGAAAGAACGGTGCAGTTCCTCGATGTCAATCTCCCAACACCTCCAATTTCAAAGTTTAGCCAAGTAACAATCCTCTTTTGCAGTTTTGCTACAATTTGGGTTTAGCCTTTGATGCATCATGGCCTTCCATGTATCACTGTGGCCCCACCTTGAATTAGATGAAATAGCGTCAAGGTGGGGCCACAGCAATCCATCAAAGGCCGTGATATGAGGTTTTAGCCCCAATGTCATAACAAAAGCCAAATGCTCAACTAAGGGTCAGTTGCCACCTAGACTATTGGTAAAGTGTCTAGTTGGAGTTGGGATCTCCTTTCAACAAAAACCCTTCTCAACATTCTTTTAATATAATCTGTATCCACACATCTCATTATAAAATTGGGGTCCACTTTAAGATGGGAGGGATCTGCACTCGTCTAGCTGATTGTAATGAAGACTTAGGATCTATCCTCACAAAATTGTTCTCACATCACATCATTTTCACAGCCCGTTTCAGCAGTACATTGGGACCAAACTTTCATTCCAGTGATAAGAGACCACATATATGTCTATGGTGAGAGGCCAAATTCATGATGAACTTGTCCAAGATGCCATCGTATTCATCTCCAATGATGGGGTACAAAACATAGTCATATATTATTAGAATATAACAAATACATTAATCTACACACAAAAAGAATTTAACATAATATAGCTAAACAAAGAATGAGTTAAAAACATGGATTCTTTTAAGGGTAACAAGGATTCAAATAAGTTTTGAATAGTTATCGGTGTATAGTGTCAAATAAGTTTTAAATAGTTATTAATGTATTACAATAGTTAACAAACAAAAAAAAATATATTTCATTTATATTCTAAATTCGTAATACTAATATGCTTTGATCCTAATTTAAATAAACATAAACAAATATTATCTGTTAATTCAAATGATAGTTGATACAAAAAGAAAGAAAAAATATCTAAAAGATGAAAGTAATTACTCAATACACCAATTCCAAAGTACCAATATAAGTCAGTCACGGTATGTCCAAAAGCCTATAAATCAATGAATAATTGTTACAACCAATTTCAAAATTAATATTGTTAAATTTATTATGTAAATACTTCTAATTAATTGTATTAGTCTATCTAATTAATTGAGACTTCCAGATTTCCAATTTTTAATTTGCATATTTACAAAACCAAATTCTGGTATCTATAGCATACACCCCCCAACCACCTAAGTTAAGAATTTATTCTTCCAACATATTAAATTTAGAATTGAGTCCCATTTAGAAATATCACAAAATGGTTGATTTACTGTGTTTATGGACCTAGCTTTTAAGGCTCATAACTTCCATTCTGACTCAAATAACCATTTCACAAGTGTGATATATCATCATGAAGGTCTCACGGCCTATTACAATTTAAACATCATCTCTGGTCAAAGAGATCATCAGATAACCCCTTTCTAGTGGCCTAAAATTGGATGGTCGCTAAAATTTTTCCGGATTCCTAGATTTAATATATTTAGGATACCAACTTTAAAAAAAAAATAATAACTTTTAGTACAAAAGTCTAAATGAGGAGTTCTATGTACTATTTCAAAGATCTCATTGACAACTACAACTTAGAACCAAAATTTAGCAAAATACATCACCATGCCAGTTTCTGGCAGCCTAAAGTTGGCTAACGTTCACGATGTTCCAATCCAAAATTTAACTTAACTTTCCTTCCACAGATCTAATAGACACAAGGTTGGATTCGTTGGAATCCTAATGTCATGAGGTCTCTATTAAAAATATTTTCCTTGTTGGAGAATGGCCAGAAAATGATCATCTAGCAAAAATCCAAATTTTAAGTTTAATACACGGGAAAATGAAAAACGAAAACTAAAGGGAAAAAAACTAACCTAAAAAGTGTTTTGATGCCAAAGAATGACCGAGATTAATCCATACCTTAATTCTGCAATGATTGATTGTCTTCACATTCTCTTGTATCTGAAAAGAGAAAAGAGGAAGAATTTGTTGCATTAGCTAAAAAAAAAGGGGTTTTTTTTCCCATTCTTAACACATTTTGTCATTTTGCTAAGCAGTCCTCCAATCAAAAATAAAAATCTCAAGCAGCCCCCTCTTACAACTAAGTCGTGATCCACTCTCCCACTACTTTCATCAATGATGAAATGGGCTTTTCCCTTTTTCTTTTGTTGGGTATTACAAGGGAAAATGGCAATGATGATCGATTATAATCAAAATAGAAAGAGAGCAAACGGCATCGACTCATAGACCACAAGAAGATTTTAAAGGGAGAAGAAGAGTGGTTTTAAAAGGCTGACAATTCTAAGGGCGATGAAAATGTTGTGAAGGTTAATTTAGGGGGTCTTCTCCGAAAATGGATTGTTTTTCTTGTTGTGAGGGAGGTTCAAGGTATCGATACGATTATATCAATGACATCCTGAAACGGATTTTTTTAGGTATTTTTCAAAAAAATATTTTTTAATAGTTAAATAATATTAAAACAAATTTATTCTGAAATTTTGAAAGAAAAGAAACTAAAAAAATAATATGATGCGATACGTATGGTACCTTGGTTGTGATTTACAAAAACAAAACAAAACCAATTGATTAGAAAATAAATTGGTTCTTAAAAGTTAAAACCAAAAATAGAAAAACATGTTTTGATCTAGTTATATTCGAGGTTCAAAGTATTGACACGATACACCACATATCAGGTTTTTCGTATTGTATGGTGACCTCCCAAAATGGTTTTTTAAGGTATTTTAAGAAATGATTTTTAATATTTAAATAATATTAAAAGAAATCTATTCTGAAATTTTGAAAGAAAAAATAAAAAAAATATGATGCATTAGGTACAAAATACTGATACACCCCTTCTAGCGTATCAGGGTGTATTGATACTTTGAACCTTGATATAATTAATGTCAAATTCCATAAATCATATAATTTTATGCCTACAATTTGATATTTTGTTTTAAATATTGTTTCTTTCTACAAGACCAATATATTTTTTCTTTTCAAAATAAAAATAGAGTTCAAGGACATGTTTTTTGTTTTTGTTTTTGTTGATGTGGCCATTTCAAAAGCAAGAAACACAACAACATTCATGTGGTACAACACCCTCTCAGTTTATTTACATAAATAATAAAATGGTTGTTGTGTTCCCATCGTTTCTTTTCTCTGAAATTAGAGATATCTAAACATGGCATGGTAAAAAATTAGCTAAATAGAAATTTGTATTTAAAAAGTTCTTGCTTAGGAAATTCAAAGCAAAAAAATAAACATATTTTATCATATAATTATGTATCAAATATATAGATATTGAAAACATAAATACATTTTATACGTTTAAAAATTATATAATTAAAATTTCATACATTTTATTCCATATTTTAAAATTAATATATATGTATTTTTGAAAATTATAACAATTTGGGATATTTTCTTCACCCATGAATTCACCACGGCCCAATTCAATGCATGGCACTTGAGGCACACCTTCCCTTGGTAGAGATAGCCAAGCCGAGACCAAGTTGCACCAATTTAAAAATGCATCCCCGAACCTCATAAAATCATTTTCTGTCTGATATTTATGTCATTCTCCGGCAATAGAGTTTTTACCACACTAGGTTCTACCATGGTTAGCTTTTGGTGTCTTCAAGAAATTGGAGGGTATTTAGGTGGCGTTTGATAAATCTAAAGTCTAAAGTCTGAAGTTTGAAAAACAGAAAAACCTTTGGAAAAGCTCTGAAAGCATTCAGTGGAATGTTTGCTTTTTTCTTTTTCCAACATCTGAATATAGTGGAGTTGTTCGGTAATCTGAATATTGGGATATTAAAAATTATGCATTTTACAAATTTACACCTCAAATTATTATTTAAATAAAAAATGAAAAATATTAAAATAATATGATAATATAGAAAATATTAGAAAATGATAAAATACTATGAATATTGATACAATAAAATATAAAAGAAATAATAAATATAGTCTAATAAATAATATTTAAAAGAGTAATAAAAAGATTAATATTATAAAAATAATAAATAATATCATTATTAATTAAAAATAAAGTTAAGAAAGATAAAATAGTATAAATTATTATAAATATAATAAAAATAAAAAAAACAAAAAGTATTGATAAAATAATAGTAATAAAATATTAAAAGTATATAAAATATCATATAGTATTATAAAAAAATATAAAACAAGTATAGAATACTATAAAATAAATACAAAATATTAAAAAAATGGTAAATCAATAAGTGAAAATGATAACAAATTTTAAAAACAATAAAATAAATCATCTTAATTTGTAGGTTTTTAGAGAGAATGAAAACAGAAAAATATAAGTATAAAAATAATTAAATTAGGGTCGAATTTATGTCTAACAACTAGTGGGAGATGAAAAACAATGGTTGGGGGATAAATCATTTTTTATTAATATTTAGAAAGGGTACTGTTAAGCTAAGAGATGAAAAACAAAAGGTTTTATTTCGTTTTTACAGGGGCACACCCACTATGCTTTGATGGTAAGAGCAACAACCACCACTGCTCCTTCTCCCCATATTCCCATCTCTCTTTCCCCTCCTTCCAGCCAAATATTTTTCTTCTTTTTGCATTCTTTTTCTTTTTTTTTTTTTGGTTCTACTGTAACAATGATGAGGAACAATAATCCTGGTTTGTTGACTCTGTTCACCGCATTGCAGCGAAGAAGAGGAGGAGGAGGAGGAGGAGGAAGAAGAAGAAGAAGAAGAAAGAGGGAAACAAAGATGGTGAGAATAGCTTCGTCTTTCCAAAAGTGCAGAGCATAGCAGTGGGTTCATCCCTTATTTCAGTGGTAGAAGCCACATCCAGTAGAGAGACTTGAAAGGCAATTTTGGGTTTTTATATTTTTATGAATTCATATAATTGGAATTAAGGTTTCCTTTCCAATTATACGAATTCATACAATTGGGATCTCGTTGGCAAGTGGGTGATGGAAGTTCTATAAATTTCTCGCTGGATAATTGGGTATACGACAAACCTCTAATTGAAACTTCAAACTATGAAAACATCACAAATATTAATATTAAAGTAGTAGAAATGATTGATTTTGAGAGGGATTGTTGGAAGGAGGACAAATTACAAATGAGGTCTTTGAAAATGTTTGGCAAGACATTAAGGCTGTTCATATTGCCTCTAACTACATGGAGGATAAAAGGGTTTGGGGGTGCAATCCTAAGGGGACCTTCTTTATAAAAACAACTTATTTACTTAAATGTTCCTCTATTTCAAACCCACCCGGAAACTTTAATTGATTGAGTAGCATTTGGAACTTGAAACGCCATCCAAAGATTAAATTATTTCTTTTTTTTTGTTTAATAATAGATTGCCTACTAAAAGCCATTTGAGGAAAAGAGGATTTAATATTGATAGCTCTTGTAGTTTTTGTGGGTTTGAGGAAGATACTAAACATATTTTTAAAATTTTTTATCAAAAAGCAAAACTCTCAATATGTTTATGGAAAAGAATGTGCATCGAAAAAGAAAGCAAAACTCTATTCATAAAGGAAAAATTAGCTTTTGTTTATGGGTGGTTTGGAAAAATAGGAACTCTAAACTTTTAATGATGGTACTACTCCCATTCCAATAGTGTTAGATAAAGCTCTCAATATGTTAATGGAAACTTTTGATGGGAATAAATTTAGTACTTCTACCACATCTCGCAAGTTTTGGAAACAAATTAGTTGGATTGCTCCAAAATATAGTTATATTAAAATTAATTTTGATGCCTCTCACAATAGTGATGGAAAATGTTCAGTGGCCTATATAGTCCGAGACCATCTTGCTGGTAAGGTACTAGCGGTCAACGCATATAAACTTGGTAATTGTTCTATCAACTAGGCTGAAGCTTGGGCTGTATGGGAAGCCCATGTTCAAACTACAAACTATAAGGAGTTTCTTATCATCATAGAGGGAGATTCGTTTCTTATCATCTCTGCCTCAAACGAAAGGTGGATATTCCTTGGAAGCTAAAAGGTACTATCTCAAGCTGCTTGCAGAGGAGAGATCTATTCGAAGGAGGTCTTCATTATCAACATGTTTTCAGAGAAGCAAATCAGGCGGCTGACTGGCTGGCTCTGGAGGCTCTTCTTCTTCTTCTTCTTCTTCTCTAGATTTTAACATCTCATCTCTTCCCTCCTCTCTTCTTCTTTTAAAAAAAAGCGCTCAGACGCAATTCAAGCACTGAACAATTCGGAAGTGTTTTTGGCAGTTAGAGGAACTGTTCGAAGGTAGCACCAAACGACTTCCAACCGTTGAAAAAGCAAAACTTTCAGCATTCAGAGGCCTATTCAGCGCTACCGAAAACCACATTAGTTTTGGTATTGCACCAAAACAAAATAAATGAACACTTCTTTTATCGCTCTTACAATTTGGGAGCATCTCCTATACGAATTTAACATGTGTAAATGAGATATTTTTAATGTGTAATTAGATGTTGTATGTACAGAGTTTTTGCTTGCAAGAGGTCCAACCTCCTTTTTAGATCCCTTCTTAAGCCTTTTTGTTGGTAAGATCTCCTAGTAGTGATGCAACTTTTTCTTATAGCTCTTTGATTAATTATATATAATCTTCTGTATAATAATAATGAGAAAGGATAGAATCAATAGCTGGAATTTCTTTGGCTGTGTTTGGTACTATTTTTGTTTCTATTGAGATTGTTTGGGTTGTTTAAAATAAATAAGTGAATGAAATATGATATGCTTTTTCCACCTGAAACATTTTTGGGCTGATAAATACAATTATTATTTTTCCCCAATTTTAAATGTCATTGATCAATCTTTACACATGCAATGTGACATGGAAACACATTTTTCACCAGTTTTGTATTGATAAACCCAAAACTTTTCAAATAAAAAACATCAATATTGTTATAAACACAATTTTAAAAGAAATGCTATTACCCAATGTTGGTCCCAACTCTTCAGATGGACTATTGAATGATAACACATTTGTTTGGACCTTAGGGCATCAAAGTAAAAGTTTTGCTCTTTGATTGGTTATTATTGTTTGCTCTATTTATGTTAAAAACTATATTTCCCACCTTTAACTAAAATAATATTCAGTTATTACTTTTTCTACTCTATTTATGCTAAAAAAAATCTCTAGGGTAAATTTCTTGAACTACTCTTATGGTTTAGTTAATTGACTAAGTATACCCCTACTGTTTGATTATTGTCTAACACTACCCCTACTGTTTCAAAAAAATTACCATTGCCGCTAAATATTGACGAAAGAACTGAAATATCAGTTTTACCCTTCCGTTAAATCCCTTTGAAATCGACGGAGTTGGATCTTATACCAACAATAGCAACCGGTGAAGCCATGACCCCGGTGAAAAACGTGAGAAAGACCATAGTTGAGAACTATGAAGCCATAACCCATCCACTAGCGCCAAGAACAGCAAGGAACCCAAATATGAGAGATCTGCTGAGTATCTCTCAGATCTCCAAGCACTCACAGCCTTTGCCACTAGAAAGACACAATCCATAGGATCTACATGTTCTCTGAAGATCACACTCTTCGTTAATCTCCTGGTAATCCTGAACCCAGCTCGATCCATTCCCGTAGTGAGCTCTAAGATTCCCATCAGTTTCAATCCTGAGCCTTTGAATGCTTGCTACTTGCCTTTGAAACTGTCAATTTTTGTAAGGCGTTGTGCGAGGGAACCAGAGGTTTACACACTAGAAAAGCTGAGGAAGGCTTCCATAAAGATGCTAGGGAGGGGGACGACTCGGTGCCAACAAGATGACAGTGACCGGTAAGGAGATGCTCGAGCACCACTTAAAATCTGTGGGTGGTCTCTGACATCCAAATCTGGTTCTGCTCAGAGCTCATTGTGAACATCCCATTGAAATTGGGTGTCACTTCATAGCTATGAAAGGAGCCGCCACCCATCAACAACTTACACAAGGGAGTGATGGGCCTCCCAAGTTGTAACAAAGAAAAAGAAAGAGTTGACTCCTAAACCAAGATTAAGGCATGATTCTAGGCATCCAAGGGAGGGACAGGGAAGGTATGAAGCATCCCTCTCCCCTTTGTTTTTTGAATGCCAATTTCAATGAAAACTGAGAAAACTTATAGGATTCCCTTGGTCCAATGAAAGTCCTATCATGAAGGGGATACTCTCTCATGTGGCTCCATCTCCTCATCTCCCTCTTTTCGGGCATGGGATGCTCTTAGAGGAGCAAAGGGCCAGCTGAATAAACAGCCATCCCTTCTTTATCCAAAGCCTCCCACACTCCTACTTGAGGGGGAGAGAGAGAGAGAGAGAGAGAGAGATTAAGTCTCAAAAAGCTTATCTCCCATGAATGATTCTTCACATTGGTCAAGGATGACCAATCATCATAAGAACACAAGGTTTACACAAAGAAAACATTAATAGAAAATAAATAAATAAAATTAAACAAGAATCTAACCTCTACGCCAAGTATTCAGCCTAAAACCACACAACCTAGGGGCATACAAACCTAAGGCAAAACCTTTAAACAATCCAAAAAGAAATTAAGGCAAAACAAAGAGGGGGAATCAAACATGCATTAACTAGTTGTGAAACTATTGAGATGCATTAGGCTAGACATACTAGTCAATTCCAAACATAAATTAGCAAATGTCATGGTGGACTAGCATGCCATAAAAATTCAGCCTAGACACCTTTGCATTCACAAAAAAAAAGCAATAAAAAAAGAAAAAAAAAACAAAACCAAGGGAATGTGAAGAACAACTCAAATAGTTATGTTAACTCTTCTTGAAGTAAAAAAAATCAACTAAAAGTCGACTAAATACTTTACTAAGCAGAAATACATAATGAAAGAAAAAAAAAACCATTAAAAAAAGAAAATAGCAATTGTAAATTTGGTGAGAAATTTACTCAACTTTTGGCTTTTCTCTCAAGTTGATAGGACTACTGGTGTGATATTTCGATGGAGGAGTTGAGGCTAGACACCCTCTATTCAATGGAGAACAAGAACAACATAAAGCCACTATGTCGAACTCATAGGAGTAGTGGGATACAAGCTTTTGAAATCTCAGAGATGAATAAATGGAAATAGAACATAGATTAAAAGCTATATCTATGTAGATAACGTGAATCAAATTAGGTTGTGGACTAATGTTTGCTTTTTATAAAAAATGACAAATGGACAATTCGCTAAGTTGTTGGACGACAACAAACTTAAGGGACCAAACTATGTTGACTGGTACCGTAATTTTATGCTGGTGATAGGGCTTCTAAGGCCCGTAGGAGGGAATACTAGGAATGGGAAGAGAAAAATTCCCTAGACCGCTGCTATATCATTGCTTCCTTGGATAATCCGATACAACGACAATTTGATTAGATCGAATTGTCCAAAGATATATTGGATAGTCTAAGGACAATGTAAGAAGAGCATAATCGTTCTACTCGGCAGAAGGTCTTGAAACAGTTCATGACCGCGCAGATGTCCAAGAACCAATAGGTTCATGACCATTGTTTTTGGATGATGGGTTATATTAATGAACTTGAGGCTCTTGGATCCGGGATTGACCATGTCATGAAGGTGGACACCATCCTAAATTCTTTGCCTCATTCCTTCAATCAGTTCATCCTGAACTATAACATGAATGAGCTAAATGTTAGCATTCAGGAACTCAGCAATATGTTGCAGAGGGCCGAGGAAGTGATAAAGAAGAATGAGTCCATTGCTATGCTTGTTGAAGCCGGAAAATTGGGCAAGAAGAAGAGGAAAGCAAAGAGAAAGCCTCAGAAGAAAGCTGCTAAGTCTAAGAAGGAGAAGAAAGACAGGGCATCAGATGCTTGTCACTTCTGCAAGCAGACCGGCCACTGGAAGAGGAACTGTCCTAAGTACCTGGAATCCAAGAAACAAGGTAATTTCGAATCATGTGTCATAGAAACCAATTTTTTGGTAACTTCTACTTCCTGGTGTATTAACTTCGAGGCTTTGACTCATGCGTGTAACTCACTACAGGGGTTCAGGATAAGTAGAAGACTGAGTGACGGAGAAGTAACTCTTTATTTGGGGACTTCTGCAAGTGTTGCAACTACGACTATAGGAACAATAGAGTTAATTTTCAGAAAATGAATAATTATACTGAAAGATTGTCTTTATATACAGAATTTGAGAAGAAATTTGATTTATGTTTCAAAACTGTGTGCGAATGGATATTCTGTTCTTTTTAGTAATATGATTACTATTAAAAAAATAACAAATTCCTTGCATATGGAGAACTTGAGAATGGTTTCTATGTTCTTCATCCTTCTCTGGAAACTAAGATAACCGAAACTACGTCGGATGGCATCCCCAAGTAAAGAACCCGTGATACAGTTAATCCCACATGCTTGTGGCATTACCGACTTGGCCATATTAACATAGATTGTATCACAAGGTTAGTAAAGGATGGTCCTTTGGATTTTCTAACTGTAGAAGATCTTCCAACTTGTGAACCTTGCTTTCAGGGTAAGATGACGAAACGACCATTTAACGGTAAGCCTGAAAGATGTACATGCACACTTGACCTTATACATACTAATGTATGTGGTCCCATGATCTTATACATACTAATGTATGTGGTCCCATGAGTGTTAGGACATGCAACCAGTCACACTTGACCTTATAACATTCACCAATGACTACTCTCGGTATGGTTACGTGTACCTAATGAGACACAAGTCTGAATCATTTGAAAAGTTCAAAGAGTTCAGACAAGAGGTCGAGAAACAGTTAGGGAGAGAAATTAAGACCATTCGATCGGATCGAGGTGGCGAGTATCTCTCTGACAAATTTAGGGACTACTTAAAGGTCAATGGGATAGTATCACAACTAGCTCCTCCTACTACACCACAACTAAATGGTGTGTCAGAGAGGAGGAACCAGACTTTATTGGATATGGTCCAATCACTTTTTGTACACTCAGAGTTGCCCACATCTTTTAGGGTTTCGCATTGGAGACTACGATATACGTGCTAAACCGGGTTCCAACCAAATCAGTTCTGAATTTTCCCTATGAGCTTTGGACCGGTAAAAAACCAAGTGTGAGACACTTGAAGATTTTGGGTTGTCCGACACACGTTAAAAGGACGAGTCCGGACAAATCGGAATCCAAGACCAGTTGTTGCCTATTTGTAGGCTACCCAAAAGGCTCTGTAGGTTACCTATTCTATGACCCAAGTGAGCAGAAGGTGTTCTACAGTCGAAATGCACAATTCTTGGAAAGTGATTACATCTTGGACAATCATTGTCAGGAAATCGTTCTTGATGAGGAGAGCCCAGGGTCAGTGGGAGATGTCCCACAAGTTCTAGATAATGACCAACCTAAAAGAACTACCCGGGTTTCCAGGCCTCTAGTTCGTTTCGACTATGACCAGGATAATTACTTGGTGGAAGCTACGACCAGTGAGGAGGATCCCGTGACTTATGCGGAAGCTATGTTGGACATAGATTCCTTAAAGTGGGTAGATGCCATGAGAGCTGAGATGGATTCAATGGAGACCAATGGAGTATGGACTCTAGTAGATCCGCCCCCTGGGGTAAAAGCAATTGGTTGCAAATGGATCTATAAGACGAAGAAGGGCCCTGATGGTAAGGTTGAGACCTACAAGGCTCGTCTTGTGGCGAAAGGGTACACTCAGAAAGAGGGAATTGATTATGAGAAAACCTTTTCGTCGGTGGCCATGCTTAAATCCATTAGGATCCTACTAGCTATAGCAGCATACCATGATTACGAGATTTGGAAAATGGATGTCAAAACTGTATTCCTGAATGGAGATCTTAGTGAAGATATCTATATGCAGCAACCATAAGGTTTCATGGTTGTAGGTCAGGAACACATGGTATGTAAATTAAATAGATCCATATATGGACTTAAGCAAGTTTCTAGGAGTTGGAACATCTGGTTTGACTCTATCGTCAAAAAAGTTTGACTTTGAGCAGAACCCGGATGAGCCCTGTGTCTACAGGAAATCCAGTGGTGATAAGATTATGTTTCTGGTTCTGTACGTAGATGACATTCTGCTCATTGGGAATGATGTAGGAATGTTGACTACGGTGAAAGTGTGGCTTTCACAACAATTCTCCATGAAAGATCTTGGAGAAGCTCCTATATACTGGGTCTTCGACTCTATAGAGATAGATTGAAGAGGATAATAGGATTATCCCAATCTGCTTACATTGACAAGATAGTTAAGAGATACAGCATGGAGAACTCCAAGAAAGGAAATGTTCCTTTCAGGCATGGAGTCACTCTCCAAGGGCAAGTCTCCCAAGACTCCCGAGGAGATTGAGGACATGAAGGACGTTCCCTATGCCTCAGTCGTAGGGAGAATCATGTATGCCATGTTGTGCACTCGTCTTGACATTTCTCAGGCAGTGAGTGTTGTAAGTAGATTCCAGGCCAACCCAGGGCAGGAGCATTGGACTGTTGTGAAAAACATACTAAAGTACCTTCGAAGGACAAAAGAGTTTTATCTAGTATTCGATGGTAGCTCACTACAGATCCAGGGGTATACTGATGCAGACTTCCAATCAGATCTAGATGATAGAAAGTCTACATCTGGGTATGTTTTCACGATAGGATCGTGTGCTGTTTGCTGGAAAAGTAGCAAATAGGGGTCCACAGCGGATTCCACAACCGAAGCTGAATACATTGCCGCAAATGAAGCTGCCAAAGAAGTCGTTTGGATGAAGAAGTTCATTCATGAATTGGGAGTGGTTCCATCCAGCACATAACCCATTCCACTGTTGTGTGACAACTCTGGAGCTATCGCTCAGGCTAAGGAGCCACGAGCCCACTCGAAGTTGAAGCTCATCGAGAGGAAGTTACATGTACTACGAGAGATAGTTGGGAGAGGGGACGTCCCGATTCAGAAGGTAGCATCAGCGGAGAATGTAGCAAACCCATTAACTAAGCCACTGACACAAAAAGTGTTTGAGAAACACGTAGAAAGTATGGGACTCTGGCTTATACCAGATTGAACCTAAGTGCAAGTAGGAGCTGTTAGATAGTGTATGCCCTTAGCTCCAATCAGAATGATGTACATTATGACATTTATTGTAAATGAATAAAGTACATATTTGATTCATGTTATTATGGTGTGTTTCTGTGTAATACCCTTAAACTGGACACATATGAGA
>NW_010729135.1:1412270-1490988 GCF_000365185.1 Nelumbo nucifera | reverse complement strand
AACTGGAATGTTACACCTGACCCCTAGACTCGATTATGATACTGCACTAGGTGTCGAATTGGGCTGTCTTTGATATGCCAATCAGTGAGATCCTTAGAGGGGGTCAAAACCTGGGTATGTTGGGACAGTCCGAGAATTCATCTGAGTGGGTGATCATAGTGATAGGACCAACCCCTTTGTCGGACAAAGAGAATGATCGGGGATGCACTCTCTCTGATGGAAACCAAAACTACCGGCAGTTGATTTCAACCGTTGAAATTTGTTTTGCAAAATATATTTATATAGAGATATACATATATATAACAAAATGTTTGCAAAATGTTTTAATTCCCAGGATCCATGTGAGTAGAGAGTGCAACATTGTTCCTTGCAGCCAAGGGAGAGGTCCTCTGTTGTCGGACAGTGTTTGATCATTTTGCTGTGAGGTTAAGTGTAAGACCATTGAGGGTAATGTCTGATGGGATAATCTTGCATCTACCTACAGTCCTTGGATTTTTATAAGGTGGCTTGACCCAGGGACCATTTAGTGTAAATGTTGGGCCCATTAAGAGCCCATGGTGATGGACTCAGGGGTTCATTGTCTTCTACAGTGAATTCGGTCAGGCCTTGTAATAGAGGCTGGGCTTAACCCATGTGGCTGATGTGTAGATCAATGTTTGGGTCCCATGCCATACAAGGATACCCAATTGGGCTGCAGTTTGGAGGATAAGTGAGCACATGGACTTAATGGGCCTAAAGCCCAATTCGAACTGGTTTAATATGATTAATTAAAGAGGGGTAGTTCTGGGATTTAGATCAGCAGATAGGATAAGGGATTGTCCCTATCCACTCAGAGAGTCCCGATCCAAATAGAGATTTGGATAAGGAAACTCCTAATCAGATTAGGAGGGCTGATCTTTATCTACAGATAAGATAAAGGATTATCCTTATCTCTTAAAGAGAGTCCAGATCCAAATACAAGATTTGGATTAGGAAACTCCTAATGGGATTAGGAGAACCTCTCTTTAAGGCTATAAATAGAGGAGAAGGGCGCCCAGTTCATCCTTCAAGATTACTGATTCAAGAGAGAAGACAGTTGCAGTTGGACTGATGCCATCTTCTACTCTTGCCTTCTCCTGTTGTTGCTGCCATTGCTAGTTCGATCTGCACCTGTAGGAGCGATCAAGAAGTGTTCTTCATATCAGTTTTTGGTGAAAAACTGATCTGAAGTCGTGCTTACTCACCCTTCATCGAATTCTTGCTGAAGAGTTCGGTTCTTACTGAAGAACCACCTGCTGATTCTGCTCCACCCTACGCTGTGTCATCTTCAGTGGGAGCAGTCTTTGGCGTTTTCCTTGGGCGTGAACACCTTTGTTGGAAGTTACTGTTACTCCGTATCAAGTACATCCCTCTCCTACCTTTTGGTTTCAGATCTGGTCTAGTTTAGGTTCAAGATTGATTATTGAAAATGTAGTTTTTTAAAATAGGGAATGTGATTCCCATATGGGAGAGAGAGAAATTTTTGAAATTTCGCCTACCTACCTGCAGAGTTTGACTATCCATATGATGGATCTCTCATCCCTTCATTTGGAGAGTTTTGGTTAGGGTTTAAGTGTGAGAGATTAGGGTTTTGGGCTTGGTTTCCAAAAGAGATGGACGACTAGGATGGTTCGATCCTAATCTAAGGGATGGTGGTTTCCTAGATTTTTTCTTTCTTTTTTCTCACATTAATCTTTTGCCTTTTGACCGAATATAGGGAAAGGAGACAACTTTCCTTGATTTTCTCCCCTTTGTCTCCTTCCCTTAAATGCAAATAATGGGGGGAGTTTTCAAATTTAAATTCAAATTTTGAATTGAAAATGGCTTAACCGGATTTTTAAGGGAGAAATGAAAGGAGGGTGGTTAGGGTTTTGGGGTGCTAAATGATGGTTAGGCCGATCCTAGGGTGTCAAAGCAAGGGGGCTTTCAAATCTAAGGCTAGGATTAATTCTAGGTTTAGTGAGGGCTTTGGATGATTTCTAGAAATGTACAAAAGGGGGGGTTTTTGCAATGAGAGAACAAGTCCAAGGGATATGAAGTACAAAACTCAAGGGCTGAAATTAAAACTCAAGATGTTAAGGTTTATCTCGAACAATGAGTTCGCACAAATTGGAATCTTCATAGATGGAAGGGTAAAATGGGAAATTTTGTAACAAAATTTTCCTAGGAGGTTCTAAAGGTGTTCGAAAAGGGCAATGATGGAGTTTGATGGTCTTAAGAGGTGTGTCAGAGTGAGAAATTGTGATTTGGAGTGTGTTAAGCAACGAGGGCGTCGAATCGAGATTTTTCTTGATGAAAGTGTAAAATGGTCATTTTGGGTCTAAAAATGGAGGATGGTCGATTGGGATGTTTAGGAAGGTGATGGCATGGTCTAGGTGTATCGAAGGGTGTACCGTAATGCATATCTTGTAATAGGAGAGTAACAACCAATAAGAGCCATCGATTTGGAATCTTTATAGATGAGGGGTAAAATGGTCATTTTAGGGTCTGAAATTTGTTGGGTTGTCAATCAAAGGGATTTGATGGGTTTTAATGGTGTTAGATGATGCATGACAATCGATATTTTGAAATCAGAGAGTATCGAGCAACAAGGATGGTTCATTTAGAATCTTTTTAAGTGAAGGGTAAAATGGTCATTTTAGGGTATGAAATCTGATGGATTGTTGATCAGGAGGTTAATGGAGATTTTGGTTAAGTTTGATGGCGTTGGATGGTGTGTAACAATGGATATCTTGAATTCAGAGAGTATTAGGCGACGAGGATGGTCGATTTGGAGTCTTTATGAGCAAAGGGTAAAAATGTCATTTTAAGGTATGAAATGTGTTGGATCATCGATCGGGAGGTTTTGGTGGGGTTTGGAGGTGACGGATAACTTGAATATGGAGCATATCGGGCGACGAGGATGGTCTATTTGGAATCTTTTTAAGTGAAGGGTAAAATAGTCATTTTGTAATCTAAAATTTGATAGATGGTCGATCAGAAGGTTGATGAGGGTTTTGATATAGTCTGAAGGTCCCAGATAGTGTGTCGTGATGGAAATCTTGGATTCGAAGAGTGACAGCCAATAAGGATCGTCGATTTGGAATCTTTTGGAGTAAAGGGTAAAAAGGTAAATTTTAAGGTCTGAAATTGTATGGATGGTTGATCAGGAAGTCAATGAAGGTTTTGGTAAGTTTTGGGGGTCTTAGATGATGTGTTTCAATGAAGATCTTTGATTTTGAAAGTAGCGGCCAATGATGATTGTTGGTTTGGAATCGTTTTGGATGAAGGAAAAAATGGACATTTTGAGGTCTGATGTTGGACATTTGGTTGATCGGGAAGTTGATGAAGGTTTTGATATGTTTTGGGGGTCTTGGATGATGTGCCTCAATGAAGATCTTGGATTTTGAGAGTGACGACCGCTAAGAATAGTCAATTTGAAATCTTTTTGAATGAAAGGCAAAACGGTCATTTTTTAGTCTCAAATATAGTGGTTGGTCAATCAGGGGTCTGATGGAGGTTTTAGGAAGATTTGTGTATCTTGGGGGAGTTGTTGTGATGGATATCTAAGATTTTAAGAGTAGTGAGCAATGAAAATGGTTGATTTAGAATCTTTGTGTACGAAGGGCAAAATGGGGACTTTTGGATCTGAAATTTGGGCGGTGGGTATCCTGTGGTCCTTGGAGTCTAATGGAAATGTGTGATGGCTTTGGCGGTGTGGGAATCATGAGGGTCTAAGTTATGAGTATTTTGGTTGATGAGGAGGGCTTGAAATGGAATCTTGGGTTGATGGATGGTAAATGAGAGAATTTTAAGTTTGACTTTGGTGGAGTGGCATGGATTTGAATTATGAGGCTGTTGTGAGGGTTTGATCATGTTAGGGATGTGTGGATCATAGGTTTTAGGTTCGAGAATTGTCGTAATGTCAAGTTCATCGAAATGGAATCTTTGATGAATAAATGGTAAAATGAAGGAATTTTAGAGCTGAAGTCTTGTGTGATTGAATGCTAAACAACTTTGTTTCTTGTGATAGAGTCTGATCGGGTAACAGGTGTGGCACAATTAGGACCATCAAAAAGGAATCTTATGGATTTGACAGTGGACATGAGACTATCTGAGTTGAAATTTAGTTTCCTAGGGTTTTGGCATATTCTAAAGATGTTGGTAAGGTTTTATCGGGAATTTGGAGTGTGAAAAGTGGGTTAGAAAGGGGACCGAGCAAAAATTGGGTGCTGACACTCATTTCTAAGCCAAAGAAGAGAGCCTCTCTCTCTCTCTCCCCTTATTCATCACCACCAGTGATTCCGACAAGCTTGATCAACTCCCCGTCTCCTCCACCATCTGCAACATTGAAGATTTAGGTCCCTTCATACGCAAAGCATTCTCCTCTAGAAAATTTAGGTCACTTCTTTCTCGCAAGGTCACATGGTCGTCGAGAAAGGGGTGTCGGCCGCTAGATTTCTGGGCTTGGACCCTGGGTTTGATAGTCACACTTCCAGAGATTGTACATAAGGGCCTTTACCTTAGCTCTGCAATGGGTTTGACAGTCGTGCTCTGACCCCCTCTCTCTCTATAATTACCTTAGTTTGGGTGACAGGTTTGGTCATGATGCTAAGAAGTGGGTATAGGGAACCATTTTCCCTCTAGGGTTGCGCTTGGAGCAAGGACAAGAAAGACAAAGACAAAGGGAAGAGAGAGCGGGGGTCAGAGGAGAAAGGGGTGTCGGTCGAGAGGAAGGGGATGAGGGTAATATTGGGTTTTAAAAAAAATTTAAATGTCATGTGGTGTCACGTGTGCACAGGTTTTGACAGAATATTATTGGATGCTAACGATAAGGGTAGAATTAGTAAATTATTAGAAACAGTAGGGGTAACGTTAGACAATAATCAAACAATAGGGGTATACTTAGTCAATTATCTAAACCATAAGGGTAGTTTAAGAAATTTACCCTTATTCCCACCTTTCCTAATTTGTTTTGATGCAGAATTAGAAAAGAGCCTTGACCTTCGGTGGTGGATGCATTCGCAGAGCTTTTTGACTTGGTAAAGTGGAGGAGCGCAAATCATCTTCGAGACAAACTTTGCCTAGGTCACTAGGGACTTGGGGAGATCAACTCCTCTGGTAGTTCTCTCTCTCCCTAGTCCCTACTAGGTTTGTGGCATCATCCATGGTATAATAAACGTCCTCACAACAAGACTGTCCCGGTCTCCTCCTCATAGCACATTGGAGCTACACATTGGGAACATCTCCCATACTTGTATGTTTTATCATTCAGGAGGAGATATTTCTAATGCACTAATATAATGTGCGGGCAATTTCAGATGCCCTCAAGCCCATTCACTCCAAAGTTCCCTTTGCTCGTCGGACAAGTAATGTTGTTACACACCAGTTAGCTCAGTGGGCCAGGACTGCTCCAATTTCACTCTCCCTCTTGGGCTCCTATAATACTTTGTATGTTGACTATAGGATCAGGGTTTCTCGAGTCTACCCATTTTATATTGAGGCAAACTATAGACACTTTGCTTTAAGGGGAGATTGGATTCAGTCCTCACAAGACTATGCTCACACCATATTTACAACCCCTTTGCAATTGTGTATTGGGAATATCTCTATACTTGTATGTTTTTATTCTTGGGGAGATATTCCCAATGCACAACTGCAAGTGGCTGTGAGGATGGTGTGTGCACGGTCTTGTGAGGACTGAATCCGAGTTCCTTTAAGGGACCTGCTTGATAAGATTGTGAGTGACAATCATAATCATGAGACCAGATCTGGTAGGCTCACCTAGTAAGCACTAAATGGATATTTTGACAGTTGCCTTTGAAATTCGCTTTGAATCATTTTAAGGGTAGGCTAAGGGTATTTGTGAGACATGCATTGAAAAATTAAATGAGTGCTTACTTAGTGTGAGCATCGAATATGCGTTGTGTTAGGAGTGAGCAAATGGGTAGGTTCTACCTATAACCAAATGGAATTGACCTTGAACTAGCCTGAACCGACCTTACCCAATCTCGTACAGGGTAGGCTCTAGTTCTAAATTCTTGGAACTAACCCCCACCCAAGCCGATTCCAGGGTTGGGGTTTACCCTACTCGAACCGACCTAATAAACTAACTTTGCCTTGAAATAAACCCCAAAATATTTTTGAGGGTGTAAAGATTTGAACCTAAGCACTCATGGTTACAAAGGACGTGTCTCGCTTGGCCATTGAGTTACTTAAGTGATTTGATTATTTATTTTCATTTTAATATTTGAATGTGTATCATAAGTAATGTCAAATGTAAAATTTAAATTATAATGATAAGTTTTGAACCATATAAACCAATATATTATGATAATCTATATATTAAATTATTCAATTTAATCAATAAACATAATATAACTTAATTTTAAGCTATAAATTATATCTGTTTATTGAAAACCAAGTTTTTAAAGAATATGTTTCATTCTTTTTTGAAATGGGAGAGTAAAGAACAAATAGGTCCAACGGGTAGACCTTGGAACCAATCTCAAAACCAATGCCATAACCGACCTTCATAGTATAGGTTCCAGGTTCTGTCATGAAACTAAACATAACTGCCCCATGCTCACCCCTGCTTGGTGTTATTTTATATGTAAAATTTGCCCTTGAAAACTAATGTATTCAATAATATTGTCCTGTGTGCATAAAAAATGATGGATATGCAAAACGTAAGATAGCAAACCATTTATACCTGCTCCTACCATGTATGGTGATTGACGAATTTACGAAGGCTATGCTTATCAAGTATTGTAAAATTTCAATTTTCTTTTTAACCTAACAATCATTAATTAGGTGTTCTTCAATGCAAATTATTTTTCTTGTTGCAAGTTCTAAAAATCAAATCAAAATCATCTTAGTTGAAAACAAATTGGTTCTTAAAACAAAAATGTAGAAAACATGTTATTGGTTGTATGGGCGCTTTTGTTTCCAAAATTGAAGCTACTTATCAAATATCAACTATTGTAAATGTGCAGTTCACTTAGAAGGTGTTATTCAGTGTGAATTGTTTTTCTTGTTGCGAGTAAATTTGAAGTTAACTTAGGAAGTAATGTTTCTCTTGTTACAGGTAAATTTGCAGTTTACTTAGAATGTGTTCTTCAATGTGAATTGTTTTTCTTATTGTGAGTTTCAAAATGAAATGAAAACCATCTGACTTAAAAAACAAATTGATTCTTTTATTAATCCCAAAATTTTCCATACCAAAAAACAATTATCATTTACATATTTAGTTCTTTTTTCTTTGAGCCGACTTGTTTATGATTCCAATTTATTGGTCAGTTATTTTTCAGATATCATATCTTTTCCATATCATAGTCGAATTAGGCATTTGATTTGGTTTTGACATGAAAAATATTGATTAAAAATGATGTTAATGTTGGTCCAATTGGACCAACAATGATGTTGGTTTTGACATGGAAAATATCATAGTTCAATTGGACCAACAAAGCACAAGCTAGCGTAAACCATCACCAAGTACACATACATACTTCAGCTTGAATTGACGTACAGCAGCCATTATAAGTAGAGAAACCTACTAAGAAAGATGGTGACTTTCGGAGGTGTTCTACAACATAATTGATTTTGTTTTTGAAAACAAAAGCAACTGTTATGACAGCAAAATCACTACAATTTTGCTAATGTGGCAGTTGTTTTTGTTTTCAAAAACAAAATCAACCATGTTGTCGAACTCCCCTTTTATTATTTGTTTTGATACCCCCTCTTAGATAAGACCCGGTTTTACTATCTATATTTAATTTGACTAAGACATGTGGAGGTGGTTTCTATTTCACCCATTTGATCCTCTAAAACAAAAACACGGAAAACATGTTATTTGTTGTATGGGCTCTTTTTCATTTCTAAAATTGAAGCCAAAATATGTTTCTGAATTTCTTGTATAACCTAATTAACATGTTTTCAATTGGCGATTTATATCATGTTTCATAAAATCGTAAGTGTTGTACTCCAGAGTTTTTTTTTTCTAAAACATGTTCATTTTATATGAAATCAACTAAATTTCTACTTATCAAAGCAAAAAAAAAAGGTTCAAGAATGTGTTTTGAGTCTTTTCTGATATATGTCAACTTTGAAAACAAAAACATTCATGATATAGTGTGCCCCCTTGATAAATAATAACAGAAGTAGCCACAGGTTATTCAAAATTTAAAGGATAAGAATAGTTGGGAGTAGCTGAACACAATGGCTATGTAGCCGGCTGTGCAACCAATGATAACACTCCACCCCAGTCATAAAATACATATGACCCACAATCACCTATCCTCTCACTTAGTATTTATGGTTGGTGTGGGGTGTTGTCATTGGTTCCTAAGCCTAAGGGTGTCAAAGGACCGGTTTTGGACTGATCCATCCTGTCCAGTCCAAAATCAATTTGAACAGATTGGATGGACCGAAAAGACGATGGATTGGACCAATTCGGTCCAAAAAATTTATTAGATTGGACTGAACCTGGTCTGCTCGTAATAAATTTATATTGGATTTGGTTGGATTAAGCCAATATATGATCCATTGATATAAGATAAGAATATAAGTGTCAATGGACTGGGTTTGGGTTGAAACCAATCTAAATTAAAATGAATTTGAACAAAATCGACGATTCAAACATTAAATTGGACCGGTCCAAAATGATCCAAATTACTCATTGGATTGGATTGGACTTGGTCCATTTGTAATGGACTCACATTGGACTGGATCGGATTGGACCAAATCCAGTCCAATCGACACCCCTACCTAAGCCCACTAACTAGATATTGCGTTCAGCTAATTAGATCTCAACATCAAGAAGTTAATGAACAACTAAAGGAGTGTTCGACAGCATGGTTGGTTTTGTTTCTTAAAACCAAAGCAACTACCATATCAGCAAAATCAATATACTTATGTTTTTAAATCAAAATCATATGTGCTGCTTAACACCCTTAAGTGTACTAATTTAACACAACCCAAATCTCCAGTTAACACTTAGAAGCTATAACCACTAATCAATTTGAGTTACCTGTAATATATATATTGTGGGGAAATATGCTTTAACTGTTCAATAATTTAACAATGGATATCACACTAACCACAAGGCTATGTTTGGTTTGAAGGAAATGCAAGTAAAGGTAGGAAACCTTTACAAACCTTGCATAGGTTTCCCTATCTTTTCCTTCAAACCAAACACAGTGCAAGGGAATGGCTAAAGTAGTTGACCCTTTATAGTTGGGATAAGCCTTGAATGATGATGATGATGTTAAAAAAAAACTTTGACATGATAAGATTAGAATAAAATTAGGACAAATCTCTTAAAGTATTCCTAAGTTTTAGGAAATTGATTTATTCTACTCCTACCACTTAAGAATTGTCATAAAGTACCTCTAAACTCCTTAATATGTCTATTTATTTTTAATTACCCTTATAACTGCTTGGAGAACAATCTTTTGGATACACGGAAATTCCTTGGGCACCGTCTTATGGAAAGAGAAAAAAAAAAACAGAGACATGAGAATTTAAGAGTTTCAGAAGACAAGGTCAGATTACAAATAACGAATGTAACATAAAACGATTTTCATAACGGCATAGATTTGAGTCAACATTTTCCTATAGCTTGTGTTGTTATACCCAATCATCAATCGAAAAGCTTGACTTAAGTAAATCTATACTACTTTAAAAAGCACAATAGTCTCACTAATATTTTTTGGAATTTTTTGAGGACAAAATTTACCCTTTAATATTTAAACTTATTGATAAAAATGAGGGTAAAAGGGTAATCAATTATTAATATTAAGTGAGTTGAAAAGAGACAATTATAAGATATTCAATGCATTCAATTTCCTCTCATTAAATCCAACACTTAAGGTATTAATTTGCATTCACCTTTATTGAATCATATATTTATGACATCTTTTTTTTTTCTTGTCATCATTAAGTTCTATTAATTAAATCCATACATAGTCCAATAATAACATAAAAACATACTTTTAAAATATACTTGAAAAAAATAGTTTTTTTCATCTAGGCAGTGGTAAGAAATTAAACCATTTCGGGTCAAATGGGCCAATCCATGTTGTCACAATTAAATAATAAAATTCAAAAATAGATAAAATGAAAAAATATAGAAATTAAAAAAAATGGAACATTTTTAACATCATATATTCGGCATATTAAACAATAATAAGTATGATGAATAAGAAATGTTTTTATTAATGATGGAAATGGAATGTAAAAATTAAAACCAATGAGAAAATAAAACTATTTTTCTATTCTCTCTCATTAAATCTCATATTAAGGTATATTCTCTCATTAAATCCACACAATTAATTTTAATATAATAAAAATAAATATTTTGAAAAATAATTTGAAAACAAAACTATTTTCTTCCCTCCCAATGGTGGGTAAGCAATTTAACCATTTTGGGTCAAATGGGTTAATAAATAATGCCATATTTAATATTTAATAAAAAATTAAAATATATAATACAAAAAATAGAAAGAATTGGACATATTATATCAAATAAAAATATATATGAAATATAAAGTGATTTTATTAATGATGAAAATGGAATGCCAAAGTTAAAATCAACCTATAAATGAAATGATGTCATAGTCAAATAATAAAATTTTAAAAAATAGGAAATATCAATAATAACAAAAAATAGAATAAATTTGGGCACATATCTAATGTTACATATTGATAAAAATAAATATTGGGTACATCTCTAATATTATATATTCATTATCAATGATGGAAATGTAATATAAAATTTATTGTCAACCTAGAAATCAAATTACTTTCCTTTTTGGGTTGTGGGTTAGTGGTTTGGGCCAAATGGATTAACCGATGATATGATAGTTAAATAATAAATATTTAAAAAATAAAAAGTACAAGTAATCAAAAGAATATATAAAAACTTATATATTAATTATGTCAAACAAAAATTAAGTATAATAAGTAAAAGTTATTTATACAATGCAGATAATATATAATTTAAAACAAATCCAAACGTAAAGCTATTTTCTTATCTAGATGGTGGGTCAATGATCCAACTTTTCAAAGAAACTAATCATGTCATAATTGAATAATAAATATTTAAAGAAGATAAAACACAAAATTATATCGCATTTGGGAACATTTATAATGTTATATATTCATCATAATAAATAAAAATAATTTAATAATAATAATTGTTAGTAATTTAAAATTTCCATATGCAATGCACATGTGCATTTTTACAAGCATTTGAGTTTATTTTTAATCATATTGTTACTTTTGTTAATTTTCAATTTTTATCTTAATTATGATATATCTAAAATTCAAATAATTGATGTGAAAAAAATTTCTCACGTGCAATGCACGTGCTTAGTTAGTAGTTACTAGTAAAAATAGAAATATAAATTGAATTTTGGGATCTATTTTACTAAAGTAGAGGTTTTAGAGAGTGTGAATATTGGTTGAGCTCATTGCAAAAATATTAACAGCCTCTTAGATATTGCCCCTTCCACCAAGCAATCCAATCTCAGTCTCGGACCTCTTTTGGTTTCTTGGAACTTGATTTGAGGTAATAGGCAAGAGCACCAATAGCAGTTATGACTTGACCAAGAATTGTCGGGTTTTGGGCCCTTGCTTGCAAGCCTCTCTAGTTTCTTTATTTTGGCTTGATGTAAGCTTTCCTCCTGGTTGAGGATTCTAACATTGCTTGAGAGCCTTCAAGAATATCTCTTGCAATGGTTTTGGTCACCATGATTTCGAGTTATGAAAGGGGTTATAGGGGACTGCCATTAATAGACTTGATTGAGTTTTGATGAGGGCAGATTTGACCCTCCACTAGCATCATGACACATGGCATATCAGAACAACTGAACTACATCCCAACATCACCTAGGTGACAACTTGCCTTAGCTAAAATGGGGTCCCAACCGGCGATCTGCCTCTGCCGCCAACTTGGCGACCTACCTCCCTAGAAGCTTGCCAGTCATCTCCGAACCTTTCGGGATCACGTCACGTAACTGTGGGCCTTATCCTCATCCTACCTGAATCGGCGAGAAACGGTAAGCCTTATTAACTGGCACGTTATCCTCCTTATAAAGCGGAACAGACCCCTATGTCATGGGCCAAGGATTCCGGGAGCGTTTCGTAAGATGCACGACAGCCCAGCTATATAAGGGCATCAACCCCTAGGACCCAGGTACATGCACAATTTAGTTCTCGTAGCTTTCTCTCTCTCTTATTTTCAGCTCTCTCACATTTAGCTATCTTAAAAATCTTTGATTCGCTGACTTAAGCATCGGAGTGTCCACCCTGGGTAAAGTAACCTAGGCACTCTGACACTGTTTCCTTACAGGTCGCATCAGAGCCACCTCTCCAGCTCGTCACCATTCAGCTAGGCATTAGGAGCCATCTCTCCAACTCGTCACCACTCAGCTAGGCATCAGAGCCAMCTCTCCAGCTCGTCACCACTCAATTAGGCATCAGAGCCACCTCTCCAGCTCGTCACCATTCAGCTAGGCATCAGAAAACACCTCTTTAGCTCGACACCATTCAGCTAGGCATCAGAGCTACCTCTCCAGCTCGTCACCACTCAATTAGGCATCAGAGCCACCTCTCCAGCTTGTCACCACTCAATTAGGCATTAGAGCCACCTCTCCAGCTTGTCACCACTCAGTTAGGCATCAGAGCCACCTCTCCAACTCGTCACCATTCAGCTAGGCATCAAAAACACCTCTCCAGCTCGTCAACATTCAGTTAGGCATCAGAGCCACCTCTCCAGCTCATCACCACTCAGCTAGGTGTCCAAGCCACATTCCAAGTAGGGATTATTCAGCTAGGCATTCGAGTCACCTGCCAGCCGGGAGCTGCCAAAATGCCCATCATCAATTGGCGTCGTCTGTGGGAAACGTTACAAAAGGTTATGTTCTCACCCGATTCTTTGAGCCTCAAGTAATAACATCTTCAAGCAACAACAACAATGCTTGATCGAAAGAACCCCTTAGGGGGGCAAAAGCAAAATGATTAGCCCAAACAAGTTCTCGCAGTCTTGCCCAAACAGAATCTCCCTAACTATGAGGCCAGCCCCATATGTCGACGACCCCTTCGTGCTCTCTGCGAGAGTTGACGGCCAACAGAATGTGAGGCCACCCCACAGGTCGAGCCCTCCGTGGTTCCCATGGGAGTTGATAGCCAACAAACTGTGAGGTCGCGCCGCAGATCGAGCCCTTCATGCTTTACATGGGAGTTGATGGTCAGGTTGTGGAGCCGCCCTCGCAAGTCAGTCCTGCTGAGGTGCTAAGAGCAGAACTGGACTGTCAAAATTCTGCCGACCTGGCGTCCTAGAGATCTGCCTCCGACCTGGTGACCTGGAGACTTGCCTCCGCCGACCTGGTGACCTACTTCCACTGACCTAGCAATTTGCCTATGCCATCGAGATGGCAACCTACCTTCGTCGACTTGGCGACACATGTAATCAGCCCGGACGAGCCTTGTCAGCCCTGTTCGCGAGATCACCCCTACAAGTCGAGCCCTCCGTGTTTCCCACAGGAGTCGGCGGCTAACGGATTGCAATCGCCCTTGCAGGTTGAGCCTTTCAAGGTTCCCATGCGAGCTGGCAACCTACAGTTAGTAAAGTTGCCCCCGCAGGTTGAGCTCCTTGTGGCTTATAGTAGGGATTAGACAATCAACACCTTAGAGGACTGACACAGTGCAGCCATGACACCGACCCACTATTTAAATTCCAACGTCAACACACATATCACAAGGGGAAGCCAAACCGCTTTTAGCATCAAGGACCCCTAAGCCGACCTTGAAATATGTTGGTAACAGGCCAAATGACCTACAATGAAGCACAAATCTATTCCCTTTGTTGAGTTGATCTCAGCTCGAGAGTGGGGGGCAATTGATGAGGGCAGATCTGGCCCTCCACTGACATCATGACACATGGCATATCAAAACAGTTGGACTACATCCCAACATCGCCTAGGTGACAATTTGCCTTAGCTAAAATGGGGTCCCAACTGGCGACCTGACAGCCTACCTCTCTAGAAGCTTGCCAGTTGTCTCCGAACCTTACGGGATCACGTTGCATAACTATAGGCCTTATCCTCATCCTACCCAAATCGGAGGGAAATGGTAAGCCTTATTAATTGGCACATTATCCTCCTTCCAAAGTGGAACGGACCCCTATGTCATGGGCCGAGGATTCCGGGAGCATTTCGCAAGACCCATAGCAGCCCAGCAATATAAGGGCATTGACCCCTGAGACCCAAGGTACATGCGCAATTTAGTTCTCGCAGCTTTCTAGCTCTCTTACTTTAAGCTCTCTCACATTTAGCTATCTTAAAAATCTCTGATTCACTGACTTAAGCATTGGAGTGCCCACCCCGGGTAAAGCAACCCAAACTCTCTGACACTGTTCCTTGCAAGTCGCATCAGAGCCACCTCTCCAGCTTGTCACCATTCAGCTAGGCATCAAGAGCTACCTCTGCAGCTCGTCACCACTCAACTAGGCATCAGAGCCACCTCTCCAGCTCATCACCACTCAGTTAGGCATCAGAGCCACCTCTCCAGCTCGTCACCATTCAACTAGGCATCAAAGCCACCTCTCTAGCTTGTTACCATTCAACCACGTATCAGAGCCACCTCTCCACCTCTCCAGCTCGTCACCATTCATCTAGGCATCAGAGCCACCTCTCTAGCTCGTCCCCACTCAGTTAGGCATTAGAGCCACCTCTCCAGCTCGTCACCATTCACCTAGGCATCAGAGCTACCTCTCCATCTCGTCACCATTCAATTAGGCATCAGAGCCACCTCTCCAATTTGTCACCACTCAGATAGGTGTCCAAGCCACATTCTAGGTAGGGATTATTTAGCCAGGCATCCGAGTCACCTACCAGCCGAGAACTGTCAAAATGTGCATCATCAAGTTCTTTGGAATTGAAGTTGCAACGGTAAGGTGTTGTAAACATTAGCTGTAGTAGCAATGTTTTGCAAAAGGCAGAGTGGGTGTAGGACAATAAAAACACTCTGTTGTACGCCAATAGACACCGCAGGGGTTAGGTTCCGAAGTGGGATCTGCTCCTCACAAATGGGTGCCTCATAGGCACATCTACCATGCATTGGGAACATCTCTCATGAATAATAACTAATAAGTATGGGAGATGTTCCCAATGCATGGTAGGATGTGCGTGTAAGGTGCCTATGAGGCACCAAGTGTGAGGAGCAGATCCGATTTCGTTGGTTGGAATTTGCCTTTGATCTTCAACCAAGTAAAATTTGAATTTGTGTTTTTGTTTAGAAAAGTGGATATTGAGTTTTATTTTGAAAATTTGAATAAAAGTGAAGGACAAAATCAATCACAAAAAGAATAATATTGGATTTTAAAAAATTCTATACATTATGTGGTGTCACATGTAAACAAATTGTGATGAAACACTAATCGTTAATTTCTTTTTTTTTTCATGGGTCTATACAATGAACCCCATCCCCTACCTCACGTGATCTGGCCTAGTTAAAACTAGGGATAAATAAACTGCACTTTTAAATTCTACACTGCAGACCTACAAGAATTCAAAATTTCAAACGCCTCCCTTAAAACTAATCTTGATTTATCGGTAAAAATTACCAGAGAATGGGAAAAGGCTCGCCATCTGGTGCGCCGGGTTAGACCTAAAGCAACACAGGGTCATTTCTTGCCTGAACCATACGATCACTTACCATTGATAGGTGGCCGCGTAATTATTTCACGATATAATGTCACGGAGGCCTTCTAATTATTTCATAGTCTAATGTTCCATATGTCAGATCAGACCAGATATAATCATGTAATGTAATACGTCGGGTTTAGCCCACAAAAAATTCTCATCGGGTTTGATATGGTTAACAGAGTTACAAAGCGGGCGGGGAGGTGTTGGGTCACATAACAAATATTTATATCAATTAATAAAATATAATAAATTATAGAAACAATGAAGTTGGCTGATATCTATAGCTAATAAATTTTTAATAAGTATAAGTTAAAAATATTTATTTATTTATTTTTATTTTAAGTACAATAAGTCAAATTCAGATTAAATTTGAATCCAATTCCAGTCTAATAATATATTGGATTTCAAATCAGGTTCGGGAGCAAATTCAGTGCAAAATTTACGAATGACAGGTTAGGGGTGATAAGGGGCCAGGCTGGATTTATATATAATATTTTATATATTTATATAAAATAGATAGGGTTAGGCTGGATTTGGGGCAGGCTTGAAGTATTAGGCTCGTGCAAACCGGGAATTTTGGAGCCGGGCCGGGCTGAAATGACCACCTTAGAGTCTTAGATAAGCCGAACCGAATCACATGTGAACCTGGAAAGTGTTGCCCGAACCCGATACAATAGCATCCGTATTTGGAGATTTTAACAGAAAAAGTAATTCCAGAAATGCAAAAAAAAAGCATGTAATGGAGACCGCGCGCTTTGTATTGGCGGGTTCGTAGGAAAACGGTTTTCTCTCTCCGTCCTCATTTTTTCCTTCATCGAAGGAAAAGCTATCCTACTTATCTCTCAATTCTTTCTTCCTCTCCATTGGAAGCGAACAATAATCGGAAGAACAGTCTGACCTATAGAAATTTTAAGTTAAGGAACAAAGAACCTAGCAACATCAACATGCATCTTTGATTTCAAACAGGTTTCTGCTCATGAATCCTCTCTGCCTATTGATCTTCCTTTCTGGTTTGAATTCTTGTTTCTCATTTCGTCAGGGAAATTGTTACCAACAAAAATAAATTTGTTGTTTTCTCTACTTTCGCCGAATTTCTTCAATTTTTTGGATCCTCTCTTAGGATCCGTCTGTCCAGAATAGAAGATGAGTCGAATAGATACTGGAGAAACATGCACGTTAAACCACTTGTCTGCATGGTTTCTCGTTTGTGATTTTCTTACAATTTTATTTGCCTGCGAAATATGGATCTGACTTCATATTTTAATTCTGGTGTTGTTTAATGAAATTTCTATTTGCCAATCTTTATTGAGTTTTATTTGTTTTCGTGGAATTCTAGGAACAATTTTAGTGGGTAATTAGCTTCTTCCCCACGTTGGCCACTCTCAACAGGGGCGAAGATGTCCAGTTACGTGGGTGTTCTGGTTTCCGATCCATGGCTTCAAAGCCAGTTCACTCAGGTCGAACTTCGCGGCCTCAAATCCAAAGTAAGAATCCAAATCTCTTGACATCTTCTTTCTTTTAATTTTTGTGTTTTTTTTTTCTCTCCACTTTTGTTCGGGATGATTATCTGAACCTTTTTGTGACTATGAGGTGATTTCTGAACTTAGTTGTATTTATTTCTTTCAGTTTCTTTCAACGAGGAATCCATCGGGTCAAGTTACAGTTCGAGATTTGCCGCCTGTAATGGCAAAGCTTAAGGCACTCCATGAAATGTTATCCGAGGAGGAAATTGCCGGGATATTGGGTGAATCATATTCTGATATGTCCAGCGAGATCGATTTCGAAGCCTTCCTTCGAGTGAGTCTACTCTACTTACCATGGAGGTTGCATGGCGCATTGCTCTGTTGTCTCAGTTTTCTTTCTTTCTTCTTCTTTTCTTCTTTGATCAAGGATGACAACCGTGCTAATGGAAAGGAGAAAGACATTGGTGTTTTCTTTTAAATGGAGTTGAAAGGATGAAAGATTTCATTGATGAACAACGTTTGTTTGGCAGGCGTACTTGGATTTGCAAGCCAAAGCTCATGCCAAAGAGGGGGTTTCGAAGACCTCATCGTCATTTCTCAAGGCCACCACAACTACCCTTCTTCACACCATTAGCGAATCGGAGAAGGCGTCTTACGTTGCCCACATCAATAGCTACCTTGCAGAAGATAAATTCCTGAAGGAATACCTTCCTATAGACCCGGCTACAAATAGTCTGTTTGATCTTGCTAAAGATGGAGTTCTTCTCTGGTATATATGCAGAGTCCGCATGACAATTCTCATCTTGATTATGAATTTGTGATGCTAGTGTATATTTCTCGATTGTTGATGAATGTATGATGGCTCGATACAGTAAGCTGATCAATGTGGCGGTTCCTGGAACAATTGATGAACGTGCTATAAACACCAAACGGGTACTAAATCCCTGGGAAAGAAATGAAAATCATACCCTATGCCTCAATTCTGCAAAGGCTATTGGCTGCACTGTGGTCAACATTGGAACACAAGATTTGGTTGAAGGAAGAGTGAGTTGAATTAGTATCACTTGACCATTTGAGTTCCATTAGTATTGTCTTGTATTTGAGGACTGCTTGATTGTTGCTGAAGCTTCTTTTTCTTGCTCTTTGCAGCCCCATCTCGTAGTTGGTTTGATTTCCCAGATTATAAAGGTGGGAACCCAAAATGTTTTCCTTGTTAATATTTTGCATAGTGTTCTTTTGATCAGATTGCAGTGATCTATTCTTTATACTTATCATCTTTGTCTCTGATTTTATTTACATTTGATGATTGTATCAGATCCAACTCTTAGCAGACCTTAATCTTAAGAAGACACCTCAGCTTGTGGAGTTGATTGATGACAGTAAGGTGAGGAGACTTTCATTTGTTTTCCTCTTTCTTGTTTTAGTCTTAAATTTAAGAAAATGGAGCTTTACCTTGTATTAGTTATGTTGAAAATATAAAAGAAGGAAACATCATTTGTTCTTTGCTGATATCAAACTTTACAGGATATAGAGGAGCTCATGGGTTTACCCCCGGAAAAAATATTACTGCGATGGATGAATTTCCAACTGAAGAAAGCAGGCTATAAGAAAACTATTACAAATTTCTCTACAGATGTAAAGGTAAGAGACACAATTGACCAAGTTCTACTATTGTCAATTAATGGAAAGACTTTTTTTTTTTTTGGGTTGGTATTAATCTGGAACTCAAAAAATTAATGTTAATAAAACTTAGTTGCATGTCCCACAAAACTCTTCTTGCATTTTAAGATCCAGGCCTAGTTCATGTATAACTAGGTAGCACATGGAGAAAATTTGTGGCAGTGCAGCATTTTTTATCACAATATTGATCATCTTCTTTGCAATGATATCATAAGACTTATGTTCCTGCAGGATGGAGAGGCTTATGCTTGCCTGCTTAATGTTCTTGCCCCAGAACATGGTACCCCTTCCACATTAGGTACAAAAGATCCTACTGAAAGGGCAAACCTTATACTTGAACATGCAGAGAGAATGAATTGTAAGAGATACCTAACTCCAAAAGACATTGTTGATGGCTCACCAAATCTGAATCTTGCATTTGTAGCACAAATATTTCAACAAAGGTACAAATTTACATTTCTCTCTTTTTTTTTTTAATCTTATTTCCTTCTTTTTTTGTATTTATTGCATCCATCAAGTCATAGAAAACTATAGAATAAATACTGGATATGACCTCTTGCTATCCATAAAATCTTAGACATTAACTACATAATCTATGAACATTCTTGCCATATACTGAGGCTCATTTTCTGTATAATTTAGGCTAATGTGCATCATCTGCTTAAGTGGAGTTGCTTTACTTAAGAAAAATCTGGAGGACTTATTGTCATCTGTAGCAGGGTTCTAGTACAATGGTTATTGTATGTCTATATCATCAAATCCATTTGGTTTATTGTACCTTATTATGAACGGAACATCCATACAGGATCTTTTGCTCTTTCAAATGGGTTTGTGTAATATTAAAACTATCATTCTTTGTAATATAAAAAACATATTTGTAGCGTCTCTACCTAGATTCTTTTGGGAAACTTTTGGGGTAAATTCTAAAGGTCCTCTTTTCAATTGAACAATTGCAACTATATGGTTCTAACTTTTATTTGGCCCTTCCAAACATTACATGTAAACCAGTTAAAAGGTGTGCAAAAAACAGGTCTGATTCCCTTGATTCTGTAAGCAGAGAAAAGAGAAGCAGCAGCAGCCAGGAAATAAAAAGAAAACCAAACTATTGAATGGGAGAAAAGAAGTAATCTCCTAGTTGGCCAGACTCTATTTATTCTTATTGTACAAAATCAGGGGAAATTACTTATGTACCCCTCTTTAGTAATATAACACGAAGTGACTAATGTTCCCCTACTTAAGTTGCAATGGTAAAAATACTTAACTACTGACTTACTAAAGAGGAGATACAGGACTAATGCATAAAAGGTAAATAAAGATAAACATAAAATAGAGACATAACAGCCACTGATTGACCACTCTTAACAAAATATAATGGAAAAAAATGAGAAACAGAAAAGTCAATAAAAATTGTAGGATACATGGGATCAAAGAGAAAATGAAAAGGAAAATGTATAGGAGTCTTTCCTCTGTTCTTGAACTAGAATTAGAATCAGAAAAATCCTATGGTCATGGATCTTGTGGAATCTGACCATCAGAAAGATACATGGGGTCAAAACCTACAGTAGAGCAAAGCAATTATTTTTTTCCCACTCAATGGTATATTTGAATCATGACTTAGATGTCAGCTTCTTTTTGTAGGCTAATAGAGCTGGACGACTATTGTGCAACTCAATAGAAACTCACTTTAAAGAACAACTCAATATAGCAAGTTGATAGCATGGTACGAGGGACTGGAATATACACTAAACCAGCATCATGCCCAGATGATGCCAACCAAACCACAAAAAACATTGCAACTGCAGCTCACACAACCTAGAAGATGCATTGTGGGGGTTCCCAGACTTTCATTTTGAACACACAAAGGCTTCAGATGGGCCATTGAAGTAGCTGTTTTGTATCTGGACCCTATAAGAATAGGAGTACTTGTTGTCTGCATCAAGAGCAGTTAGCAGCCATTTAATAAACACCTCTTTTTGTATAGCTTTTATTGTATGTACCACAAAGCATTGTAACCTGTCCACACCCAATACGTCGCTCTTATGAATACATTGGAAATGGCCTCCACTCAGCTACCTGCCACATTGAGTCCTTGGGTCTATTTGATGATTTTCACCAACTCCCTTGGTTATTTACCCTTTTATTTATTGTTCTGATCCTTGTGATAATCTGTGGCTGTGTAGAAACAGTGAATCATCTATTTTCAGCCTCCTTCGAAAGAATTATTGTTCTTACATGCCCAAGCTATTGTTTCGACATCAAGATCCAAAAACGATGTTCACAAGTCCTTATACAATATTTTTTTTCCTTTTCTTTACCCTTTTAAACAAGGCCCTTTTTACCTTTAAAGTGTCAAAAGTTGTCTTGGTGCATATCACTTGTTTCTGGCATATTGATCGGGTATGGATCTCTTTTTATAGGAATGGTCTGACCATGGACAGCGAAAAGATGCATTTAACAGAAATGGTGCCAGATGATGTTCAAGTATCCAGAGAAGAGAAATGCTTCCGACTGTGGATCAACAGTCTTGGAATTGCTACATATGTCAATAATTTGTTTGAGGATGTCAGAACTGGGTAAGCTGGCATTTTATATGCATTATATATTCAGGTGATCCTACCACTCATTTTTAATGTGTATCTCTCATGTGTGCAGATGGGTTATTTTGGAAGTACTTGACAAAGTGTCTCCTGGGTCAGTTAACTGGAAGCAGGCCACAAAGCCTCCCATTAAGATGCCATTTAGAAAAGTAGAAAATTGCAACCAAGTAGTAAGGATTGGGAAAGAGTTGAATTTTTCCCTAGTCAATGTAGCTGGAAATGATATTGTACAAGGAAATAAGAAGCTAATACTTGGTAAGTTTGTCCATAAACACTTCATTATTAGAATTCAGTATTGTTTATGGCTTGTTTGTATCCACCTGATTCAATTTGTCGATTTCATTTTATTAATAAGTGATCCATTTACGAGCTTGTTACTGAACTAGATGAAATATCAACATATAATTGAAGAATGTAAGATAAGCTCAGAAAAATCTTCAACATGTTGTCTATACAAAATATGGTATGTGATTGTAGTGTTTAATACTGCAATATATTTTTCATTTCGCAAGAAGAAGATCCAAGGGAACTGTTGAGCACTGCTGGCAAGTCCATCTTGGTTGCATTGTGTGCTCTGAGATGAACTGTCAACTTGGAATGATAACCAAAGCATCAATAATCAAGCAGCAGATAATTTAGCCAATACATATTCTATTGGTGCATATGCTTCTTCATGCATATTTGAAGATATTCTGTGTGCCACACAATACTTTATACCTCATCTCTGTCTAAACTCTTCATGTTTGGAAGGCCATGGAGAGCATCCAAAACCACATTGTGGGATCTGAAATATGTAGTTGCATGGTTGCAAGAATTTAGACGTTTTGAAGTTTTGTATGTATGCAAATCCTATGATCATGAGTTGTGTAATGAACCATTTGAGATACAATTAAAAAGCTTGCTTAGATGATCATGATGATGAATGTCGATCATTAGCCAGCTGCTCAATCTCCCTCAAAACATGTCTATGCTCAAAGAGCCTGACCTTGTTAACCATTTCATTATTACATGTGAATTCCCTTTCACCACCAGATTAATGAATAACAGTTATTGCTATAATGAATAGTTCTCATGGATACTTGTTGCAGTGATCTCTTGAGACAAGAAGCATGAAGTATAGGACATTGGTGCCATGGGTTTGAATCTTAGCTTGATTACATCTATTTATCACATGGTCGCTTCCTTTACCATTTGTAATATGTTGGTTTTGGTGTTCCATGAAGTAATGGATGCTGTAAGATTAAACCACTTAGGTGGGGGCATAACTTTAATTTTGATTTCTTGATAAAGTCAAGATCTTAATCATATAATGGAGCAGCAACTTTACTTTTCTTTTCATTTTTAGGGAGGTGTATGCCACATGCTGTCATTTCTCATGAACAAAAAATAATGTCACCATACCTCTTGTACAACTCCATAAAAATGTAAAGAGCATGTTTCTCTTCTTGTGATTTCTCAAACCTCATCCAACTAAATTAGCCTCATAATATAAATCAATAATGAAATTCCTTCTTAAACTTTCTTTTTTTCTGTGAAGTTTCAGTTCTTACCAAAATTTTTGTATTATTCATAAGAAAATATCGATAGTTTGAGTTCTGCTGAATTTTCCAGACCTGTTTCAGCTTTTTTATGGCAGTTGATGAGATTCAATATCCTCCAACTCCTCAAAAACTTGAAAATCCACTCCCAAGGAAAGGAGATAACAGATGCAGATATTCTAAATTGGGCAAATGCAAAGGTGAAGAGCAGTGGTAGAAGTTCACAGATGGAAAGCTTCAAGGTACCTAAGCCTTTTCTATTATTACCTATCAAATCTTAAACCTCGGTAGACTTCATCAGTATTACTTTCTTCTTCAGGATAAGAACCTTTCAAATGGAAAATTCTTCCTTGAGCTTCTTAGTGCTGTAGAGCCAAGGGTTGTCAACTGGAAGCTTGTTACAAAGGGTGAAAGTGGTATGTTTCCTCGCAGTCACAAGAATGAATTCCATCATTAGAAGTTCTGGTCCTATTATTTATCTGTCATCTTATCTCAGTTTCACAAAAGTTTGGGTGGGGACAGGGGAGGGGGTGTTGCACCAATATTCACATCTTTGAGATTTTCATAGCTGATAAAGTAGGAATTATTTACCATGTATAAATTTATACGGATGTGGTAGAATGGGATTTTAGTGGATTAGTAGAAAAGGAGTCGCATGTCTTACTTCTGATATTGAAATGGCAGATGAGGACAAGAAGATGAATGCAACATATATAATCACTGTTGCACGAAAGCTTGGGTGTTCCATTTTCTTGTTGCCTGAGGATATCATGGAGGTAAGATCATTATGTTTGGTATTACATAGTTCACATTACAGGGTAATCAGGAATAGGGACAGATCAGGGTGCAAGTGAGGTCCACTGGCCATCTCACAAGAAAGCCTGTGGTTCAACGTGTACCATGGATAAAGAACTAGAAATAATATAATTAAAGAGGCTGCCGTGATCCGTGATCCGTGATCCTTCAATCTTCCCTACAGGAATTCTTTTTCTTTTCTTCTATTATTCTGATCATTGAAAAGATGCTATCGTCTGGGATTAATTATAAGTTCATGTTATGACAGGTAAACCAGAAGATGATCCTCACTCTAACAGCGGGCATAATGTACTGGAGCCTGCAGAACGCACAGTCATCTCAATCTGTTGAAGATGGAAATGATGGAGCAGGTGAAGCCATGGAAAATGGAGCCTCAGACACAGCTACAGCTGAAAATGAGGAATAATGACCCACGAAAATGAGAAAGAGTCGCTGTATATCCGTCGACCGTCTCCCTTTTATTTGGAGAAAAGATGTAGTCCTGCTTTTTTTCTCTTCTGTGTAATTAGAATTTTGTCATTGTCCAAGTGTATTCTTTGGTCAGTCATGGTGAATAAATGTGGGAACAAGTAGCTCATGCAGCCTTTCTTTGTGTTGTTGGTGGTGGTATGATGTAAGCAAGGCGAGGCTTAAGGCAAGCCAACCAGTCTATATAATAATTAAACTATTCTTTGAACATGTATTGTATGGTTAGCGTTCCGGATCGGATCCATTTCGTTTGAACTCCAAGGGTTTTCTCCTTCAAGAATCGAGATGCGACATGTTATGTTTTACTTGCATTAGCAGAACCTTTAACAGGCAAGATGTCGTCATTTATTTTCTTGACTAAAAAGCTAAACCAGAAAACAAAAGTAAAAAAAACTCTTGCATTTAAATCTTATCTTCTACTTCAAAAAGCCCTCTGTACTTTACAGATGAACGATGGCAGTCTGACTTTCAGACATCTCTCTCGCTCAGAAGATTATTTCATCATTTGAGAAGCCCGCCAGCACCCATTTATGGTACTCATTCATTGAAGAAAATGATAACTTGGAAAACAGTAAAATATTGAATTTCAGTTTTCAGATGGGTTATTTGTCAATAAGAGTGACAATACTTCAAACATGTATGCACATGTAGGCAACAAAAAATGAAAAAACAAAATGTGTGCATGCAGAGAGAGAGAGAGATACCACTAACTAAGATGGTAGGCCCTGGGTCAATTGGATTGATTGTGCAGATTCAGAAGCAAGCCAATGTCAGAATACAAAAAAAACATAATTCTGAAGATGATAGCAAAGGGTGTCAAAATGTAACTCATTACGGAAAATCAGATGCCACTAAGTCTAAGATGGTAGGCCCTGGGTCAATAGGATTGAACATTGAAGTGCATATGCATGTAACCAATAAGGAATAGGCATTATCTGAGCCCCTTGATATATACCAATAAATCCTCAATGCTGTGGATTCTATAAATTTTTAAAGGTAAAGCAGTTCTATTGTTGATATTTGATATTTTCTCCTTTAATGCTTTGTTGGTCTAAGCCTTTGTCCTGTCCAATGTTTTTTTTTTTTTTTTTTGGTCCTGTCCAATGTTAAAAGCTCGGTTTGGATACCCGCAAAGTGTTCTCAGCTTGACAGTACATCTTTTTATCAATAACAGTGATCAAATTTTATTAAGCAAATAGATGGAAATGATGATTCCAAACATTTCAAGGTGTTTGAATTTTGAAATGGAGGGACAATACAATACAGTAAATAAACAAATACAGCTACACACAGATAACCAGCAGACTAGCTAGACAAGCCCAAAAAGGAAATATAATATAACGTATTAAGGATCGCCCAAAAAGGAAATATAATATAAAGTATTAGGGATCTAAGTATGTTTGGAGGTCAAGTATTGACCCATATTTTTCATGCTCTGACCCAGATTATATAAACATTGCAACCACAAGATCTTTTCTAATAAGTAAATAATGAATTAAAATGATGTTTTCTGATTTCATTTTAATGATCTTATTCTGATCCATACTTACATGTATTCATCTTCTCAAAGGCTTCCATGCTTAAACCGTGTTCCTCGAGAAATGGAAGTCCATCATGAGCAGAGCAGGTGAACCATCTTTCCCTTCAATTCTGTCATATGAGATATATAACCTTGCTTTGAAGTATTCTGAAGGTGATGCCAATACTACCTGATGACAGCGAAAAATCTTTTTACCAACTTTAAGTTTTCCAAAGTCTTCTTCCATATTGAAATTGAGATGAGAGATTTGAAGAATTCGGTGCAATGCAGCAGGAAGGCCGAAGGCCATCTTTATTCTTGTTCCGGAAAGGGACAGTCCCTAAGGCTGTGTTTGGTTGCAGTACAATTTTATTTGCACTACTACAAATGCATGGGAGTGCAAATTTAAAAAATGCAAATTCTCGTTTAATTTTGTTTTATTCTGCTTCATGTCTTCATTTACTTCAATCGTACTACAATCAAACAAAATAAACTAAAATTTAAAACAAAATAGGTCAGAATTTACACTCAAATCATTTGCACTGCCATGATTTTGCATCAGTGCAAATTTATTTGCATTGTAATCAAACACAACCTTTCTGGGAATTATCCACACCTCGCGCAATGCTTTATACTTATATTCAACATATTTTTGGTGAATCAATTCCTTGTCGAGGGCCTTCTGTAACCTTTCATCCACTGCAATCTCAAGTCTTAAGAATTAGAAGAAATGGATGAGGCTGTACATGGATGCATGTACTTCCAATTCTTTAATAGATTCTCTCGCATTCCCCCATTAATTTCTGTAGATAACTCCTGTAGTGACTCTTTCTTATTAACTCTTATATTTGAGTGTGAGGTAACTTTTCAAATTTAAACTCAGATAATCACACTATTGATTTTTCTCATTAACTCTTGTGTTCAACCATTTACCCCTAAGGCTCAGTTTGGAAGGAGTACAAAGACAAATTTGTAAAGTGCAAAACTATGTATTTTATATTATTTTGTATGAATTTGTACTGTACATATTTGTATTTGTATTCCTTCCAAACTAAGGCGCAATTTGGAGAGAGTACAAATGCAAATATGTAGAGTGCAAAACTTTATATTTTGTATTATTTTGCATATATTTGCACTATACATAATTGTATTTGTAGTCTTTCCAAACTGAGCCTAATTAAATTTTTTGTTTAATTTTAAATCAACCAACTGATGGTGACTGTCAGGGGTGTTCAAATTTAGCTATCGAACTGAAAAAACCAAATTGAACTAAACCAAATAAGCTAATTCAGTTGGGATTTTTTATTCTGTTTCACATCTGATGTACTGTGAAAAAATGTTTCACATCTGATGGGCTTGTCTAAACAAGCCCATCGGTTAGTACTTGGGCTATTAGTCTAAAAAAGGGACGACACTTTATTTTTGATTTGCGTTCTTTAGGCCCATAATTCCAAAGATAATATATGTGGGCTCATGTACTGAATTTAAGTGCTAAAAGCCCATCAAAAAGGGCCCAAACTGATTTAAATTCAGTTCGGTTTGGTTTATGAAAACGGTCAAACCGAAACGAGGTAGGTTTCAAATTATATCCAAATCGAACCGTTTTTTTTTCTTAAAATTAATATATATGTTTTAAGATTTATTTGAGTTTTCCAGTGCATCTAAAATGTATTGTTGACTTGTTGTATGTCTCTTAAAATTGCGTACCAGGCTGCATTAATTAAAAAAAAAAAAAAGATACATAGATGCATCGTCATTGAGATTTGAGCAATTTGCAGGGAGATTGAAGGGAATGCCACAGATCCTGGGTTTGTCGCAATTTTTATGCAGAGGAGCTTCGTGAATCTTTGATCCTGACTTACAGGACAAGTGTGGTTTGAGCGCTTCTGCACAAACGAGTCTAGCACAGAAGGAACCATCTGCTTCACGTTTTGAGATGAACTCCAGTTACAGAGCGGAAGGCATCCACCACAAGTCCACAACCCTCGTTCGGAATTTGAAAAGAAACTGTTACATTCTCAACGTTCAAATTTTACATTCGCCTCTCTTCTCTTCTCTGGAATCTGGATGGAAAATTTCTTGCTTTCCATTCCTCCCCTAAAGAGGCGGCAGTGGCTGACCTTGGCTGTGGTGTTTTGAGGTTGATCCATTACGTGATTACTATGTTATTTTCAGCTAGTTATTTGTCATCCATCTTTTGAACGATTTAGCCGTCTCAGTCTCTGATCAAGCTCTGCCATAACTACAGACTTCTGCTTCTTCCGTTGCTTTGTTATAGCGTTGGTTGTCATTGATCCAATCTTATCAAAAGCCACCTGTAAGGATGATTTGAGATCAACAACTTGACCAATAAAATTGTAAAATTTGAGATCAAATAAGATGAATCAGAAGATGTGTATGTCCTAGTCCCCTTAATTCTTGAGAAAAGCATTTTTGCTTACTGTCAACAATTCATCTGGATTATAGAGATGATGGATTGTCCTCTGTATGATACTAAGCACATCGCCAATCTGATTGGTTAACAACAACTCCTCTTCCTTCATCTGCAACCACAATAACAGCTTAAACAACCTCTTCCTGGTAACTTCAAAGAGTTTTGAACTGTAATTCTAAATCACAAAACAGAATTCAATAGAAAAAAACACATTCTTGAAGATAGGTGAAGACAATGCCTCCATTCTCCTCTCCCCACAAAACAACAACAACAAAAGAAGAGAAAAAGAGAAAGATGAAGGGGTGAATCATAAATGTTACCTTGAAGATAGCCAAAGCTACATGAAACAAAACCTTAGCCCCCTCGTTGAAAAGGACATCCCACACCCGCATGGTTGTCTGAAGAATCCAGCAAATGGAAAACAATTACATTAGTTCTGGGACATGCTTCAAGTATGATTCACATTTTTTTCTAATGCAAAAAGAATAGAAAAGTTTATTGTTTTTCTAACCTCTGAGGGCAAGCTCTTAGAGAAGAGGCATAGGAACCACTCTGTGGCAACAAGGGAGACATCAAACTCCAGAGCTTCCAAATGAGCAGCAATTCTGAATTGTTACAGTGAAATCCAGAAGAAAACCATTAACATTTAACATAATTGAAAACAAAAAATGAATAATTCTTAGTAAAAATATAGGAAGATGAGGATTACCTTGGGCACTTCTGAGTAAGCAGGTCTTTGAATACCCTTTGCTCAACGTGGCAACCTGACAAGTTGTCTGTATAGCAGTCAGTGACGAGCACATCCTCCAATAGGACTGCAAGCATCCAAAATGCATCTTCTTCTGTTTTCATCACCAGCAACAATAATGCTGCCACATAATTTAAACCCTGCACCAAGGAAAATTCAAGCCTTAGTTATGATAACAGAGAACGAAGTTCATGTTAGGATCCAAAGAACCTGGAACTACCTGACAATATCCAACATTCGAATCCCGAAAAGAATACACAACAAGGACTCGCCGGAGGGCTGCATGACCCTCTGGAGTGTCCAACCATGGGTGACCCGGGAAAGTACGTGGTAGGTCCTGCGTAGATTCAGCAGAAGAATCAAAAAGTGTATTTCTTGCAAATTGTATCTCAAATTTCTGATTCAAACAACCAAGTGATTCTTCAGTTCAAAACTACGACCCAATTATACTCCATTTGTGTAATCTGGATTCTGGAGTATACATATATTTGCAAAGATTTCTTGACCGAGATGACATGTACATCTGGAGTGAGCACTGGAGAATGTCTTATAAGATAGGTGGACAGAATCAGGAATGTATCTTGTCTCTTGAAAGATTCACATCTAACAGAACTCTGTCAGAACAGGATGAAAACAATATACTACAGAGTATGTGCTTCACTTCTTAGGATCTGGTTGAATAAATATGCCAAAACATGAGCTGAATTTATTGGTGAACCATATTGGGTTTATGATTTTCTTTTCTAAAATTTAGCTCTAAGTCTTTATAGCAAGAAATAATAATTTTCTTGACAATTCTTCTTTTAAGTCAAGTCATGCATATAAACCCGCTTTTACTACTAAATTATATAATTACTACTGTATATACAAAAGCAAAGGATCGAGATTTTTTTCTTTTTGACGCCATAAGGCCAAAAAAAGAAAAACGATTTTATCCCTGTGCTTCATTATGAGAATGAGAGATTACATAACTCTGAGCAGTCTCTATCAAGTGCAAATATTATGTGGCAAAAGTTCTGGTGCTCCTTGGTGAAATTTTCATAACTGTTAGTTTTTCTCTTCCTAGTTCCTACTTTCAAGCTATTTTGGACTATAGGAATCTGGGTTCGAATTCCTCTAACGTTTCTCCAAATTTCAAATGATAATATCTGGTAAAATTAGCTGAGGAATCCAAATTAAAAAAGATTAAGTATGCATTTATATCATTCATGGTTTAATTCCTTTCTGCAGACTATTCATCTCCCAAAGTCATCTAACTCAAAACAGAAACCTAAGAACTTACATGATCGATCTGCCGGGTGGCATGTGTGACCCTCCCCTCAACAGCGTCGATCAAATCACTGTAATAGCTCTCGGGCACCGTCGACCGCTTCTTTGCTGCCCCAGACACCGAAAACCAGACCTTAGGCCGTAGAACAGGCGGAATTCCCTTCCTGATAAGCTTCTTCAGTGTAATTACGTTCGCGAGGAATGATAATTTAAGGGAGGAGACAGCAATGCCTTCAGAGATGGAGGAAATTCCAGGCAGCAAATACCAATTTGCTCCTTTTCTGGCCTCCAATTCCCACCAAACACGACCCTGCTGCCTCACCTTCTCTCTCACCTCGTTCAATACGTTCACATCGTCGACATTCCCTTCTACGGTAAACCCATAAAGATCTTGAAATTTGACAGTGATGTTCGCCCTCCTGGCATGGATGCTTGGCCTGTAATATGTCATTAGGGTTTGCAACTCCTGGGACATGACCCTTCTGGTTTCGTTTCTACACATTTCTTACGGTTTAATAGATCGACCAACGAGAAGAAAAGAAGATGAGATGGATAAGACTGTCGTGGGTTGGGGAAGTTCGATGGGGAGTTGGATATTGTTAAATGGAAGAAAGTTTTGCAGTTTGAAGCATAGAAACTAAGAAACTTTCATTCCCTTGGCTCTACGGAGAACCCCATTTTTATGAAAAAACAGAGGAAAAGGCTGAAAGTTTGAAATTTGATGAGATAGAACTTCGAAGTGAAAGAAAAAACAAAACCCAGTTTTTTTTTTCAGGCCAACAGAGTACACAGACTACAGACTACAGAGACACTTTTTTTCCAGAAATTATAAAAATATAAACAAAAAGGGATTCTGGAGTTCGGGGAATTGTCTCAAGAACAATGTATTTGAAGAATAACAGACAATTTTTGGAGCCAAGAAAGAATAAATGATGGGTGTAGGCGACGAAAAAAACCGGTTTCCTTTTGCAATTAGGCTTCAAATGTAAGAAGGCAAGATGAAAACCGGTAGTTTGAGATGTCGAACATTCATGGAGATTTCAATTGGGGATTGAAGTGGGATTCTGAGGGCCTCCAAGTTTTCTTCGATTGTTCTGTTTGCGTTGCAGAGCAGTGAAACGTTGATGATGGCGGTGATGTTGGATGCGTAATGGACACAATGATGCTCCTTCGGACAAACGTAGTGGTTTTAATTACCATAATGTCCTCAAATTCCGTTGAAATCCAGGTTAAGTCGGAGAGATTTTCGGCTCTGGCTGCTCAAAAAAAGCAAATAAAAGCATTTAATTGACAAAAATACCCTTGTATTGCATACGAACATTTAGATGTAGTAGCTGTTGCGTAGTTGTTAAAACAGAAGGTGAAGGACAAGCCAAAATAAGAGAAACGTTTGGGCCAGATCAATTCAGTTCTGCTATTGGCGCCTACTCCTTAGTTGGCTCAATGATGTCTTTGGCATTGTACTCAAGAGTTCAACCTGGAATGAGTTTCCATTTCTGTCGTTCGTAGTTAGCTTCATTGACCCACGCCTATTGGTTTGTCCATTTACCACGTCTCATCAGGTATTGGGCTGTTAATGGGTAGGGTGGTCTATTCAAATGGACCCAATGGATCAAACCGATTATGAGAGTTCTGGTTCTATGATTTTTTTTTTCTTTTTTTCCGATAAATAATTGGATCGGGTCGGTTGTAGTTATTGCATGCTCTGAACCGATTCAATCAGACTCAGAGTTGGTTATTTTATTAATATATATAATACATTTTTTTTTTCTTATAATGTTTATCGTATTTTATGTTTGAAATGATGAATTTGATAGATAATATTAGTTAAAAATTATTAATTTGTTAACATATAAAAAGTTTAGTATTTCTCTATCAATTTTATTAAAGTTATATATCATATTTCAAATTTTATGTTATTATTTGAATAAAAATATATATAATTTTCAGTATAATCAGATCTATCGGGTCTGGATTTGATAGACTTGACTAACCCAAACCCGACCTGTTGACATCCGTAATCAGGTACAAAACATTCTCTATTGCTTTTTGTCTTGGTGTTTTTTTTATGTGAAAGTCAACTTGTGAAGAATTATTATTCAAATGTTTTCTACCCAGGGGTGTTGTGTTGTATGGGTGTTTTCTCCTATGTGGTACCTTATGATGCCTAGTGGTGCTAAGGTATAGTAAATAATGAAAAACAAATCTTAAGTTTCACACTGATTTATTTTTCTGGATTTTCAATGCTTTTATCAAGTACAAATGCAACACAGGCAGTGTTTGGTTGCAGTGCATGATAACACAAATGATTTCTGTGCAAATTTTAATTTATTTTTGTTTTAAGTTTTGCCTTATTTTATTTGATCACAGTATAAATAAAGTAAAATAAAATCTGAAACAGAATGAAGTAAAACCCAAAACAATATTAAACCAGAATTTACATTCTTTTTATTTGCACTCCAGTAAAATAAGATTATACTGCAATCAAATACAACAATAGGCTCAGTTTGGAAGGAGTATAACGTTAAAATGCAAGAATTCATTGATAACACTCAGTACAATCAGAAACAATCGAGCGCTGGAGAAAAGGGCACTCGGACCAGGTACAAAGTCGAGAGATAGAAGTTGCATGTGTTGCTAGCTTATGGGCAACCTTGTTACAACATTTCTTAGTAAATTTCACTAAGTATTGGGAGAGCTCTTGGACTAAACCTCCTCTGGGCTGGCTGAAGATTAACTTTGATGGTGCTATGGTTTTATCTCAAAACTGGTGCTGGTGTGATCATAAGGAATCATGGGGGAGCTCTTCTTGTTGCTCCATCTATATTAATCTCTGGAGTGTGAAGCCTTGGCCCTTTTGGAAGTCTTGAAATTAGCAGCTGATTTGAATCTGGATTTTATTATTTTTGAGGGAGATGTTCAAATAGTCATTAATTCTCTGTTCTTGGCAAAATCTTGTATTTTGTATATATTTGCATTATACTAATTTAGAGCCATAAGTACAATAATACTTTAGTACAATCATAGTTATTAATGCATTTTGAGGAAATGTTCTAAAAAGAGCTTTCTCTAAGGATAATTTGGTAATTTTGTAGTTATTTAAACGCGGTTTTTAGATGGGCCATTAGGTAATTTGAAATACAATAAAAAAACAAAGAAAAGAAAAAGTTTGTGTAATGACGCACGTAAGATGATCGTCCCGTGCGGTGGTGCTGGTGCAATAACCAGAACGGTAAGAGAGAGCGAGTGAGCGAGTCGTATGGCACGTGAGACCGAGACCGAGAGTGTAAAATAAACAGCTTGAGAAGGAAACAAAAATCAATGAATCTACGAATTGATTGGTTGGCTGTGAACTTGTGTTGCAGAGAATGAGAGATGGACTAAGGATTATCAGATAGAGAATTACCCTTATATGGTACAGTGGGTAAGCGATCGTCCCCACTTCGGTGATCTGTCGTGATTTCATGTCTGGATCTAGCGGCTAAATGCCAATGGACCCAATTTTTGTGGGCCAGGCCCATATAGACGAGTGAAATGTGAAGAAGTGAAGTGAAAGCTAATGTACACAATGTACGGGGAGTGTATTTGGATGTGATCATGGGGATAAGACTTGAATTAAAATGAATTGTCTATTTTCTTCATATGCTAAAACCCTTTTTTTTTTTTAGCGGAGGGGGAGGTGAGACTGGAATGAGATTTCCATTCCCAAAACAGAGACCAGAATGGCCATTCCCTCAAATAGGAGAATGTCATTCCACCAAAGATGGGAATCAAAATCCCATTCCACCCAACCAAGTAAGTGAAATTAGAATGGTTCATCTTATAATTCCCCCTTCAGATCCCTATTTATTTCTATGTATGTACTAACAATTTCAATGCCAATTAATATTAAAATTGTTAATACATACATAGAAATAATAACCGTTGAAATTTTTGAAGATCAATAATCAAAATAATAAATTGAAGATAAGAAATTTCGAACCATAATCATTTGTTTACAACAACAACTAATTAACCAAGATTTCTTTTTGTCTTTTCTCATATTAAGGCATGCATGGCATGACTTCAGCCTTCAGCTACGACTAACCAATTGAATTCGGCCGCATCACTTGTATTAACACCCTAAAAACATGGCAATGTCGCTGAATTTTCTTGGGTAGTTGTAGCTTCAGACTATGACTTGGTCGTAGACAAATGATACTCTTAAAAGTTAAAACATGACTAAAGAAAAAAAGGGAACTATTAATATTAAGCCACGTTTGGGAATGTTTATGATAAAAATAAGTGTTTATTCAAATAAGTACTTTTTGTATTTGGCATCCAATTTTTTAAGTGTGTATTTTAAAAAATAAGCACTTAAATAAGTATTTTTTATTATTTTGTCTTTCATTTTCTTTTAAATTTTATAAAAGCACTTTTATGAAAGTACTTTTATAGAAATACTTTTATAAAAACACTTTTGCAAACATACTTTTATAAGAGTACTTTTGTGAAAACACTTTTTTGGAAGTACTGGTTGTGTAGCCCTATAAAGTCAAAAAAAATGTGCTTAACATGAGATCAATAACCAAGTAAAAAAATAATTTCAAAATTGAACTGATGAAAATAAGCAAAGGCTTATGTTAAGCGCTTTCTTACTGCATTTTATTGTTGAACCAAAAGAACCCATGAAACAAATCTACATTAAATTAATAAAAAATAGAGAAAAACCTAAAAACCCATAGAAAGTAGAAATGGTTTCTTTAGACTTTTATACAAGAAAAAACTGGCTCATCTAAGGATTTTAAAACTAGACCAAACAGGGAATTGTTCTGGGGATCGGTTCCTGGGTCGAATGGCTTGATCGTCCGATTCAAACAAACAACCCATTTTGACACAAACAATAAAAAAGACAAAAAATCATTGTCCAGGTCGACAGTTTGACCACCCATGTCATTAGGTTGCTGACCAAATCAAATGTTTTTGGCCAAAAAGCGGTTTTGGGGTGAAATGGAACCATTTCCCAATTTTTTGGTCAGATTGTCCAATTCAGTATGGTTTTGAAAACCATGGGCTCACCCCATATACTGGTGGGTAAATTTGGGTTTTGACATTAGTTTGGATTCAAGCTACGGTTCATATTTATGTTGGATTTTTAACCTAACCCAATCCATTTAATTTACACCTCTACTTTATTAGAAAGAGATAACAAGGAATTTAATGGGATGGAGTGGAGATGTTACAAACATTAACTAATGACTATAAAGTTGTGTGTGTGTGTGAGAGAGAGAGAAAGTAGTCTAATTAGAGAGTAAATATGGATTTTATGAGAGACAATGAAGACTCATAAGTTGCCTTGTTATATTTTTAGTATTTTCATTTAAAAATAAAAATGCACATGTGTGATAAAGGAGAGTAATAGGAGGCACATGCAAGTTTTGTGGTGAGAAAACCTCTCACCTTCCCTCTTTCTTATTTCTATTTTATACTAGTTATGAGTTGTGTGATGCACATGATGGTGTATTCCTACTTTTTTACGTGTAGAATAGTAGAAAAAAATTTCTTATCTTTTTTAGTTATTGACATTCAAACTTTTCTTTTAATATAGCTTATATACTATGAGAAATACATAAACCAACTGATGATGGCTCAATTGATTCCTTATCTAGTTAGTTGTAGTAAAGACCTGGGTTGGGGCAATGGGCTACCTATCATTGTGTAGCCCTATAAAGCCAAAAAATGTGCTTAACATGAGATTAATAACCAAGTTAAATAAAACAATTTCAAATTTGAACTGATGAAGATAACCAAAACTCACATTAATTTCTTTCTTACTATATTTTATTATTGAAGACAACAATCCATTAAATAACTTATATTAAATTAAAAAAAAATGAACAAAAAAACCTCAACCCAAGGAAATGAGTAAAATAGGGGGAAAAACCTGATAACCCAAGGAAATGAGCAATGATTTGTTTAGATTGGTTCACCCCATGTACTACTAGTGAACTAATTTGGGTCCAAGCTAAGGTTCATATTTAAGTTGACCCTTAACCTAACCCAACCTATCTAATTTGCACCCTACTTAAAAAGAGATTAAGAGATATATAAGAGGAAAATAAGGATTTAATGGGAATGGGAGATGTTACAAACGTTGACTATTAAGTCGTGCATGTATGTGCGTGCATGTGTGAGTGAGTGGGTGAGAAAGAGAGATTTATTAGAAAGTATATATGAATTTTATGAGAGACAATAAAGACGCACAAGGTTTTATTGATTTAATATAAAAATAAATATGCACATTTGTAAGAAAGGAGAGGAGGAGGAGGTACATTTGAGCTTTGTGGTGAGAAGACCCTCATCTCCCATCTTTCCCCTTTATATTTTATATGGAAATATAGATAGGTTGGGATTTTGTCAAAATTTGAATGGGCCTGACCTTAAAGTGTGAGCTCAAAGTAGTATAAATTATAAAATGATAATTTGGGCCAACCTAAGTTGCACCCCTAATATCTCTTAGGGTGAGTTCTTTTTTTAGATTTTGAGAAGGGGGAAAGTTGGTCACTAGGGTTTCGATTCCCATTGACCAAGAAACTCATGTTCTTTTCTTCAGATTTATGTGGGGACCAAAGAAAATTTATTTTTCTGGGTATCACTTACCCATTTCCTAGGTGGGTAAATAACTTTCCCACCTGAGGGGAAAATTGACAACACTTGAATGGGACAAAAGTGCCCCCTTTTAATAATGGATTTTTATGGTTAAAATGGTCATTGCCTTATTTACATGCAAAATAAAATAACATGGGTAAATGCACTTACCCACCTGAGGGGAAAGTTGACAACACTTGAATGGGACAAAAGTGCCCCCTTTTAATGATGGATTTTTATGGTTAAAATGGTCATTGCCTAATTTACGTGCGAAATAAAATAACATGGGTAAATGCACTTACCCCGATAAGTCTTTCCTAGGAAACACTTACCTAGGTAAGTGCATTTACCTGGGTTACTTGGGTAAGTAACTTACTTAAAAGTGAACGGGGCCTTAAGGTCAAGCTTGGTTGTTCTCTAGGACTGTTCACAAAATGTTGCAAACCAATGAAACTGACCAAATTGGACTTACTTAACCCGAGATGGTCAGTTTTGAAAAGAAGTTGGTTGATTTTGGTTAGGAAAATGTTGGAACCCGATAGATTGGTTTGGTTGCGGGTTCTACCTTTTTAAATTGAAGTAAAACCAACCTGAAATAGCATAATCCTATTATGCTTTTATTCGATCTACTAATGTCAGCTACTTAGTCCAATTGTCCACGGTCCATCATCTTTTAGGGCCTATTCGTTTGCTTTGAAGTCTGACATCTGAAAGTGTAATAATTACATTAAGAGGTATATTGGTATTAGTGAACTTTTCTTTCCTTTGAACTTTGAATGTAGATAATGTTGTTCTGAATTCTGAACAATGTCAAATGTCCAATTTAACCCCATATAAGAGAATTTTTATTTATCTATACAATTCAATAAATAAACAATATTAAAAAATATTATAATAAATATTACCTAATATTATTTATTAATAGTAATTAATTAATAATTAATAATAATCAATAATAAATTAATGATTAATTAATACTTATTATTAATAATTAATAATAATTTATAATAATTCATAATCAATTAATAATTTTTATGATTAAATAATACATATTATTAATAATTCATTAACTATTATTAATAATAATTGATTGATTAATTAATAATAATAATAATTATTATTATTATGATTAATGAATAACTATTATTAATAATTAATTAACTACTATTAATAGTGATTGATTGATTGAATAATTATTACTTAATTATGAATTATTATTATTATTAATTAATGAAATATTATTAATAATTAATAATTAATGAAACTGTATGATGATAATTAGTATTGTAATTAATTATTTTCTATTAGAATATTACTATAATATATTATAATGAATATTATAATATTAATCATTAGTTTATAATATTCATAATATTATAATATTAGTATTATGAATATTATATTAATAGTATATCAGTACTAATAATAATAATAATAATAACAATAATAATAATAATAATAATAATAATAATAATAATAATAATAATAATATACTATTCATAATTTATAATACTATTTAATATAAATAATTATTGGTTTCATTATAATATTATAATTGGTAAATAATATTCTAAATAATTAGCTATAATAATTAATATAAGTAAATATTAATAGCACTATAAGACGATAATGAATAATATAGTCAATGAACTATTATTATAATAGTATAATATGAATATTATAATAATATTATGGGGAAAATAAAAGATTGGTGGTGGGTCCCATGGGTCTTCATATGAGATGTTATAAGTTAATTGAGCATTAGAGGGGCAATATGGGTAAAATCCATTAAAATAGTGATGTGATTCATTTGTACTTGAGCTAGCATTAGGCTTCAGTGTTAAGAGCCACTGAACACCTCTTTAGCGCTGAAAGTGGTATGAAACCACTTCAGCGTTAAGAGATCAGAGGCACCGAACAGGGCCTTAGCCTCTCTCCTCATTGCTCCGATTGCTCTCCCACCAAAAAAACTAGAAGCTAGAAGCTTTAAAAAGGGTCGGACCTGACTCTACAATCTACATTGACTGATTGTACAATTGACCCCTTTGAGTCTCAATCAAGAACTTTGCTTTGTTTAGTTTCCAAGACATATAAGACTATTGTCTCCCTCCTCCCTTTTCTTTTTATCCATTCTAGTATTCTCCGTAGATGAAGTTCTATAGATTTTTTACCTTTTTTTGGGAAAATTCTCCATCAATATCCTGTACTTTGGTTTGAGTTACAATTTGATCCCCAAACTTTCAAATGTGACAATCCAGTACCCGAATTTTCGAAATGTGACAATCTAATACCTGTGGTTGACCATCCGTTAAGTGGCATGTGAAAAGAAACAAATGCCCTCCAAGTGTTATCTAATTTTCTTTATCAACCATCCTCTAAAAGATAATCAACCAAAACCAAAGCAATTTCTGAGAGAAAAGTTTTCCTTTAATGGCAATCACATTGCTCTCCACAAGTACATTGCCTTCTCCAACAGAAACAAAGATGGTCTCATTTATTTGTGGGAGACCTTTGAAGGTTCCCTTCTCTACGATTTTTTTATTTTTTATTCTCTACAGCTGTAATCTTTCTTCTCTGCCCATCGACCTTTGCCCGAAACACATACACAAAAACACTGAGACCCAGTAAAGCCAACCCATAAATCATTCAAGTTTTAAATTTTCATGCTTTTGAACAGATCGTAGAGGAATCTACCAACTTCCCTATGAAGGAAAGGTTGTAGTTCTCATCTTCAGATCCTGAGCTCCATCTAGGATTTCAGAATTAGGGTTTCTGATCTGATCGAGTGACACCAAGTAGAAGAAAGAAAATCTAAGTGAAAACAAAGATGCTTGAATGCTGCTTGGAGGCTCGTCTTGTTCAACAGATCCACAGAGCTCTTCGCCATCATAAGGTTGCCCTCCTCTGCCTGTTTGTGACTGTTATTGTTCTCCGCAACACCATTAGTATCGGCAAATCCGAGACCATTAATGACGATCACACTGCTCTCCAGAAGCACATTGCCTTCTTCGATAGAAACAAAGATGGCATTCTCAATTGATAGAGGAGTTTGGAAGACTATCAATCTTTATATGCAAGAAAGGTTTTGGTGTTTGTTACAGAGAGCTTGGGCTCTGCTTCATCTTCTTGAGGAAGAAGATGATGAACAGTGTGTTCTATTTCTAAGTAGTTTTGACATTTTCAAAAGTCTTAAATCGCACATGAGATCACATGATATACATAATTGACGGTCCATTAATGATCGGTACTAGATTGTTGTGTTTTGAAAGTTCAGGAACCAAATTGTAACTCGAGCTAAGTACTGATCGAGAATTTTCTCTTATTTTTCTTTGCATTTCTCCATAATTGAATCTCTTTTCTTCAATTCTTTTTTCTATTTCTAGGTTTTTGCATAGTTAAATATTGAAATGAACCATGGATTTTTGTCCCTATTTTTTAAATTATTTTTCTTATTTTTCTATATTTCGTATTTTGATTGTGATGAATGCAAATTTTAAATGGAGCATTTCAATTGGTTAACCAATTAAACTATCAAAATACAAACGAAATTTCAAAATCAGTTTTATGTTTTTGTTAGTCGGTTTTGATTGGCCTAATGGTCAACTTGATAGTATTGGTTCGATTGGCACAAGTAAATAAAACCGGACCAAACTAACCTGTGTACAGCTCTAATTGTACATGGCATGGTTCAAGGCAAGGTTTTCGAACCACCTTTGATTCAAACGGTCGGACTGTTCGGCCTGGGAATCGTCCAGGCAATTAGTTCCGTTTTACCCCAAACCTGGTATTTAGCCAAAAAATGTTTAAAAAGTTAATAATCCATTGACCCGTTCAACGGTTTTGACCGCTCTTATTTTTTAATTTGTTTGTCAGAACAGACTGTTTGTTTAAAATAGACAATTGGACCGTCAACCCGAAAACCAATGACCAGAACGATTCCGTTTCCAAGTCATTTTTTAAAACAAATACAAATATGAATTGGATACCATCACTGCCAATAGACGTCCCTTCAAACTCATAAGCCCCCAAATTTGTCCAAATTCTAGAATCATGCTAGTGATGTGTGGGCATGCTTCTTTCCACACCATTTTTGAACATCTAGCACAACAACCAATGGCTCCTTATATACAGTCGGAGGTGCATTCCTATTAGGGATATTTAAGGATTGTACACTAGATCGATCGGGTCTAATCAACTCATACCCTGCCTTCTCATTGGTTCATCACCGACTATTAACTAAAACCTCACCAGACTTTTTACTCCACAACTGCAACTCATGCCGCTTTCATCGCCAAAATCCCAGAATTTTGGGCATTTTCTGTAGGGATGCGAAGGTGGTGACGGTGGAAGGAAGTCCGGACCATGGTCTGATTGTGTTCAATGGTAGAAGAGACGATAAGGCTTGTCATTCACAGGTATAACGAGGAAGGGTGAAGCCCTCTGTACTCTATCATCCCACTTCTCACCGGTCTTCAAGCGAGAAATTAAAATAGAAATGTAATTTGTACCTACGCAAGAGCGGCAGAGTGACAGTTGTTACGGTGAAGATTTCCCCTGTGAAGGAAATGCACTCTCTCATTTTCCCGGGTGACAAAACCATTGGGGGGGGAGGGAGATGATGCCTTCAACACGTTTTTCAACGAGATAGGGACGTGTTCCTGGATCTTGAACCCATTGTCATCGATCAGGAAGCTAGTAGATAATTCATGGGACTCCAAGGTTTTCTTGTTTTCCATGCTAGTTGGTAGTGGGACTGGCTCAGGTCTGGGCTCCCTACTGCTTGAAAGACTCTCAGTTAATTACGGCAAGAAATCCAAGATCGGTTTTACGGTGTATCCATCCCCTGATCAGGTTTTGACTCTATTGTCGAACCCTGCTACTGCACCCACCATGGAATTCGAGATGAGGAAGAACCGGTCGTCAAAAGACGTTCGTGCTCGATGACATCAACCCTACATCGAGGGAAGAGAACGAGAGGGAAAAGGAAGAGGGAAATTCAAGAAAAACACGAAGTTTGCGCTCATTGTAAAAAATTAATAAAACAAAAAACACCATTACTACTCATCACTTGTCACTCTATATATAAATCAGACCAATCTGCTCTGTTCCCAAATATGCTCAAGACCTAATTTTTGTAGTTTTAGAGTTTTCTAAAGCAGAAAGAGAGAGAAAAGACAGTAATATGGAGGATAAGGAAGAAAGCTGTTCCACCATCCAACAGTTGTTGGTACACACTCCCTCCCTCCTTTGATTTGTAATCTCTCTCCTCTCTTTCTCCTTTTTTTCTCTTTTATTTTGAAAATTTAAAGGAGAATAATGGATAAAATAGTCTTTTTCTTATTTTTCTCTATTAATAGATGTTAATGGCAAAGTGGTTTTTGACAGGTGTTAGAAAATTTGGGGATAATCTAACACAATATGTAAATAATAAGGGTAGAATTAATCAATTAACTAAACCATAGGGGTAGTTTAAAAAATTTGCCCTTAAAATAATCATATAAAACAAATAAATTTGGGCTATTGAACATTATTTATAGAAAAATGCTAAAAATGATTTTTCCCAATAACGAATTAGTGGTTGGAGAAAGGGGGGTGTTTGCCAACATGCATGGTTTTTGATGAGGGCGGATTTGGCCCTCCAGTGAAATTGTGACACCTGGCACCTCATGCAAACCAAGGGCAGCCTCTTGACAACTGAGCAGCTCGGGCAACTCGGCACAACTCGGGCAGCTCAGCATAGCTCGGGGTGCTCGGTATAGCTAGGGGCAGCTCGCCACAAGCAGGCAGCCTGGCGTCTTACGAAGAGCTCGCCACTTAGGGGCAGCTCAACACTTACAGGTAGCTCGGCATAGGCAGCTCACTACAGGCAACTGACCACTCCGCAGGCAGCCTGGCATCTTACGAAGAACTCGCCACTTAGGGGCAGCTCGGCACTTATAGGTAGCTCGGCATAGGTAGTTCGGCACTTAGAGGCAGCTCGGCGTATCGCAGAAAGATCTCCTACCTGACAACCATACCTGACAGATCCGGAGGCCTGCACCCACATCTCTCGCTAGGCGGCGCCGTAATTGCCAGTCCTGAGAGCTGCCCCTTGACTGGTAGAGCCGTACTCTACAACAGTCGCCTGCACCCGCCACCTCAGCTCTGGCAGTAACGGTTGCGGCAGAGAGATAGAGGCAGTTATGCCTGATTTGACAGGACACCAGTATATAAAGACTCCGACCCCCAAAGACAAGGGGGGGAGTATACCTACCACCTTCCTGCGGGCGACTTCCCTTGGGAACATAGTGACGACGAGATCGCGATTTTTGGGGAACAGCTCATGGCCGGACTCCGCCTTCCACTGCACCCCCTAATTATTGAAGTGTTAAATCACTTCGACGTCACTATAGATCAACTCCACCTGAACTTTATCCGGAACGTGGTCGGTACCATTTCCCTCTGCTTTGACTATGCCCTTCCTCTTGACCTCGACATTTTCTCCTTCATCCTCTCCATAAAGAAGAATGCCTCTAGCGTTCTCCCTGAGCACAGGCGGACCTACTACTTGTCCCCCCACCCGAGCTTCAAGTTGTTACACGAGCTTCCCAACAAAATCCCGGCCTGGAAATGGAATTACTTTGTAGTTCGCAACCCTATGGGGTGGCCTTTCCCTACTCACTGGAGGGTGCCCATTCAAGACTCCAACATTAGGCTAGACCGGGATACAAGGGAGACGCTCCAGTCTTGGGCAGAGCTCGGCTTTGACTACAAGGACTACATTGCCGAGGACAAGCTCATTCTGGCCGGTCTGAGTCCTGGTAGGTTGCCTTGTTTAGAGTTAGTACTGGCACTTTTTGGTAGTATCATTGATGTTGAGCTTTGTTGTAGGACCCATGGAGCAACTTAGCACCGAAAGGCTCTTTGGAAAGATGAAAGGAAGGAAGAAGCGAGCTGCTAAGAGAGCTCATGTTGAATCTCCACGGGCTCCTACTACCGAGCCCGAACAGCCTGCTGATGCTCCTCCGGTGATTGACTTGGAGTCGGAGAACCTCCCACCTCGGGAGCCCGAGACGATTACGGAGCCCATTCTCGAGACAACTGCGGAGCTCGCTCTCGAGACCACTGCAGAGCCCGCTCCCGCGCCCGAGACAACCGTCACTGCCTCAGGGAGCGAAGGAATAGCTCGGAGCATCTTGAACCCGCAGTACAGCCTTTGGAAGAGCAAAGGGGCTATGTGTGCTAAGGAGGTCTCTGAATGGACCGAGCTATCGCCTTCTCAGCTCGGAGCTCAAGCAGCTACCCACTCTATGGTGGTAAGTCTCATTGTACTTCAACTTCTACAATTGTTGCCTTACTGTTGCTAACTGGCATTCTCTTGGCAGGTGAACTCCGTTGTGCACGCCTTGACTCTCCAATCTGAGAGGCACTTGAAGCGAGCTCTAGCTGCCGAAGACTCAGCCCGCATGGCTCACACTGATCTGAGCTAGCTCGCGGTCAAATCCACCGGTTGGAGAGTGATGCCATAGCTTAGAAAAACTGCATTCAGGCGCTGATGTCGGATAAGGAGGGGTGGCTATGCGAGAAGGAGGAGCTGTTGTGCAAGGTGGAAAACCATGAGGCAGATAAGGGGACTCTAGAGCGTCAGGTAGAGAACCTCGAAGCCGATGTCAAGGAGCGAACTAATATCCTTCTCCAGGCCATGGACGAGGCCAAAGTCAAGGTTGTCCAAGACTACGTCAAATCGGAGGAGTTCGATGGGGTGTTAGTGGAGGCCTACCGCAAAGGTTTCAAGCTCAGCAGGTAGCCGATAAAGCGCGAGTTTCCACAGCTTGATGTAAGCGCCATCACCTCCTCGCGAATCACAGGAGAGGTAGCCCGCCAATCCTCCGAAGACCCGAACTCTAAGGAAGAGGGTGATGACATTGAAGAGGCTAATGCCACCGACCAGGCTGGCACTTCTGCGGAGGCTCCGAGCAAGAATTATGAGTCCCTGAGGTAGTTCGGGCGGTCCTTGTACTTTGAGCCTGCGAGCTCAGTTTTTCCTTTCTTTTCTTCCCTCTTTTGTAACAAACTTCTTGTAATGAAACAAATCTTTGTAATGAAAATACACTTTTTGCCAAGTGTTGTGCAATTTACTTTATTTGCCGAAGTGATTATTTTACCCCGAACTGTTAAGCTATCGAGCTAAGTACCCGAAGTGAAGGTTTCTCGACTGTCGTCACCCCGAACTGTCTCCCAGTACTTAGTAGGGGTAATTTCATGATGTACACCGAGGTGAGCAACATAGTAGGGTATATGCCCGACCTGTTTGCACCCGGGTTACTTAAGTTGACATCGGTTGTCCCTAACGGGTTCAACCTGTTGTATGCCGGGGTGAGCTATGCACCATAAGGTTCATACCCGAGTTGCCTGCGCCTTAGGCATTACAAGTACTTAGCCTATGCCGATGAGGCGACTAGGTCTTATACGGTGCTGAGGTCTTTCGTTAGCTTGGCGTTTTAGCCCTTAGGCTGGGGGAGCGATGTATAATCCACTCTCCTAGAGTTCACCCATGCCGAAGAGGCGACTGGGTCTTATAGTGCCGAGGTCCTTTGTTGGCTCTGTGTTTTGGCCCTTAGGTTGGGGGAGCGACTTATAGTCTACTCTCTAGGAGTTCACCCATGCCAAAGAGGCAACTGGGTCTTATAGTGCCAAGGTCCTTTGTTAGCTCGGCGTTTTAGCCCTTAGGCTGGAGGAGCGACTTATATTCCACTCAGCTCAGTAATTACAGGTAATATTGCCTTAGGTTGACAATATTCCATGCCTGAGGTATCTGCTTCCCTTCTAGGGTTTCGAGCTCATACGTTTCTTCCCCAAGCACCCTCTTTACTCGGTAGGGTCCTTCCCAATTTGGCCCAAGCTTACCAACACCGGACTCAGGTACCATGACTTTACGAAGAACCAGGTCTTCGATGCGGAGGCTCCGCTTCTTGACCTTGGCGTTATAGTACCGAGCTACTCTCTACTGGTAGGCTGTGGTCCTATTGTACGTGAAGTTCCATACATCGTCAAGTAGGTCGAGGTTGGTGCGTAGCTCGTCTTCATTTTCTTCATCATCGTACACTTCCAGACGTAGCGTGGGAACCTCTATCTCGGCTAGGATGACTGCCTCGGTGCCGTTAGTGAGGTTGAAGGGGGTCTCGCCTGTTGCAGTCTTCACCGTGGTTCGATAAGCCCATAGTACACTGGGCAGCTCGTCTACCCACAGTCCCTTAGCTCGGTCTAGGCATGCCTTCAGTCCGCGGAGAATGGCTCTGTTTGTGACCTCCGCTTGGCCATTCGCTTGAGGGTGCGCCACCGAGGTAAAATTTTGTTGTATTCCCATATCATTGCACCAGTTCTGGAATTTAATGTACTAGAATTGCTTGCCGTTGTTAGAGATGAGTATTCGAGGTAGTTCGAAATGACTAGCTAAATTCTTCCAGAAGAAGTTCTACACATTCCGTGTTGTGATCGTTGCGAGAGGTTCGGCCTCCACCCACTTAGTGAAATAATCAACTGCTACCACTAAGAACCTCCTCTGTCCTGTCGCTGGTGGAAATGGTCCGAGTATATCGGTCCCCCATTGTGCGAAGGGCCATGGGCTGGTGAGGTACTTTAGGTCGGCATTGGGCTGGTGGTGGATGTTGGCGTGCCTCTAACATTTGTCACACTTTCTCACGAACTCAATCGCATCTGCCTTCAATGTTGGCCAATAATATCCCTGTCATAGCACTTTCTGGGCGAGGGCCTTGCCCCTGAAGTGTCTGCCACACAAGCCCTCATGAGTGTCGCAGAGCATGAGCTCGGCTTCGGAAGGTCGCAAGCAGCGCAGATAAGGGAGCGCGTAGGATCTTCGGCACAACCATTCGTCTATTATGACGTATTTGGCTACCTGACGCTCTACCGTTCTGGCATCATTATGATCTACAGGGAGGGTCCTATATAGCAGATAGCTCACGAGCGAATCAATCCAGCTCGACTCTGCTTGTACGACGGGAGCGACCTCCTCTGCCCCCTCGAGAATGCTAGGCCGAGGCAGGTTCTCTATGTACACGGTTCTCATGGTGTTGTCGCTTGCACTGGCCAATCGGAACAGGACATCGACCTCAGCGTTCTTGGATCTCAGGATCTGTTTAATGAAGTATGACTGGCAGTTGAGCAGAGCCTCTCTGAATTTGGCTAATTAGGCGACCATGGTTGGCTCGCGAGCTTCGTATTTGCCGGTGACTTGGTTGACCACGTGCGGGGAGTCTGTACAGATAATGATGTGTTTAGCTTTTACTTCATTTGTTAGGGCCAGCCCAGCTATCAATGCCTCGTACTCCGCTTCATTGTTGGACGTAGCGAACTCGAAGCGTAGCGCATACTCCAATTTCACACCGCTTGGTTCGTACAGAACGATTCCAGCTCTGCTGCCCTGCTGATTTGACGAGTCAACCACATGGAGGATCTAGGGCTCCTCATCCTAGGTCAGGTTCTGTCTAATTAGAAGAGAGGCCGCGCTAGTGAGAGCCTCACTGTGCTCGGGCTCGGCCAACTCAGGGACCTCGGTGCTGAAAGTGCATTCTACGACAAAATCGGCTAAGGCTTGGACCTTGATAGTAGTTCGCGGCTTATACTGGATGTCGTACTCGCTAAGTTTGATGGCCCACTTTGTCAATCTACCGGAGACCTTGGGCTTGAGCAAGACTTGCCTCAGAGGCTTATTGGTGAGGACGACGATCGTATGAGCTTGGAAATACGGTCGAAGTTTCCAAGCTGCAACAACTAGCACGTACGCCAACTTTTCGATCTCTAGATACCTCGTCTTTGCTTTCTGCAACACTTTGCTAACATAGTAGATGGGTTATTGGGCCCGATCTACCTCTTTTATTAGTATCGAGTTGACTACCTTGTCACTTGCGGAGAGGTACAGATCCAAAATGTCTCCCTCCTCGGGTCGGGTCGACACCGGGATGCTAGCGAGGTACCTTTTGAGCTCTTCAAAGGCGAGTTGACACTCTTCGGTCCATTTGAAGCCCTTGCTTCTTTTAATTGCCATAAAGAAAGGCAGGCAGCGATCTGCCGATTTGGACATGAAGCGGCTCAAAGCGGCTATGCGGCCGTTCAACCTCTGAACCTCCTTCAATTTCCGGGGTGGTCTCACATCTAAGATGGCCTTAATTTTGTTAGGGTTGGCCTCAATGCCATCCCGGTTAACGATATAACCTAAGAATTTACCCGAGGTGAAACCGAAAATGCACTTGCTCGGGTTTAATTTCATATTAAACTTGCGCAAAATTTCAAAAACAATGCAAATCTTTTATTAATCATTTGAAAATTGGGTTTTGACGACCATGTCGTCTACATAACACTACTTTTTTTCCGATCAACGGCTCAAACAGTCGGTTTACAAGTCTCTGAAATGTTGCCCCGACAGTTTTCAGTTCGAAGGGCATGACCTTGTAGTAGTACAGGCCGAGCTTGGTTATGAATGCCGTTTTTTCTTCATCAACAGGGTCCATTCTGATCTGGTTGTAGCCCGAATAGGCGTCCAAGAAGCTCAGCAACTCATGCCCTGAGGTCGCATCCACCAAATGATCGATCTTGTGGAGTGGGAACCAGTCCTTCGGGCAAGCTCAGTTCAGGTCGGTATAATCGACGCACATGCGCCATTTACCGTTAGCCTTTTTTACCAGAACGGGGTTGGATACCCAGCTCGGTTAATGGAATTCCCTGATAAAATTGGTTGCGAGGAGCTTCCCGACCTCCTCGTCAACTACTCTCCAACGCTCCGAGGCTAGGTTGCGTTTCTTCTATCTAACAGGCCTAACTACAGGATCAATGTTCAGTTTGTGAGTGATAATTTTAGGGTCTATGTCGGGCATCTCGGCCGTGGACCATGCAAAAATATCTAAATTTTGAAGTAAGAAACTTACCAACTGAGATCGCAGAGGCTCCTCAACCGAAGCGCCGATCTGGAGAGTCCGAGCTGAATCCTCTGTCGAAGTGGGCATAGAGACTTTCTCTTCTATGGGTGTAGCTTGCTCTTCATGATACTCGGCAGGTCGCTCCAGGTCGAGGTCATCTACTGCTTTGGCTTTCCCTTTGAGGGTGGCGACGTAGCATTTGCGTGACTTGAGCTGATCACCTCGCACTACCCCGACTCCGAAGTCCGTGGGGAACTTCATGGCCAGATAATAGGTGGAAACCACCGCACGTAGAGCATGGGTGATGGGCCGACCTATTATGGCATTGTACGGGGAGGGAGTCGCAACCACCAAAAGCTGTGCTCGAGCCTCACTATTCTAGGCCAGGTGCCAACCTCCACTGATACGAGGACTCTCCCCAGGGGCCTAACTTCCTCTCCGCTGAAGCCCACCAAGGGAGTGTTCGCGGGCTTGAGATCGCTCTCCTGAAGCTGAAGCTTGTCGAAAGCGGGCTTGAAGAGTATGTCTGCCGAACTGCCGGAGTCAAGGCGGGCACACTTCACCTCGAAATCGTTGATTCTTCTCTTTACAACGAGCGCGTCATCGTGGGGGTACTGGACTCCACGCGCGTCATCCTCGATGAAGAAGATCAGTTCCTCTGTCTTTGGCCGCTTCGGGGGATTCCACTCTTTTCTTTCGATCTCACGAGCCGAGGTCCTTGCCGCGGCCGAGGTGCAGACCGCGATGATTGATCCTCTGGTAATCATTTGGATCATTCCCCAAACTGGCCTTTCTTCGGGTGGCTGCCTCTACAGTTGGTCACCATGTCTGTTGCTGGTCTCGGGAGCATCTCTACCTTTATCCCCCCGCCGCCCTGTTTTACTATCATTTTGTACAAAATTTCTTAAATATCCGCGACGGATGAGTTCTTCAATCTCATCGCGGAGGTTTTTACAACTTTCGGTACTATGACCGTGATCTCTATGGAAATGACAATACAAATTCTTATTTCTAGTGTTCGGGTCTCTTCTCATCCAAGGTGGCCACTTCACGTATGTCACGTCCTTGATTGCCATGAGGATCTCAGCTCGCTTCGCGTTCAATGGCGTGTAGTTCGGCCTTTCGGCTGGAGGAGCTCGGAAAGACTGATCTGGCCTTCCTCCCCGAGCTGGTTCTTTTTTCTTCTTGTTGTCCCCGTGGGTCGAGGACTCACCTTCTCTTCTCCTCTTCTCAGGTGGGTTCTCGCTCTTCTGGTTCATCTCCTCCTCCGTTCCAATGAGCTGGTCCGCGAGCTTGAGGAATTCAATTACATCCTTAGGTCTGTTGACAATCACGTGCCACTTGAACTCCTTGTGCGTTATTCCTCTCTTGGCTGCTGTGAGCCTCACCGCAGGGTCCAGGTCAGGTATCTGTAGGCATGCATCATTGAATCTCTTGATGTAGTTGCGGATGGACTCCCCTTCCCTCTGGACTATGCCGAGGAGGCTTTCTTGGGTCCTTGGGCATCTCTTGTTGGAGACAAAGTGCGAAGTAAAGATTTGTATCTCGGTGAGCTCTGTGGCGTCTTCGTTGCTTTTTTGTTGGTTCTGCGTTGGTGCTGCTGGCCTCTGTGTTGCCAGGCACCGTTCTCGCGGGAAGTGGCTCAGACTACTGGTGATGGCTACGGATGGAGGGACCTTGCTTGGAGTTTGCGGCCAGGACCTCAAACCGATTTTCCATGAGCGGGATTTTGAACTCCGAGAATCGAGGTGATGCGGGTCTGGCAAGCTAAAGGTCTCCCGACCTATTCACATGCTGTGAGGCAGGTGGAATGGCCTGTTTCTCCCTTCCGTGGGATGAGACCCGACTCCCAAGAGGGTTCTGGATTTGGACCCGGCGGTATTCATTTCTACGTTATGTCCGACATTGCTGGAGGAAGCCATGGAAACTGAAGTTGCAAAGTTTGGTGGAAGAAGGCTTTTCGAAGCGTTCCCACAGACGGCGCCAATTGATGGTGCGTGATCTGGTCACTCCTAGCTGGCGATGGATGAGATACCTGTGAGGAAGAAGAAGGATCCTCAGGGAGCTCTCCCGGCGGGAATACTCCGATGCTTAAGTTAGTAGCAGGAAGAGAGAGTTGCGGAGCAAAAATGAAAGGGCTAGAGTGCAGATCACACAAGTTACCTTTGCTCTTGGGGGTCAGAGCTCTTATATACTGATGTCCTGACAAATCAAGTATAACCGCCTCTGATTCTCTGCTGCAGCCGTTACTTGCCAGGGCTGTGCCGATGGAAGCAGGTAACTGTTGCAGAGTACGGCCCTGCCAGACAAGGGACACCTCTCAGGGTTGCCAGTCACGACGCTGCCTGGCGAGAGACATGGGCGTAGTCTCCAGATTTGGAAGGTACGGTTGTCAGGCAGGAGATCTTCCTGTGATATGCCGAGCTATTCTGCCCCGAGCTACTCTGTGCCGAGCTACCCTGTGCCAAAGTGCTTCTACCCGAGGTGGCCTACTTGAGTTTGGATGGGCGAGTTTATTCTTAGGAGGCTGCCGAGCTCAACCCGAAGTGCCTTCAGCTCGGGAGATTCCCGTCTTGGGAGAACCTTAGCTCGGGGCGCTTCCTACCTGGAAGAATCTTAGCTCGGGGTAATCGGAGTGTCATCTTGTAGCGAGCTGCCACGCTGGATCTTGGCGGATTGGTCGCGTTGAGTTGTCACTTATGTTGAGTCACGTCCACGCATCCTCTTATGATGAGGTCGGGCCAAATCACCCTCCATCAATATTTTCCGTCTAAGTCGTGGGTAAGTACTTCAACCATTTGGGCCAAATGGATAATTTCATGATGTCATAAATAAATAATACAAATTTTGAAATATAAGAAATACAAAACTATAGAATAATATGAAATTTTGAAAAAAATGGACACGTTTCTATTATTATATATTTGTCATATTAAAATATAACTATGATAAAATAAACATAATTTTATTAATGGTGGACATCAAATATACTTATATACAACTTAAAATCGATGGGAAATTAAACCATCTTCCTATCTAGGGGGTGGGTTAGTGGTTCAACCCAAGGTTTTCGAACCGTCGTTGACCCGGACGGTCTGACCATTCGGCTCGAAAACTATCCAGGCAAGTGGTTCCATTTTACCCCAAACTCGGTTTTTGGCCAAAGACCGTTGAAAAATTCAACAACCTGTTGACCCGAGCAATTGAACTATCGACCTGTTCAATAGTTTTTGATTGTTTTTTATTTTTAATTTTTTTAATTTGTTTGTCAAAATGGGTTGTTCATTCTAACCAGATGGTTAAACCATCGACCCGAAAAGCAAAATGGTTTTTCCATCCAAGTGATGGGTTAGGGGTGATGTTATATTAAATAATAAAATACATAAAATTTTAGAAAATGTAGAAATTTGTTGACAATTTTGGGTACATTTTATAATATTAGATATTCATCATATAAAAAAGTGTGTGATTAATGAGAATTATTTTCATTAATGATAGAAATGAGATAAAAATTAGGATAAAAAAATAATGAGCATTAATGTCTAACACATGACCCCACTAACCATGTCAAATGGTTCAAGGATTTAATTAGATAGGTCATTGTAGGCAAGTGGTTTAGTAGGGATGCAAATAGAACATATCATATTTGAATGAGGGTATATTTGAATTCGATTCGATCTAAAAATCTGATTAGATCTCATAAATATTGATTCAAATCTAAATCCAATCAATATGTTGGATATTTTAATCTGATACGACCCAATTTAATTTAAAAAATAATAAATTATTAAAAGGAAAAGAAAATATAATAGTTGAAATAAAGAAAAACAAAAAATATAAGTATTTTTCAACTATTTTCATCATATAAGAAGTTTACAAAAATGTAATATAAATAACATATTTATAAATAAATAATAAATAACATATATATTATATAAATGATATATATATATATATATAATTGATATATTAAAAACCAATATTCAAACAATATATTGGAATTGCATTTACTCTTGGTAAATAAGTAATTTTTATTATCTCATAAATTAAATAATAAAAAATAAAAATATAAAATTTTTTATAAATTTTATAGAAAAATTTGAACATACATTAATATTATATATTTTTATACTAAAAAAATATGCTTAAAAAAAGAATTATTATTAATAAAGATAAAAATGACTAAAATACAAAAAAAAAAACAAATTAATATCTTAATCATGGTCCATTTTACTGGTTAAATAAATTAATGGTTCAACCGATCTAGTTACAATTAATAATTTATAAGAAATGGCGAAACCAATTGATTTGAGAAACAAGCTTATTGATTCCGCAAAAAGGACTACAGTTCCCCTCCTTAATTACGTTTTACCCCAAAAAAACCCTCAAGAGCTCAAAGTCCACAAGGGCCACAAGAATCATTCCCGTATTTAGCACGGATTACTCTGCTTAGTTATTTAATTACAGTGGCATACTTAGGCAATTGCTCTAAATTAATTCCCAATCCTCTTGTTTCTCCTGTTCTGTCCTGGGGATATCATAGGATGAAAATTAAATCTCAGTCTCCTCGGTTTTAGACAATTCTATGGGCTAACCGGCTTGCTAGCCATCGGGAAGCTCAAGGAGGGCATGTACATATATTACCGTAGGCATTAGACCTGTTCAGGGGCATGCCGGGCCGAGCTCGTATTAATAGATTTTTTAAGGTTCGAACCCGAGCCCGGTCTGACTATTGGATTTATAATTTGGGCCCGAGCTAGCTTTTATAAAAATTCCAAAGCCCAGGCCTAGATTCGAGTCCAAAATTTAATTCATACTGTTACTATTACTACTACTGAACGGTTGAATAGAGAGATTATAAAAAAGAATAATATATATATATATATATATTAAATTATAAATATATATTTTAATAAATATTATATTATTTATTAAAATATATATTTATAATTTAATCTTTGGCCTGGGCCCTGGGGGGTAGAAATACATGGCATGTGGAATTCAGCATGGATTTTCCCTGGGGGGTAGAAATATATTTTGTGGTTGCAGCCACAAAATAAACTTATTTTGTTTTCCAAACTCCAGCCAATAAGACACAACATGTTCATGCTCCTTGAATTCAGCATGGATTTTCCCTGCAACCACAGGCACTGATCATCAGAAGTCATTAGCCCCAACCACCGCATGCAGTGGCTAGCTAGTTTTGATGAACGCTCATTTACGTCTTGCACCTTGGTTTAATTGCAGTTTGCACTTTGGAATCATCGTCCTCATCAACCAACTGCCTTCGCTCTTCCCCACAGTTAACCCAACATATCTGCAACTACGTCTATATAGAAACTTCACTGAACAAGGGGAAGAGAAAGAAAAAGAGTCCAACGTAACAGAAGCTGATAATATATATATAGAGAAAGAGAGAGAGCTGCGCATGGAGGGGGAAATCAACAACTTTATCCAAGTATGGATCACAGTTTTTGTATCCTTATGCTTCTGCTACTTTGTAGCTTCAAAGGTCCCAAAAGGCAAGTTGAGGCTGTTAACCACTCTCCCCATCTGCGGCCTCTTTCTTCTTCTCCCGCTAAAACTCCACACCGTCCATCTCGGAGGTACCACAGCTTTCTTCGTCGCTTGGCTCGCTAACTTCAAGCTCCTCCTTTTCTCTTTCGGTAAGGGCCCTTTGTCATCTCACCCATCCATCTCCCCCTTCTGTTTCATCTCCGTAGCCTGTCTTCCCATCAAAATCAAACAAGATCCATCTCCACCACAAACCCCAAATCCGTCTGCTGATTTAAATAACAAAAGAGACAACCCATCTCCCCATAATCATATAGCAAGAAAATCCCCCAAATCACTTCTTAACTATGCCATTAAAGCTCTACTGCTAGCTCTACTTATCCGAGTCTACGACTATAGACCGTATTTCCACCAAAAGGTCATCTTGACTCTTTACTGCTTTCACGTTTACTTCCTCCTTGAAGTCATTCTCGCCGGTGCCGCTTACCTGGCTCGCGTCCTGCTCAATCTAGAGCTCGAGGGACAGTTCGACGAGCCCTATCTCTCCACCTCTCTGCAGGACTTCTGGGGACGAAGATGGAACATCATGGTCACTAATATCCTACGCCCAACGGTATACGAGCCTACACGCGGCTTCTTTACGCAGGTAATAGGAAGGAAGTGGGCCGCACTACCCGCCACAATGGCGACATTTGTGGTGTCGGGTCTTATACACGAGCTCATCTTCTTTTACCTGGGACGCGTGGAGCCCACTTGGGAGGTTACGTGGTTCTTCATCCTCCACGGGTTGTGCTTGGTCTTGGAGATTGCTGCCAAAAAGGCGTTGGTCGGCAGGTGGGGGTGGCGATTGCATGGGGCGGTGTCGCGGCCGTTGGTCGCTTCGTTCGTATTAGCCACCAGTTCCTGGTTGTTCTTTCCGCAGTTCTTGCGATGCCGGGCGGATGTTAGGGCGCTCGACGAGTACGCCGCAGTTGCAGAATTTGTGAGGAATGTTGGTCAGAGTTTGCTGCGATCTCCATATTCCAAATTTCCGGTTGGTGACTGACCGACGACTGCCCACGATTTCAAAACTTCAAATGCAACCACCCGGGCCCGGCGTTGAATCTTGATTATTTTCATTTTGACGTTAAATCAACTACATAGTACTCACAATCAGATTTAGCTCTTTGTTCAGCCACTGTTCAGACGGAGACGATTAAACGTCCTGCCTGTGCCAACTTACCGGAGTATCACAATAGTGTACTACTTGTTGTACTGGATTAATCAAGTATGTCACTTTTCTGGCCTTAATTAGTACCGAAATGGCAAAACCAACATCCACAGGCATATATATATAGGTCTCGGAGTGAGAGTCTATATCCCCTCTGGCCTTTGTTTTCTCGTAATCACCAGTACTTTTATTGCATAAATATATAGTTGATGTAAACAATATATATTTTAAATGAATGCCGGAATATGGAATGGTGGAACAGATCACAGCCCAATTTTCTGCAGTCTGGAGTGTCACAAGTTCTAATCAGGTCGTACGTCCATGAAAACAAATAAACAATATGGAGGTCTCGAGAGCCATCGCTCAATCCTTAGCCTTCATGGACGACCTTATCAATAGTAAATTCTGCTTGCTTCCTCATATATCAAATTGCTGCTATAATATTCAAGTCAGAATTTCTAGTTTAAGTCAACATATATCAAATTGGCTATTCTTATCTGTTTTGTTTGAGTGATTCATCAGATCTGTCATGGATGTCTATCTATATAACAATTACTCGGTGAAATTTGTCCAGTGATTAGTGATCACAAATGGGCAAAAATGATAGAAAATAGTTCATGTATTATATCAGACTATCTATACTATTTATAAAAGAGTGAATTCTTTTTTTTTTTTTTACAATTTTTATCGGATATTTTTATCTTCTTGTTTAAGAATAAAGAGGGTATATATCCTTTACTCTCATTTCAAAAACTGTTCATAACAATTTAGAAACCGTCTATTTATCAGTTATAACCATTTAGAAATCACCCATAAATTATAAATAATTATCTTAGAGATACTGCCACGTAAACATTTGCTAATACATATCTAAATTCAAACTCTACTTATTTTCTATTTGGGGTGAAGTGGGGAATCAACCACTTCTCCGACACAATTGCTACTTTTCAAGAGCAATTATTCCAAAACATGAACGAGAGAAGTCTATATATCCTTAAGAAATTATTTCTAGATAAGACTGAAATTTTCATCTTCCATAATGTATATTTACTCATCAGCAATTTTAGTTTCTCTTCCAGTTAGTCTTTTCCTTTTCTCATGTCATCTTTTAATAATTTGCTAACATAAAACGAAGAAAAGAGAACAATTAAGAGAAATCCCAATAGGCACCACATTACCAAAGAACCACAATTTTACTCGAATAATAATCTTCATAACATTTTTTTGCAAATGAGCCTCGAGGAATATTGAGTTCATTCATAATATTTCTGTACATAAAAATATATATGGGTACTATTAGAAGCTGATGTAGGCGCACATGGCAGGCCCAATGGCATGGGTGCACATGGCAGGCTTAGGATGGTGACGCATGGCACAGGCCAGATCACATCTTGGTCTGTTCATAACTAATTCCACGCAAGTTCAGCTATAAATAGGTGGTGTCACTATGACATAATGCATCTTGACATTTATTGCTTTAAGCTTTCTAGCTCCTTGGTGACCTTGTCTGAGCTATTCTACTCAGGCCTCGCCCGGCCCCTTCATTGTGCCCTTGCTAACCTGACCATCAGAGACTCCGGCCCTAGGATAACACTCGGGGCCTCTGATGTGTTTCCTTCTCTACAGGTCGGACTTAAAGGCCCTCAGCTCTATCAACCCTCGGTCACATCAACAAGCCCTCGTCTCGGAAGCGTAGTTATATTGTTGCCCTCAGCCCATCCTTGGCAACAACAATTGGCGCCGCCAGTGGGAACGACTGCTAAGACTTCCCTCAACTAAACACTTATTCTAATATCAACTACTAAGCTTCCAATGTAATGGCCGGTAACCAGAACAATATGCAAAATGCTCAGAACCATGTCACCATGGGCCAATTCCGGATGGTCCTTAACTGGCTCGATAACATCACGCAAAGACTGGACAAGTTGGGGGGCCAGGTAGGAGGCTGCCCACAGTGTAGCCGCCCCGCTAGGAGCTTGGGGCGCCTAGTAGGAGGTTGCCCACAGGGTAGCCGCCCCGCTAGGAGCTTGGGGCACCACAGTGGATGCTCTTCCCAAGCTCCGTTGGTTCAACGCCCAGTCAGTCCCAATAGGGAGGACCCCTCAAGGTCCAACAGTAGCAGTCGACGCACTAGCCAACCATCGAAGACCTCCTGCCTCCCCAGCCGACGAGGAGGAGATCATGCAGGGTCCTGCGATAACCATCGGGACCATGACATACAGTATCAAGTGGAAAGCCCCCGGGACGAAGGTGGGTGCTCTACCCACTATAGTCCTCCGAGGGCTGAGGGCTGATGTCACGCCTCTCCTTCACATGTTTTGGACCTCTGCGATTTCATCAACAACTGACGGGCTAGAAAGAACTAGGATGTGCCTGCGTTAGAACACTCTGGGAACTGGGCCGACCCGTTCTACGTCTGAGAGGACCAGGATGAGGCCCAGGCTCCCATCGACCAGAATATTGTCGACTTACAAGCACAAATCGGCGCCATGCAAAATGAATTTCGATAGGTTAAGGAGAACCGAGGTGATGCTTCTACAAGTCATAACCCTTCATCCAACAAAATGGACGCTTTCACTGACTCCATCACCCCGGAGCCCCTCTCGCACCACTTCAAAGGTCCCACACTAGAGATGTACAATAGAACCACTGATCTGGACGATCACCTGGAAAGCTATCAGGCACTCATGCTCCTTTACGGATATTCCGACGCCTGACTTGTTGGACTTTCCAAGAGACCTTCAAGGGGGCAGCCCGCCGATAGTTCTCTGGTAGAAGCATGGCGAGAATCTACGGTCCTACCTGCATGGGCTCAAGAAAGAAGTGCTCAAGGTCTGAGACCTCGACCTCATGATCTCCATGCACACAACAATCAATGGCCTCCTGCATGGGCTCCTCAAATGCTCCATTTCCAGGACACCACCCAAAACCAAGGCGGAATTTTTGAAGAAGGCCTAGAAGTACATCGCTGCCGAGGAGGCCTCGGTTGGCGAGCGCTAAGAAGGCGAGGCCGACCACAACCATGGGGGCTCGGAGAAGAAGATGAAGAATGGACACGGTCACGACAACAACAACAACAACAAAAATGATAACAAGAAGCCACCAGCCCTCACCTACAACAAGTATACGCCACTCAACTCCACCCGAACGCAAATCCTCATGCAGGTAGTTAAGGAGGAGTGGATGAAGTGGCATGAGAAGATGAAGAAGAACCCCAAGAGGGGTAATCCGAAGAAATATTGCAAGTACCACTATGACACCAACCACAACACTAAGGACTGTTACGACCTGAAGAATGAGATCGAGTCCCTTATCTGCCATGGTCACTTAAATGAGCACATGGGGGGCAATGCGGGCGCTTCTTCCTCACAGCAGCTACAACAACAATAGTAGCACAACCTGGTCAGCGTCATCGACGTCATAGTGGGGGCATGGTCTCGAGTGGAGCCTCGACCTCAGCCCGAAAGGCCTATGCTAGGAAGCTCACCATCTAGGGGCCATCTTCCAAGAAGCCAAAGAAGGGCGAGGTCATCTCTTTTTCGGACAATGACTTGAAGGGGGGTCTCGGTGCCCCACGATGATGCGTTGGTGGTGACAATGACCATCACCAACTTCATGGTAAAGAGGGTCCTCATCGATAGTGGATCATCGGCAGACATCCTATTCCATGACACATTTGAGAAGATGAAACTCACTGCAAAGCAGCTATAGCCGGCCGACATACCACTTGCCGGTTTCTCTGAAAACGTCATCGAACCGAAGGGAATAATCACCCTACCAATCACAGTAGGAATGGAGCCTCCATAGGTGACGAAGATGACTGAGCTCTTGGTCGTGAAGATCGGCTCCCCCTACAACGTCATCATCGGCTGGCTAACCCTTGACACACTCAAGGCAACCATCTCTTCCTACCACCTCACCCTCAAGTTCCCCATCGAGCACGGCTTCGGGGTCGTTCATGGGGACCAGTAGACAGCCCAACAGTGCTATGTGGCAGCGCTGAAAGGGAAGAACAAAGAAGCTTTGCTGTTGGACGGGCTTGACCTCAAGGATGAGCCAACGAGCTGATACCAACCACATGAGGACCTCATCTTGGTTCCCCTAGATGAAGACGAGCCCGCGATGATGGTGCATGTCGGGTCCAACCTTCCTCCAAGCACCCTTTCCAAATTGGTAAGCTTCCTCAAAACCAATGTTGATGTCTTTGCTTGGTCTGTCGCTGACATGCCTAGAATTGACCCTTCGGTCATTACTCACAAGCTAAGTGTGGACTCAAGCTGTAGGCCATTTCGGAAGAAAAAGAAGAACTTTGCATCGGAACGTTGGGAAGCCATTGGAGAGGAGGTTGACAAACTAGTTGACACCGGCTTCATTCGAGAGGTACATTACCCTAACTGGTTGTCCAATGTGGTCATGGTAAAGAAGGCTAACGGGAAAGGATGAATCAATATTGACTTCACAGACCTCAATCGAGCCTGGCCAAAGACAACTTTCCTTTGCCGAGGATTGACCACCTCGTCGATGCCGCCACAGGGTATGGGCTATTGAGCTTCATGGAAGCCTTCTCTGGATACAATTAGATCAAAATGCATGTTGATGATGGCATCTCATTTATTACTGAGCATGGCACCTACTACTACAAAGCCATGCCCTTCGGCCACAAGAACGCTGGCGCCACCTACCAACGACTTGTAAACAAGGTTTTCAAGCACCAGATGGGGAGAAACGTTGAAGCCTATGTAGATGACATGGTTGTGAAGAGCCTAAAGGATGACCAACACACCTCAGACCTAGCCTAGACCTTCGCCACTTTGCGGAAGTACAACATAAATCTTAATCCCAGCAAGTGTGCTTTTGGTGTCACCTAGGCAAATTCTTGGGCTTTGTCGTCATGTAGTGGGGTATTGAGGCCAACCCAGAGAAGATTCAGGCCATACTAGACATGGGACCACCTCGGTCGATCGATGAAACTCAAAGACTTACTTGCCGGGTGGCTACCCTCAACCGATTCATGTCAAAGTCGGATGGCCGTTGTTTACCTTTCTTTCGAGCCATCAAGAAACTGAAGGACTTCCAATGGACCGAAGATTTCCAGCGTGCCTTTAACAAGCTGAAGTCTTACCTCGCTTCGCCCCCTCTGCTCACTCAGCCGCTTCCAGGAGACATGTTGTTCCTATACCTCTCAGTCAGGGATTTGGCCATCAGTTATGTTTTGGTGTGAGAAGAAGATAGAGTGCAAAGGCCTATATATTATGTCAGCAAGGTCCTTTACGACGCCGAGACCCGCTACCTCGAGGTGGAGAAGTTAGCCTTTGCCCTAGGGGTGATCATGGGCTGGGCTCGGGCCAGGCTTTTCACTTATGATAAGGGCTATAGTTTAGGCCTGAGCCTGGCCCAGCCCGGGGTTCCGAACCTATAACATAAGCCCTAGCCTAGGTCTATATGGGTCGGGCCTGATTTTGGGCCAATGTCTTTCATATATAAAACATTACATATCTATAATATTTTATATTAAATGACATAACATGCATATAAACTTTTATTTTATATATTATATAATATAAATTATACATGTCATGTTATAATATTTATATATAAAATATATAATATAATGTAAAATAAAATGTATACATATGTATACATAATACACAAAATGTGTGAGTTTAAACATATATGGGCCGGGTTGGGCTCATGCCGGGCTTGAAATATTAAGCCCAAGCCCGGTCCTAATATTTGTTGGCCTAATGTGGGCCCGGGCCCGGGCCGGGCTAAAATGATCACCCCTACTTCGCCCTGGTGGTCTCTGCCAAGAAACTCAGACCATACTTCCAAGCCCATAGCATCACTATATTAACCAGCCGGAGACTTTGGGTCGGCTAACCAAATGGGCTATTGAGCTATCTAAGTTTGACCTGCAGTACCAGTCAAGGCCTGTAATCAAAGCACAGGCCCTGGTGGATTTCTTGGTGGAGTGCACTTTCAGTGGAGTCGTCGGCTCGGCTCCCATAGAGGATGAGGGACCTCGTCTGACATGGAAATTATTCATGAATGGATATTCCAATGCTAAGGGAAATGGAGCAGGCCTCATACTCCTCACCCCGGATGATAATGAAGTGGAGTACGCATTGAGATTCGGCTTCTCAGCCTCCAACAATGAAGTTGAGTACAAGGCTCTACTTGCTGGATTGCAACTTGCCAAAGATCTCGACGCCTAACACATTGCCAAAGATCCCAATTCACCCACCACTTCAGGAGACCCTAAAACACCTTCGCCATCCCTCGGCTTCGTCGACCCAACACTCTCATGGGGAGATTCATCGCCTTGTGGGCTGCACTCGGCACCTATAGGGCCAGTCCTCTCCCTCAATACATGGATCTCAGGCCTTAGAGCATGGCCCTTAGACTCACTAGCATAGCTCTCACTACTGTTAACTGACGTGGTAGGACAAGGCGAGAAAGCACCTGACTCTTTAGGACACTCAAAGCACTCGGGACCAGATTTGGAGTAAGACATGGCTAGGGCTTAAGTGTTTACCTAAGTGGACGAGATCTTGGAAAGTTCAAGGGTGATGAAAGTCGAAGGCCAAGGTCTCTGAAGGTTCTAGCTCTTGAAGGCAAATAGTGAAAGTTGTCTCAACTAAATGCCCTATTTAAAGGAAAATGGATGGCTCAGATCATCTTCGATCCAATGGCCACGGAGCAACCGCCTCAATAGTCCGAACCGACGCCCAACATGTGTCGATCGCTTCAGGAAGATGAAATGATGCCGTGCGAGTCATCCGGTCCACTCACTGAGTTAGGTGGTTCGTTCGCTGATCTTGAATCAGAAGCAACTCGACCCGGTCAACCCAATGCCCATCTCGTGTACAGTCCTTACCCGATGCTCGTCTCGAGTACAGTCCTGACCCATCAACACCAAGACCCATCAAGCGCACAATCAGTACCTGGCACTGAGATCCATCTCCAGTACGGCCACAACTCGCCGATTCCAACACCCGTCTTGTGCATGGCCACAGTGTGCCAACTCGTCACCCATACCTCATAAGGTAGCAAACAGCCGAGGTCGATGCCCGATCTGTGCACAGACTCATCAACACATCTATGAAGCACATGACTGGGGGGCACGTGCATCTCAAATCTACACCACGCACGGTATCGAGCTCTCTAAAGACGAAACTGACGCCTTCGCGTTTTTCGGCCCTCCACAACTCTCTCAAGAGGTAGAGTTAGCAAAGTAGACGTCACTAAGGCAAGTAAGGGAAGCCTCCGAAGCCAAGGCTGATGGGTCAACGCTTCTAAACTGAGGTTCTCTGATAACTCTGCATTTTGATGCCTTAAGGGCATCTATTCAGGGATATTTTTGGCCTTAGAGTAGTCAAGTTGTGTCTTTTTCCCACTTAATTTCAATGTTGTGGCCTCTGAGGGTCTCTGTGCAAAACTAGGAAGTTTTCATGGCTGAAATGCAGATTTTGGGAAGCTGGTGTGAAGTCCAATTGAGAGAGAGTGTGCTTTTGTGAAAAACTGAAAGCAGGAGGGTGCCTGCTAGCTGCTAAACCCAGTTTGGCACCCCTCATACTGTATTAGCATGCTCCCCATGCCTTAGCAAACCCTAGGGCGCCTTTTAGCCCATTCTTTTCACTCTTAACAAACCCTAGCCGCCCCTAACTGCTAAATCCTCACCTTCCATCCATTCTAATCTCCACCATCCATTCTAGGGCACTCTCTTTTTAGCATTGTAACCCTAGGATCCACCTAACTTCTAATCTTCACCATTCAGCCTTTAGCCATTAAATCTCAGCCTTACATAATTTTGGGTGCTTTCTCCTTTTTTTCTTAGCCTTAGGATCACCCTAGAACCATCCTAACCCTTCATTATAAACCTTAGGGCACCCATATTTTTGCTAAAACCTAGCTGCCACCCCCCTCTTTCTCTCTAATCCCAGTTGTATCCAACATTCTCTATAAAAATGATCCAAGGTCTCCTGAGAAAGGGTTGGATTCGGCCCCTAGGTAAGACGGAAGGCTGATCTTGAGAAGTTCAAGGGTAAAGGAAGAGGAGGACGCCCAGGCAAGAGGAGGGGTTCCTACTTACAGTTCGCCAAAGCCACTACTGCCACCTCTGGATTCGGATCCCAACCATTAGTCTTAGATTTAATTTCTGTTCTTTCACTTCCAGTTCTGTTATTTACTTTCCGCAATTTATTTTCATTCCGTTTGATCTTCGTTTTATTTTCTGCAGATCTGCAATTTGGCCAGGTAAGACGAAAGGCCTAGCTCGAGAAGTTCGAGGGTCAAAGAAGAGATCTGGAGACTACTACCTCTGATTGGATTATAGATTTTTATTTTGTTTCTTTTGTTAATTTATTTCTGTATTTATTTATGTTTCTGCACTTTTAATTTTCAGTACTGTTCGAATTCTATATTTTTCTCAGTTTAATTAATTAATTTTTATATTTATGCACTTCCCTCTTGTGTTCTCTTGTCCGGATTTGAGTTTATATTAATTTTCCCTCGCTTCCCTGTGGATACCACCCGTTCTAATCCCTTTACTGCGTTAGTAGTTGTTTGAGAGTTGAAAAAATTATAAATGTTTAAATTGGTGTTCCGAAGTGTTTAATGACATGCATCTGGAAACACCATTCTCCCCAACAAAACCGAAGCCAGAGCCGATGACTTCGCGCTTCTAAGCTAGGCTATCTTCAAAAAAGCCAAGGCTAGAGTTGACGTCTCCACACTCTTGAGCCAAGCTATCCCCAACGTCTCCAAAGCCAAGGCCTACGCCTCCGCACTTAAAAGCAAGGCTCTCCCTAGAAAAGCCGAAGCCGAAGCCAAGGTCTTCGCCAAAGCAAGCCACTCAGTGCCTCCCAGCAATGATGATACACTCTCTTCGGCTGAAGCCAAGGTCCTCACCTAGACCTCAACCACGACCTCATGAGTGGGGGCAAATGATGTAAGCCACATGGCAGGCCTAGGATGGCGACACGTGGCATAGGCCAGATCGCATCGTAGCCATCCACTCATAACTAACTCCATGCAAGTTCAGCTATAAATAGGTGGCATCACTATGAGGTAATGCATCTTGGAATTTATTGCTCTAAGCTTTTTAGCTCCCCGATGACCTCATCTGAGCTATTTTACTTAGGCCTCATTTGACCCCTTCGCTATTCCCTTACTAACTTGACCGTTGGAGCCTCCACCCCTAGGATAACACCTGGGGCCTCTAACGTGCTTCCTTCTCTACAGATCGGGCTTATAGGCCCTCAGCTCTTTCATCCCTCGGACAAATTAGCAATCCCTCATCTCGGAAGCATAGTTACATTGTTTCCCTCGGCCCATCCTTGGCACCAATAGAAGCCACTCCATTATGCTTTTCCAAATGGATAATGTATTCTGTAAGATCCCTGTTAAGCACCGTGTCTATTCTAAGCAAATATATGATGAGAGAAACACTAGGAATAATGTATGTGTATGCTAAGAAAAAATGCAGGCAAAAATAGGTCCATTCATAATCTAAAGCAAATAAATAGATTATTCCGGGATTCTACTAGTGTTACTATGGTCTCTGAGAGTTCTACTAGAAAAGCACTAGAGGAATGGGGGTGGTCACTGCCGCATCTTTATCCTTCATTGGTGTTATTTTGGATGGAGATTGAATGGGGGTTAGGAATGGCAATAGGGCGGGTTTGGGGTGAGGCACCCCCTTCCCGTCCCTGCCCCGTAGTCAAGATACTTTGCCTCGTCTCCAGTAGCGAGGTAGGTTCGGAGCAGGGCACCCACAATCCGTCGGGGACGGGGAATCCTCGAATTTTCCCTACTTCAAGGCAACTACTTAAAAATTATCTATTTGTGGACAATTTACACATAGGATATAGGAATCTGGGGGGTATTTTAGGAATTGAATTATAATACTTTAGAGGTATTTCAAAAATGGAATTATGGGATCCTAGGGTTTTAAGAATTTAGGAAAAACTTAGAGATATTTTAAATATCAATATTAAACCTAAAAATATTTTATTAATTTACCTTCGGGTTTAGGGCGGGTTCGGGGAATTATATACAAAACCCATCCTCGCCCCATCACTGTTTAAGGTCGGGGAAAACCCGCCTTATTCGGGGCGGGCCCTGATTTTATGGGGAAAATTGCCATCCCTAAGGGGGGTGGCGTTTGTCTTTCAGAGAAAGGCAATCATCACTCATCATTTATGTGTAGTGGAGCGAATGTGAGGATCGAGAGAGAAGAAAAGAAAAGTTGTAGAAGGATTTGTTTTCCTTCTTTTATAGCCCTTTCTTCTTTCCCGAATGACCTCGTACCTTCTTTCTCTAAAATCACCTTAGAGAGCAAGAATGCATTAGAGAGTAAACCTCAATTTGCCAAAGACAGTGAGAAGTTTTGTCTTCTCACCTTAGAGAGCAAGAGAGTGAAATGTTTTAGCTTTCTAGCGGGCGTGTGTATATTTCACTGGGATTGGGCTAAGTAGGGATGGCAATGGGGCGGGTTTGGGGAGGGTTTTGTAAATTCTACACACTACCTACCTCCCTAAACCACCCAACCCATACTAGCCACCCCAAAACCCAAAGTAGATTGGATTTTGAGAATCCAAACCCTCCCTACACATGAAAATGCAAACCCTCCCCGCATTCAAGGGTAGGGGCAAGTTGGGTTTAGAATCTGTCTCTCATTTCCTATTATTTCCTGTTACATATATGCAATAAATAAGTAAAATAATACAAATAAATAACAAATTTTCTAATTATTTAAGACATGTAAAAAAACACAAATGCTAGTTATCAATTATCTTTCACATAAAAATCAAAATATTATTAAATTTAACACCTAACACATAAAGTTTATATGATTTCTAACAATATACAGTTCCTACAAAAAAAAAAACAATATTCAGGTTGAGAAAATTGAATTTAGCCTAATACCATATGCTATTTATACCCGTACAAATTGTAGAATCCCAAAATCCATTCCATATAGAATAGAAATTAGCATCCCTGGGACTTAAACCTAATTATATTGAATAGAAATTACCATCCCTGAGACTTAAACCTAATTCGTGGAGAGTGCTGATTTCCTCCTCACAGAATTGATCCTCGGCTGGAAGGGCTGAGGACCAATTTAGTGAGAGGAAATATTGATACGCATGTTTCCATCCGCCTTAATTTTCAATGAAATATATGGGCAAATGCTAAGTGTATGAAAACATAATTTTTTTTTTTTAATCCTTAGAAAACATAGATTTTATGCTAGGAGGATCGGTTGTGATCACACAATGCCCATATATTGGCATACGTATCACTTTATGAACCTCAGTTTTAATGAAACGAGAGGCTGAGATTTTCCTGTATCCTATTAGTTTGAAAGGCTAGTGTAACCCAATATTTTATTACCACAAAAGTCGAGATAAAGTTAACTTCGTTATTCTTCTTTTCTGTCTTCGTTTTAGTTGATTTTTTTTTTTTTTTTTTATTTGCGTGGGATCCATCTCATTAGGAGAGCAGCCCAACAAATTTAAGATCTTTAAATCATTTCGTGCTAGTTCTTTTTTTTTTTTTTTAATTTATCACTTGAAGGGTATGCGCTAAGGGGTGAGCAAACGGTTTATTTGATTAAAAACTGGATCTAATAAATCGAAATATTGAAAACCTGAAATAATTGAAACTAAAATTGTTTTGTTTGATTTTGGGTTAAAATCGAATTTTAATACTGTATATATTATATATTATACAATGTATATAATAAATTATATATTTTAATATATAATATAATACAATATAATTTATTTTATACATATATATTAATATATATTATAGATAATAAAGTTTAGTTAATTTGGTTTTTTCAGTTAATCGAATTTCTAAACTTCAAAAACCAAAACCAAACTAAAATTTTCAGTTCACTTTTTTGATTTTAATCGAATAATGCTCACTCCAAAACACCAATTTCAAATTAGTTTATTTGCCCCTTTTATTCTGAGAGAAGGTTATTATTATTATTATTATTATTATTATTATTATTATTATTATTATTATTATTATTATTATTATTATTATGATTAATTAATTATGATTATGATTATTATTATTATTACGAAGGTGATAGCCCATGGAGCAAATAATGTAAGTTCACATCGTGTGTCCCCAAAGAATAGAAAATTTTCTGTCCAGCCAATGAAAAATTGCCACGCCACCTTTTATTTTTTGAACTCAAATTTCACGACGTCCAGAGTTAACGGCAGTCTTAGATTCTAAAAAACACTTAAATTTTATTAAACCGCTCAAGTGTCTCCCCTTTCACATCTCTCATAAACTCTTCTTTTCTTCTTCCCTCCGCCATTACAACCACCACAACCCTTCAGCCGTATTTCTTCCTCCTTCTCTACCTTAGACTTAAGATTATCAGTAGAGCAACCCTAATTCAGAGTTCAGATTTAGGGCAAGAGCCCTAAGCCCTGAACCAGAAACTCCAAATAACCACCACAAACACTGTTTTTTCCATATAAATTATGAATCAATTTTTAGTATTTATTGTGAACTCTCCTAGAAGGTCGTTTTAATATTTACTTATGAAACATTGACTGTTACAGGGAATTCTGAAGATGGAACTTTCACTGAATAGATGTCCCATCTCCACACGCATCAAAACATGCGAAAGGGTTTAGTGGTTACCTTCTTTTCATCTAGATCGGTAAGTGCACAGATGTAATCCATCAATTCATAACTAAGAAAATGAAATCCAAAATAAGCGACAAGGACGTCACCAACCCCATTAGGCGAGAGACCCACAAAAAGTAAGAATGAATCAGAGTTTCAATGAAGATCTTCGGCACACAATGGTGCTTGTTCCCTAAGTAGTAGAAAGGGCAGAGGGATGAACTAGAGTTAGGGTTTACAACAGGACACATGGATTTGAACTCCAAGGGTCCTCGAGCTCCGGCAGGAGAGAGTAACCTATCAAGAAAAAACAAGTTAAAACATGAAAGTTGGTTGCAGTAGTTTCACGCCAGAAAGTGGTATAGCTCCTAACTGGCCAACTAGTTGCTGCTGTATCTCAAAGAAAGAAAACCCTAATAGGCGGCAACTGGTTGTAGATTTGAAGTGGTGGTGAGGAGGGAAGAAGAAAAGAGAGTTCATGAGAGGTAGGAAAGGGAAGAGAATCAGGCAGGTTAATAAAGTTTAGGGTAAAATACAAAAACCTCCCCCGAGTTTTTTAACAATCATAAAATCCTCTCCTGTGTTTTCACTTTAACAAAAGCCTCCCCTGTACTTTTTAGAAAACATGCAACTACCTCCCTTTTTTAGTTGAAAAGCCGATTTAATGTACTTGTTTTTTCTAAATGGCTATTTTGCCCTTATGCCTAGATGTAGATTTATTAAAATATCCTTCAAAACACTATTTATTTTTTCTCAAGAACTCAAGACCAGAGTCGTCAGTCTTCTCTCATGTAAAAGACAAAAATGTCCTTACTTGTTTGATTAAATTTTCAAAACATGCACCTCCTCATCACCCATGATCTTCATCATACATTATATATTCTTCTTCTTTGTCCTTTCATTTGCCCTCCATTAGACATGTTTGCACCAAAAAGAAAAAGCAAAGTTACGATTTTGTTCGTTTTTAGTATTATTGGATGGATGGTTCAGGGATGCAAGTATAACGGATGCATTAAAAATGAAAGGCGTGTGTGGTGGAATCACTCTGGGTTTATTTGATTTTGATATTTGTTTCTCTATCTGAACCAAATATGTGCAGAGGAGCTATCATCTCCGATTTCATTGATGTGAAGCATAGTCATAATTTGTCGTTGCAAGACCTCTAGGAATTTGACACCATCTCCAATCTCATGGGCTTCGACTTCAATGACAAAGATTCTTCTTCTTCTTCGACCCATTAACCGAGCAAAGGTGAGAATCATCTTTTAAACAGTTAGACTTTGGTTGGTTTTGAGAGGTTTTAACAACAAAATGTATTTTCTCTTGGAATGTAGGAACTGGTGAAAAGACTAAAAACAGGAGCATAGTTGGAGCAGATCAAAGCAAGGGTAAAAACAGTCAGAAAGAATATTTACAGGTTGGTCCAGAGTTGTAACAAATACTTATGCTAATGGTCTAATGGACGTTGTAGTCGTTAGAATATGCCTTCTATTAGAGAAATGACAAAGCTAGTTTCTCAAGCTTGGTGTCAAGGCTTGTGGTTGCAATGGTTTGTCTTCTACTCTCAATTACACGGGTAATTCAAAATTTTTTAATTTCATCTATATGTGTTAATTTGATTATGGTGTTCTAAATTTTGAAGAAACATTGATTACAGAGCAATCTTGCTTGAAAAGTAGAAAAGATGCTCGAAGCACAGAGGAGATTTAGATCTTCATTACTACCTACCAGAAGCACAGAAGATCCTTGATTACATAGCACTTGATCTCCAAAAATTCTACTCAAATGCCTCTAGAATTGATTAAGACACGCTAAGGAGACTCTAGAATTGATTAAGGCCATGGGTATGCGATGAAGGGTAATTTGGCCCGACCTAGTAAAAAGAAGACACGTGGACACGACCTGACCAAGAAATGGCAACTCAGCCTGACAAGTTCAGTTCGCAACAATTGAGCTCGCATATTCAGTCACCTCAGCACAAAGGCCACCTCGGCCTAGGGCTCACCTCATAGCAGGGCCACTTCGGCGCAAGTCTCACCTCAGCATCGAGGCACCTCGGTATTCAAGCCAATTCGGAACTAAAAGACTAAAGTACTAGTTCGGAACCAACAACTCAAATCGCCACGTAACTGACTCCCGCATAACCAACTCCGGAGGTCTCTCCAACAGATCCCGAATCCCTCGAGATCACGATGAGTTAACAGATCCCGACTTTTCCGGGATCACGATAAGGACTTATCCAGACTCCGCCGAAATTGGAAGTGAAATGAGATAAGCCTTACCTGTATGCTGCTCCTTCGGAAGTGGAGCAAACTCTATCTCCACACCCCGGATATCCCGGAGCTCTTTCGTGTGCCCCACGACTACTCCAGTATATAAAGGCACCAACCCCAATGAAGCAAGGTACGCGTGATTTTTCTGCTCTCTAGCTCTCTAGCTCTCTAAGCTCTCAAAGCTATCCAGCTCGCATCAGATTACTAACTTAAGCATCAGAGCGACCTTGCCGGGTTAGCCACCCCGGGTTCTCTGATCTTGTCTTGCAGATTCATCTATCTTGTCGTCCGACTGGAAGCCATCTGTGGGAAGACGATTGGCGCCATCTGTGGGAAGACGATCAAAAATCTTTCTTTACAATCAACAACTTTCCACTGAAATCAATGGCCTCTTCTAGTCACGCCGGACAGAGAAGTGAGATGAATGTCTCTACGGGGCAACCTTAGCTTCCTTCGGCATGCATTGGTCAGTTCACCATACCGCTTACCGCGATTGGGGTCCCAACACTAACCATGCCACAAAACACTACACAGGTGAACGCCCTACTCCCTCCAGTGGTTCCCCCCGGAGTCGGACAATCCCAGTTCGACGACCTGGTGCACTGCATGCAGGCCATCCAGGTCCAAATGCAACAGGTCCAACAATTCCAACAGTACCAGCAGTATATGTTCTACCAGCACTACCATCATCAGTTCCCTCCATTGCCACAAAGCCAGCAGCCGGTTCCACCCCGGCACCTCGTGTGCAGGACATCACTCAATCTCCCCACCGAGGCGAGGAGACTTCCCAGGTCCCAGTTCCTCGCGAGAGGAGAGATGGTCACTCCACCCGCTTCACAAGGCAATCTCGGAAACAGGTTCGGGGACACTCATCAAGAAGGCGGATCGGTTGCAGGTAATCGGTTCGGGGTTCTGGCCATGAACTCAAGGCGAGGCCCTTCCGTCCACGACAGCCAATCCCAAAATCCCACAAGGAACCAGGAGCTACCTCACACTAGAACAGTACCAGAGCATACCGAGGTTAGCAGCACCAACGCAGAGCCGTTGAAGAAGCAGCAACGGAGGCGTCACAAGGCACGCCAAACTTCTGTACAGAACACCCAGCTCGCGAGACCGAACCAGCAAGAACAGATGAAAGGTAAAGAGGAGGCGAGCTCGGTAGCTACAAAGACCGTTCCTTTACTCTCCGGGTCGTCCCCTCTATCTTCCGAGCTCTTGACCCTGTATAAGTATGACAGATCTTTTGATCTTAACGATCACGTGGACTCCTTCTAGTCCCAAATGCATCTAGCTGGGGATGACGAGTCTTGTATGTGCGTAGCTTTCTCCACCACCTTCAAGGGAGTAGCTCGGACTTGGTACCGGAACCTCGCGCTAGGATCAATCAAGAGTTGGGCGCAATTCGTGGAATTATTTACCTCGCACTTCATCACCAGAAAGAAGTGCCTGAGGTCGCAAGAGATTCTGCTCAATGTAGTTCAAAGAGAAGAGGAGTCCATTAGAAGCTACATCAAGCGCTTCAACGACACCTACCTGCAAATCCCTGACCTATACCCAACGGTGAGACTCACAACAGCCAAAAAGGGCATAACTCACAGGGAATTCAAATGGCATGTGGTGGCCAACAAACCAAAAGACATCACAGAATTCCTCAAGCTCGCCGACCAGTTCATCGGAACCGAGGAAGAGATGAATCAGAAAATCGACAATCCAGCGGAGAAGAGAAAAAGAGATGGTGACAACACAGGTAATGACGGGAATAAAAGAAGAAAGAGTAAGTCCCCGACTAGGGGAGGAAACAAGTCTGGGAGTCGATCTCCTTTGCGATCTCGCAAGTCAGGTTAGCGCTCCAGGACCCACCTGTGGAAAGGACAAACTACACACCCCTCAACGCTAAACGAGGAGAAATCTTGATGGCTATCAAAGACTCCTCCTTTGTCAAGTGGCCTCTTAGGTTGAGGGGAGATCCTGCCACCATAAACAGGAACGTTTACTATCACTTTCACAAAGACCACAGGCACAGTACGGAGAACGATAGGAACCTCCGTGACGAGATCAAAGAGCTCATCCGTCGCGGGTATCTGAAAAATTTCATATAGAGAGAAGAAACAAGTCAGGTAGATCGGCAAATAGACCGTCAAGGGGACCAGAGAAGGAATGCTCCCGAGTCCAGCAACAGATAGAGACAAGCAACCGCCATGGCAACTGCCCGAGGAGATACCGATCCGCGAAGTAATCAATATGATTACTAGCAGGTCCACCATCGCGGGGTGCACTTCGGTAGCAGGTCGAACTTCAGTCTGTGAACTAGAAAGCGAGGAGCAGAACCCGTCAAAGCGACCTCGAATTGAAGAGCCAATTCATTTCATGGAGGATGATGCACGCGGGATCCAGTATACTCACAACGACGCCCTGGTGATAAAGCTAAGGCTCAATGACTTTGAAGTCAAGCGCGTCCTAGTGGACTCAGGTAGCTCGACCAACATATTGTTCAAAGACGCCTTTAACAAGGTGCAACTCTAGGAAAGCGATCTAAAGCCGACAGATACTCTCCTAGTAGGCTTTAGCGGCGAGGAGGTCAGACCCCTAAGGCGAGTTTCAGTACCCGTGGAGGTCGACACGTGGCCGAACATAGCGAGGTACGAGCACAAGTTTCTGGTGGTCGCAACCCCATCTCCTTACAATGCCATAGTAGGTCAGCCCATTACGCACGCCCTACGTGCGGTAGTATCCACCTACTACCTGGCAATGAAATTCCCTACGGACTATGGAGTAGGGGTTGCGTGAGGCGACCAACTCGAATCTCGCAAATGCTACGTAGCCGCCCTCAAGGGGAAAGCCAAACTAGCGGCTGACATCGAGCTCGAGCGACCTACGGAGTATGCCGAGGAGCAAGCTACACCAATAGAGGAGACGGTTCACATCCCAGTCTCGACCGATGACCCAGCTAAGACCCTCCAGATTGATGCTTCGATCGATGAGCCACTTCACTTTCAGCTGGTAAGCTTTTTAGTTCAAAATTTAGATATATTTGCTTGGTCCGCGGCAGAAATACCCGGAATAGACTCTAAAATTTTAACTCACAAGCTAAACAGCGATCCCTTAGTCAGGCCAGTTAGACAGAAAAAGCGCAACCTCACCCCGGAACGCTGGAGGATAGTCGATGAAAAGGTCGGGAAGCTCTTAGCAGCAGACTTCATCAGGGAGGTCCATTACCCGAGCTGGGTAGCTAACCCAATTCTGGTAAAAAAGGCCAACGGTAAATGGCGCATGTGCGTCGATTATACCAACTTGAATAGGGCCTGCCCAAAAGACTGTTTCCCGCTGCCCAAGATCGACTGCCTAGTGGATGCGACCTCAGGGCATGAGTTGCTGAGCTTTCTAGATGCATACTTTGGTTACAATTAGATCAAGATGGACCCCGTCGATGAAGAAAAGATGGCCTTTATAACTGAGCTCGGGTTGTTTTGCTACAAGGTTATGCCCTTCGGATTAAAAAATGTCGGGGCAACCTTTCAAAGACTTCTAAACAAGATTTTTGAGCCGTTAATCAACAATAAAGTTGAGTGTTATGTAGATGACATGGTCGTTAAGACCCAATTTTCAAAATTTTTATTAAACGATTTGCAAAGTGTTTTCGAAATTTTATGAAAGTATAATATGAAATTAAATCCCAACAAGTGTGTCTTCGGGGTCACCTCGGGTAAATTTTTGAGCTACATAGTCAACCGACATGGCATCGAAGCCAACCCGGAAAAAATAAAGGCCATCTTAGATATGAGACCACTCCGCAAACTAAAATAGGTTCAGAGGCTGAACGGCCGGATAGCCACTATGAGATGTTTTATGTCTAAGTTGGCAGATCGCTGCCTACCTTTCTTTAAGGCTATATAAAAGAGTAAAGACTTCGAGTGGACTACGAAGTGTCAGCTCGCCTTCGACGAGCTAAAAAGATACTTAATTAGTACCTTGGTTCTGACCCGACCCGAGGAATGGGATATTTTAAAGTTGTACCTCTCTGCGAGCGACAAGGTGGTCAGCTCGGTACTGATCAAAGAGGTAGATTGGGTCCAATGACTCATCTAATATGTTAGCAAAGTCTTGCAGGATGCAAAAACAAGATACCCGAAGGTCAAAAAATTAGCGTACGCGCTAATTGTAGCAGCTCGGAAGCTTCGTCCATACTTCTAAGCCCACACCATTATCCTCACCAACAAGCCTCTGAGACAGATACTGCTCAAGCCCGAGGTTTTTGGTAGATTGACGAAGTGGGCTACGAACTCTGCGAGTACGACATCCAGTATGAACCTCGCACGGCAATTAAAGCCTAAGCCTTGACCGATTTTGTGGCGGAATGTATGTTCAACACTGCAATTCCTGAGCTGACCGAGCTCGAGCACACGGTGGAAGCTTCAACTAGTGCGGCACCAATCCCAGTTAGAGCAGGTCCGACTTGGGACGAGGAACCTTGGATCCTCCACGTTGACGGCTAGTCCAACCAACAAGGAAGTGGTGCGGGAATAATTATGTATGGTCCAAGCGGGGTGAAGCTAGAATACACACCCCGGTTCGGGTTCCCAGCACCAAACAACGAAACAGAGTATGAAGCATTGGTTATCGGGCTCACTCTAGCAAAGGAAGTGAAAGCTAAGCACCTCGTCATATGCAGCGACTCTCAACTCGTGGTCAACCAAGTCAGCGGCGAGTATGAAGCCCGCAACCCCACCATGGCAGCTTATTTGGTCAAAGTTAGGGAGATTTTGTGTAGCTTTATCTCTTATTTCATCAGGCAGATCCCGAGATCCGAGAATGCTAAGGCCAACGCCTTATCCTGGTTAGCCAGCACAAGTAGCAACACCATGCGGACCGTGTACATAGAGGACTTACCTCGGCCTAGCATTTTCGGGGAGGCAAGAGAGGTCGCTCTAGTAGCACAAGCAAAGCCGAGCTGGATTGACCCACTTGTAAGTTATTTGCTTCACGGGACCCTCTCTACAGAACGCAATGCGGCCCGAAGGGTAGAGCGCCGATCGGCTAAATACGTCATTATAGGCGACAGTTGTACAGGAGATCTTTCACGCTCCCGTACTTGTGCTGCTTGCGACCCTCAGAGGCCAAGCTCGTTCTCCGCGACACCCATGAAGGCTTATGCGGTGGACACCTGGGGGGCAGGGCTCTCGCCCAGAAGGTGTTACAACAAGGTTACTACTGGTCCACGATGAAGGCAGACGCACTCGAGCTTGTCAAGAAGTGTGACAAGTGTCAAAGGCACGCCAACATCCACCACCGACTTGCTGCTGGTCTCAAATACCTCACCAGTCCATGGCCTTTCACACAGTGGGGAATCAACATACTTGGTCCATTTCCGCCAACGACAGAACAGAGGAGGTTTTTGGTCGTAGGAGTGGACTATTTCACGAAATGGGTGGAAGCGGAACCTCTAACAACAATCACAGCCCGCAACATACAAAACTTCTTTTGGAGGAACATAGTGTGTCGCTTCGGGCTACCTCGGGTACTCATCTCCAACAACGGGAAGCAATTCGAGGACATCAAGTTTTAGAATTGGTGTGCCGAGATGGGAATTCAGCCAAATTTCACCTCGGTAGCACACCCCCAGGTGAACGAGCAAGCGGTGGTCACCAATAGAGCCATAGTCCGTGGACTGAAAGCTCGCTTAGCTCGAGCCAAAGGATTGTGGGTAGACGAACTGCACGGTATACTTTGGGCCTACCGGACCACCATCAAGACTACCACGGGTGAGACTCCTTTTAACCTCACGGCACAGAAGCAGTGATCCTAGCAGAAATCGAGGTGCCTACGCTACGCTTGGAGGCCTACGATGAGGAGACAAATGATGACGAGCTCCGTACTAACCTAGACCTAGTGAAAGAAGTACGAGACCTGGCATACATCCGGACTGCAGCTTACCAACAGAGAGTAGCTCGGTACTATAATGCCCGGGTCAAGAAGCAACACTTCCGTGTCAGCGACCTGGTTCTTCGAAAGGTTATGGTACCTGAGCCCAGTGTTGGTAAGCTCGGACCGAAATGGGAAGGTCCGTACCGAGTAAGACGAGTATTCGGGTAAGGTATGTACGAGCTCGAGACCTTGGAAGGGAAAGAAGTACCTCGAGCGTGGAACGTCTGCAACCTGAGAAGATACTACTTGTGATCGTCGAACTGGAGAGAGGACTGCGAGTCACTCCTAGAAGCCCAAGGGCCATGATGTCGAGCTGACATATGACCTCGGCACTACGAATAAGTCCCAGTCGCCTCTTCGGCATAGGCAGACAAGTCCTAGTCGCCTCTTCGGCATAGGCAAATCAGCCCTCATGCCTAAGGCATAGACAGTTCGGGTATAAACCCTACGACGTCTAGCCCACCTTGGCATATAACAACAGGTTGATCCCACTTGAAGTCGGGCCCGACGACTTGGCTCTAAGGGACAACCGACACCTAAGTGAGTAGCCCGTGCGCAGGCAGGTCGGGTATATACCCTACAATGTCCACCCACATCGGCGTACAATATGCGAAGTTACCCCTACTCGTAGTCAAGCTCGTTAGCTCGATAGTTCGGGGTAACCTACACTTGGAAAAATTTTATTTCGATTATCCCTACTTGCAGTCCAGCTCGTTAGCTTGACAGTTCGGGGTAACCTACTCATTTTTACTCCTATTTGGTAGTTCGGGAGTTATTCACACTTAGAAAATTTTGTACAGAGAGTCAAAATGCTTATATTTCATTGATGTAAAGTTTTTTATTACAAGCCAAAAAAAAAGAAGAAACTTCCACTATGAACCGAGCTCGGAGGCTCGGGGTATACAATATAGAAGATTAGGAGGCTTCTAGTCATCTCGGGGCTCCTCGCCCTTGTCCGAGGCTTCAGCAGGAGGGTCCGTCTTCATACAGCTCTCATCAGCACCGGTCCCCTCGACGTCATCGAGCAGGTCGCTGTCGCTTTCTACTTCGAAGTCCAGATCTTCAGCAGCTTCGGCGACCATTTCCTTCGTAATCCTCGAGGTAGTAATGGTACTACGATCGAGCTGAGGGAACTCACGTCGGGTCAACCACCTACTGAGCTTGAAGCCTTTGCGGTAGCTCACTGTCTCCACCTCGATCATCTCTTTCCAGTACTCCTCCAAGGCCTTTTATTCCTTGATGGCCTTGACCTTGGCCTCTTCCACTACTTGAAGGAGTATCTCAGTCTTTCCTTTATGTGAGCCTCGAGGTTCTCGACCTCCCTCTTCAACGCTGCCTTCTACTCCGCGAGCTCCTTCTTCTCGGACATCAGCAGCGTGATCAGTTCCTTTTTAGCCAGTGCATCCTTCTTCAGTTGGTTAACTTCATTGCGGGCCAAGTCTAGCTCGATGTGAGCCTTGCGGGAAGAAGACTCAGTTGCGAGAGCCCGCTTCAAATCCAACTCGGACTGATAAGTCAAGGCGTGGATAGCGGAGTTCACCTGCCAAAAGAAAATAAGCGTTAGCACAAGAAAAGCCAAGTACAAGATCGAAGAAGTTAAATCAGAAAACCTACCACCATGCAGTGGGTAGCCGCTCGGGCTCCGAGCTGAGTGACCGGCAGTTCGGCACAGCCAGCAACCTCCTCGAAGTACACTATGCTTTTGGTCTTGAGAAGGCTGTATTTCGGAGTCAAAATGCTTCGAGCTGCTTCATCGCTGCCTGAAGAAGCGGCAGCTGCAGAAGCGGGGTCCGAGACATCACCTCCTCGGGCGCGCAGGGCGGGGAGAGCTTCCCGGATTCCTCCTCGACCAAGTCAATCACGGGAGGTCGCTCGGCAGACGATGACTACTCGGGCTCTGGAATGGAAGCCGGCGGAGACTCAATGCGAGCTCTTTTCGAAGCTCGCTTCTTCTTTCCCTTCTTCATACTCACGAAAAGTTCGGTCATGGGGATGTCCATGATAGCTGCAACCAAAGCACAGTCAGAAATAATACCAAGATAAACAAAGGAAATACAATAAATGGCAACCTACCAGGACTTAGACCGGCCTACATGAGCTTCTCATCAGTCACATAGTCCACGAACTTCAAGTCGAGCTCCGCCCAAGATCGGAGCGCTTCCCTTGTCTTCAGGTCCAACCTGACACCGAGGTCTTGGATGGTCGTGAAGGGATAAGAGATCCATCCTATGAATGCCCAAAGATTGCGGAATAAGGGGCGAATTTCAAAAAAATTTATCTCTCCCTTCAACTGGGAATYGTATTCCCTATTTAGAAAATCATATTTTCAAGGATCAATCTTGAACCATAAACTGAACCAGATCT
>NW_010729135.1:1356893-1410518 GCF_000365185.1 Nelumbo nucifera | reverse complement strand
GGGAACATGAATCAAATATGTATCTTTATTCATTTACAATAAACTCATAAAGTACATCATTCTGATTGAAGCTAAGGGCATATAAAACTGTCTAATAGGTCACCCTCCAATGGGTTGGGAAAGGCCACCCCTCAGTGTTGCGGACCACAAAGTAACGCCTTTTCCAGGCTGGGACCTTGTTCGCGAGCTCATGCAAGAGTTTGTAGCCTGGACGTGGGGACAGGTAGTAAGTTCGCTTGTGTTCGGGCAGAACACAGGACAAGTTCTTTTTTATAAAAAGAATGGAGGAGAAGATGTCGAGGTCGAGAGGAAGGTTATAGTCGTGGAAAAGGGAGATGGTTCCTACTATATTATGAATGGAGTTTGGGTGCAACTGGTCAATGGTAATGTTGAAAAGTTTTATGACCTCGACTATTAAGGGGTGAAGTGGAAGATGAAGACCAGCTACGAGATGTTCCTCGAAGATCACGATCTCATCGTGACCGTGCTCCCAAGGAAAGTTACCTAGGGGAATACTATAGACTAAGTCGTTCGGAAGCCTATACCGAGCTATTAGGGATAGGAGCCTGTCCGCCGTCATTGTCGACGGGCCAAAGTTATCTGGCCGCCGACCTCGATGAGAGGTGGAAGCCAGATCACTTGAGGCCTCTCGCTCCCCCCGGGGTGATTCCACCTCAGGAGGATCGCGAACCGCATCCTGACCCGAAGTAACTTCTTCAGTAGGGCGATCTACGGCCCGAGACGAGGCACCCACCTCGGCTCCAGCGGATCCACCGCTCCCATCTAAGAGACTATCAAAACTAAAACTAGACATAATGGAAGACGCGGAATCAGAAAAGAGAGCTAGGGAAGACTCACCAAAGGAAAGACAGAGGAGAGGAAGACGATCTTGAAAAGACACCGAACTGAAGAGACACCGAACTAAAGGACTTGAAGCGCGGCCTCAGACCGAAGGCTAGCGGATTTGTGGCGAAGCAAATGAGTCTAGGGCCCCCTATTTATAGCCGTTGTGTCCGAGAATCAACGGTTGAGATCGAAGTGATCCAACAGCGCCTAGGAAAACCGGCTATGCGACCCCCAAGGTTGAAATCCGTTTAGCGCGTGTTTTGACGTCCGTAGAGTTTATAGATAGCGTGACGTCTGTGCGTAGACTAGACGCGACCTGGGTTATTCTTGGTTGAGTTGGGCGGATGAACTGGTCCGACCAACGATTCGCTCGACAAGCCGCCTGGACCTCGTGCCAAATCCACCTAGACTCGTCTTGAAATCCCCTCACCGGGTCGAGACCCCTAGCTCGGGGAGTGGGGAGCAATTGCCGAAGGGTGATTTGGCTCGACCTAGTAAAGAGGGGACACGTGGACACGACCTGACCAAGAGATGACAACTTAGCCTGACAAGTTCAGTTGGCAACAATTGAGCTCGTGTATTCAGTCACCTTGGCACAAAGGCCGCCTCGGCCTAAGGCTCACCTCGGCATCGAGGCACCTCGGTATTCAAGCCAATTCGAAACTAAAAGACCGAAGTACCAATTCGGAACCAAGAACTCGAATCGCCACATAACTGACTCCCGCGTAACCAACTCCGGAGGTCTCTCCAACAGATCCCGAATCCCTCGAGATCACGATGAGTTAACAGATCCCGACTTTTCATGGATCATGATAAGGACTTATCCAGACTGCGTCGGAATCGGAAGTGGAACAAGATAAGCCTTACCTGTATGTTGCTCCTTCGGAAGCGGAGCGAACTCTATCTCCACACCTCGGATATCCCGGAGCTCTTTCGTGTGCCCCACGACTACTCTAGTATATAAAGGCACCAACCCCAATGGCGCAAGGTACGTGTGATTTTTCTACTCTCTAGCTCTCTAGCTCTCTAAACTCTCAAAGCTATCCAGCTCACATCAGATTACTAACTTAAGCATCAGAGCGACCTCGCCGGATTAGCCACCCCGAGTTTCTGATCTTATCTTGCAAATTCACTTAGCTTGTCATCTGACTGGAAGCCACATCATCCTCCAGCAGAGAGCAGTAAGATCGTGCACCATTAGGTATGCGATAGACATGGTCATATGGCAAGCAAAACACAGTGAAACAAACTTGAGAGGGTATTTTAATAAACACTGTTTTGGAGGGTATTTTAATAAAGTTATATCTAAATAGATAGACATAAGGGCAAAATAGGCATTTTAAAAAAATAAGCACATTAAATCGGCTTTTCAACCAAGGAAGAGGAAGGGAGTTAGTTGCATGTGTTTCTAAAAAGTACAGGGGAGGTTTCTATTAAAATGAAAACACGAGGTTTTTATGATTGTCAGAAAACGCGGGGGAGGTAGTTGCATGTTTTCTTATTCTGCAAGCACGTTTTCCTCGCATCAGTTCAATCTTAAAAGCAAAGAAAACTAACGCAGTAATAGGGAGAAACCCAGAGGAAATTAGAACCTGTAGCAGAGAGAGAGAGAGAATGGGCAGGGAGATCAATAATTTCATCAAGGTATGGGTCTCAGTTTTAGCATCTTTAAGCTTCTGTTATCTTATAGCCTCAAAGGTCCCAAAGGGAAAGCTGAGGCTGTTGACCATCCTCCCCATCTGCTGCCTCTTTCTTCTTCTCCCACTAAGCCTCCATTCCGTCCATCTTGGTGGCACCACGGCTTTCTTCGTGGCTTGGCTGGCTAATTTCAAGCTTCTCCTCTTCTCTTTTGGTCGGGGCCCTCTGTCGTCCGATCCATCCCTCTCTCTCTTCCGTTTCATCTCCTTGGCCTGTTTTCCTATCAGAATCAAAAAACAAAATCCATCACCCCAGATAACCAAAAACGGCACCCAATCGCTGCTAAACTACGCCATTAAAGGTTTACTTGTAGCTCTATTGATCCGTGCCTACGACTACAGACCGTATCTGCATCCCAAGGTCATCCTGGCGCTTTACTGCTTCCACATTTACTTCCTCCTGGAAATCATTCTCGCCGTCGTCGCATACCTGGCTCGTGCCCTGCTTGGCCTGGAGCTGGAACCACAGTTCGACGACCCCTACCTCTCCACCTCACTACAGGACTTCTGGGGACGAAGATGGAACATCATGGCCTCCAATATCCTGCGCTCCACCGTATACGAGCCTACTCGAAGCCTCGCCGAGCGAATAACGGGAAGGAAGTGGGCCTCACTACCGGCCATACTGGCGACGTTCGTGGTGTCGGGGCTGATGCACGAACTCATCATTTTTTATTTGGGGCGTTCAGAGCCCACATGGGAGATGACGTGGTTCTTCATCCTCCATGGGTTCTGCTTAGCGTTGGAGATCCCGGCGAAAAGCGCCTTGGCCAGCCGGTGGCGGTTACATCGGTCTGTTTCGGGCCCATTGACGATTGCATTCGTTATGGGCACCAGCTTCTGGCTCTTCTTTCCGCAATTCCTGCGGTGCGGTGCCGACATTAGGGCGCTGGGGGAGTACGTTGCCGTGGGGGAATTCGTCAGAGATGCTGCTCGGTTTTTCAAAGCGGGATCTTTTCACGTAGTCAGCGCGTAGAATTCTCCATCATTTAATTGTATTTTAGCTTTCAATCAGTTATTAGCTATTGCTCTGGCAATTAATTGCAGTCTTGAGTAATTGTGAATCAAGAGCTATGGATCATGAATATATAATAAAATTCGTATTGTGCTAGTTTCCTCTCCGTCAACTAGTCTAAGCCAAAAACGAAAACCGAAATTCAGTCGGGGAAGACTGAAGAGGAGGAGGTCATCGGCCATCCAACAAATCTAATGGCAAAAAGTCAAATAAAGACAACCATTTGTTTAAACACTAAAAGCCTTAGTAGTAGGCTGGTGGAACCCACATTTCTAATCTCATCAAAGTAAACACTTCACCTTTCTTTATTTCCAACTAGTTTTGGGTTTTAAATTGTAAATGAGGAAAGATTGGTGTTGATGGTTTGAAAGTGACAGACATGACACAAAGGTAAGAGGCCCCGGACCGCTTTGTAGATGCCGCGCGTGCCTCAAGAATCAAGACGAAGAGCCCTGCGCTTATCTTTGTTTGATTCTTTCTATTGTTGGGTTATCTTTCAATCGCATATTGAAATCCTGTGGGTTTCAGGATACCTTGTTTCTTCTCTTATGGATTCCTACATTGACTTCTCTAGTAAAAATCATTTTCATCACCTTTCCAATGCGGATTTCTGATTTCACTTTGAGCCCTGGGTTGAACCGTCATTCTCCCAAACATTGCTTTGCTTTTAACTATTAGTAGGGAAGATGTTGCCATTTTGACGTTCAAACTAAATGGCCATTTCAAATAAGGTGTACCACCGGTCTACTGAATTTGATTCAATGGTGGCGTGGCTAATAGTAGCTTAGAATTAGGGTTAATAGGGTGTATGTATCTGAATTAATTTGATATTATATCCTAACAGATATGTAAAACGTAAATTTGAACTCAAAGCATTCGGATATTTAGAAATCCATTGGATTAAAAAAAAAATGGTAAATTCATATATAGTTAACATATATTTATAAAACTAAATGCAAAACAAAAAATATATTTATAAATATAAAATAAATTTATCTAAATCTAAATTCCACCTCAGATAACTACAAGAATCCATGATATTGGCATATTGCGATTGCCCCAGTATTACAACTAGTATACTAGACAATTAATGCAAAAAAAAAAAACATATTCAACCCCAATCAGGCACATTTTTCAGCCCACTGCTGATCAATCCACAGGACAGAAAGAATTTCTTACGACCCAACGAAATGTAATATCATATCAGACCAAGTGGCGATGTCTACATATTATTATTATATATTGGAAAGTATAGTAGGTTGTCTCCTCGTTAAAATTCAAAAGAAAGCCAAGTCTCGTTCTTGATTTTCTAAACGAAGTGGGAATGGATCAACCGTCAATCTTGAAAAAGTTCCAAAAACAAAAAACAAAAGGTTAATTCTCTTAAAACTACGGTATTGGAAATGAACTAACCCCTACTATTTACATATTGCCTTTTAAGTTTTCTGATAATTAATATTTCCGTTAGGTAGTGATAAAAATATTGAAATGTCTATTTTATCCTTTATTATTCTTTAAATTTTCTAATAGCAGATACTTCAGGCGCTTCTCCTGTAGCACACTCGTCCTCCGAGCGTATCCTGGGACAAATCTTCCGCTATTAGTGTGGCAGAAAACAAAACTGATAAAACACAAAATGTGCCCACCAAAAGATACAATACAAAATCTATTCACTCCCTTGTGTCTGGTGAGGTGATTTAGACCGGGTTCAATCTGCGGTAAGCCGAGCTGTTGTGCCAAGCTGAGGGTCTGAGCTGAATGTTGTTGAAATGAAAAAGAGGTTAGAGTGCCTGGGTAAATTTTACCTAGGAGGACATTCCGATGCTTAAGTTAGTGAGTAGTTCTTCTAGAGAATTGAGAGAGAGTGAGAGCTTATGTGCGCATACCTTTCAGAGTGTCCCTTGGTTCTTTTTATAGTTATTAGGTGTCCAGGTGTCATTAATCAACGTCTTGGAGTTTTCTGCGGAACTGTTTCTATAGTTTGAGGGAGTCTTGGGTCCGTTAGTTGCTAAATTTGTGCGGCAATTACAGGTCGCCTACTGGTCCCGGGGCACGCGGTTCGACGAGCTGTCCCTATAGTTTCGGTAACAGTACTAAACCGAATATGGCGCACGAGATAGTTTTGGGCGAGTTGTCATTGTCGGTGAGCCGAACTCGCTTCAGCTCGGCCACACACCTATTGTAAACTGCCATGTATTTAACTGGTGAGCTGTCTTGCTGAGTTGGACGCTATGTTGCTGACAGCATCCACGTGTCCTCCATCAAGTGGGTTGACCAAAATGCCCCTTATCAATTGCCCCCCCCCCCCCACTATCGAGTCACTACCTAGAAGGCAGAGAGAGTAGAAGTTCTCGGGGCATTTTTGGTTCACCTTTCTTTTGTTCTCAGGTTCGGTTTGCCTTTTCAGTCAGTTCAATTCAGCTCGTCCGGTTTGGCACGATTGATGAGGTATGCTACCACAAGATGGCGGGCTTTTTTAAATTTCGAAAATGCGTGCCATTTTTTCAAACTTCCGCGATTGGCATGCTGACAGGTTTGGTGCGAGCATCTGCTTGCAGCTATCAGCAGCCCGTCAGGCGCAGGTGCCGCTCAATCATGGGAGACGTGCTCCTGTCACATTGCTTCCAAATCTAGGCCATTGAATCTTTTCCCACGGGCTTTAAATATGGGGGCTCTTGAGGTCCCCACCTTGTCACTGTTCTTTGGATTTTTCTAAGGATCAGTGTGTGGAGAGAGTTTGGAGTTTCCTGCTGAGGCGAGCTCTGTTTTCCGTGGGCAAGCTGTTTTTTCTTCCTTTGCTAAGTTTGGTGGCTGTTGTTCCAAGTCCCTCCTAGCATTTTCCTGGTGAGTACTTCATTATTGACATGTCTCACAGTTCCGCTGAGAATAGAGTTTGTTGTAGTGGGTCAGGGGAGGAGTCTAGCTCCTCAGATGAAGAGTCTTTCAAGGTTTTCTATGACAGGGCGTTGGTATGCAAAAGGGAGGAGGTTGAGGCTGCAACGGGTTCATTTGGGGGGACCAAGGTGTCAAGAGATGAGATAGTAGAACTGTGTCATAGGTATGAAATCCCAGACGAGTACCAATGGATCGCGCCTGGTCCTGGTAGCTATCCTTGGGAGCATGGCCCCAAAGGGCTATGTGTCTACGAGGAGTCCTTAGCGGCTGGTCTTCGTTTTCCCCTTCATCCTTTCATTGTTGCAATCCTGATGCGCTACCGGGTGTCTTTGGGCCAACTCACCCCTAACAAGGTTAGGACACTAATTGGGTTGATCAACTTGTTCCATTATCACATCTTTCCTCTAAGCATTGAAGCCTTCTCGGCTTTGGTGCACATGAAGCAGGTTTCGGGTCCCTTCTATTTCTATCTTCCCTTTCGTAGTGGGAAGAAGATTTTTAACTTTTTAATCAAGGTTAGGAATTGGAGGCAGTGATTCTTTTTCCTTGAGAAGGCAGGTGGTTGGGGTTGTAGTACTACTTGGTTCAGTAGTCCTCAAAAGGTTCTTGAGTGCAAAGATGACAAGTTGAGGGCTGTCTCAATAACTCATTCGAGAACGTGTTAGAATTGAGGATTTTCTGGTCGAGCCGATACTCGTGCAGGTAGGCCTAAGCCGGATAGGTGGGTCGGATGTTTGGCCACTTATTATACATTCAGTTCAGGTCGCTTGTCTATTTATTTCTTCCGTTTGATTCGTAACTAATACTTTTTTGCTTTTTCCAGGTATGGAGAGCTTAGCTTCCATGATGTCTGTTGATGCTAAGCGGAGGTCCGCCTACAAGAAGTGCCGAGCTGAGCGCAGGCTGTCGAGGGGTGGAGCTTCTTCTTCTAGGATTCCTCCCATTGTCGACCTGGAAGGGGAGGGGGATCTGATGCTTACAGAACAGGATTCTTCTAGCCTTCATCTGCACGAGAAGCGGACTCTTATCTCTCCAATGTCCTTCTTTTTGTTCCCTGTGTTCTTGATGTGAAGGTGATTGATTGGTCAAGTGATGCTCGAGTGGCGCTTCAAATCGATAGGGACATTCTTCTTCTGGTGGACATGCAGTGGATCGCCGAGATGGATCTTGCGGAGACTGGGGCTTGGCTGACCCAGTGCCTTCTCCCCCTCCTCTCTTCCTCTTCTTTTTTTTTGGTGCCTTACTTCTGTTCTTTCTTTTTGTAGGTGAACTCTTAAGGCCAGGCCTTGTTGGATCGTGCTTACTCTAGCCAGAAGGAGCGAGCTAGCCTGCAGACCAACATTGGTTTGCTTAATGTCGAGGCGCAAAAGCTTAGGCTGGACTCGGAGGGGGAGCATCAGAAGTGAGGTTGAAGTGTTCTCAAGGGCTGAGCAGGCTAGGGCGATGTTGGTTGCTGCTTAACGTTTGCAGTGCGAGCTGTCAGAAGCGAGGTCGAAGTGTTCCCAAGGGCGAGAACTAGCGAGCATTGGATGGTATCCCTTCGATGAAAAGGGGTTTCAAGCTGAGTCACCACTATTTTAAGTCTCTTTTTCCCGACCTCAACGTCATCTCTGTTACTTTTCAGAAGGTGCCGCTCGAGCTCGTCACCTAGGTGGACAAGGAGCCACTGACCCCATCCGAGGAAAAGGAAGACAATGAAGAGGGGTTTGAAGGGGAATAGTAGCTTGCTTCTCAGCTCGGCCGAGGAATCTATGGTGATCTTTGGTGGTTTTTCTCAGTTGTTCCAGGGGCTTATTAAGATCTTGGGGCCTGTGTGCCCTATATATTGTCCGAACTCATGAAACCATTTTTTTAGGTGGTCATTTAGCCTGCCTCTTGTAGGGGGGAGAGTTTTGGTTCCCCCCTAATTGAAAAAGAATCACATAAGTGAGACAACTCAAAATCAAAATGAAAAAACTGAAAACCCTAACTAGTTTTGGTCATTGGGAATAATCGAACAAGACTATGAGATATAGAAGTTTCTTTTTTCAATTTTTTTTTATTTTCTAATTTCTATTTTAAAATAAATAAAAAATTTGGAATTAGTTCGAAAGAAACTCGAGAACCATTAACTAGGTTGAACATTTTAACAATTAAACCATTTGGATCAGTAGTTCCCTGACCATTTCAATGGTTTTTTGTAAAATAACAGTTTAAGGCTAAAACGGAACCGATGACTTGACCAGTTCCTAGGCCAAGTGGCTTGACCGTCCGGTCTGGTTTGATTTTTAAAACAACGAATAAAATACTCATTTTTTAATTTAGTCTCTATTTAATTGTAAGGTTTAAATTGTATTGGACTACTATTTTTTACCTTGTTCAATTCTCTTTATTTAAATTTTACATTTTTTTTTATAAATGAACAAAAGAAAAAAGATAAAACACTACAAAAATGTGATTCTATCCAAGTAGGTATGCCTATCAATAATACTTGAAACTTCACAATTCGATTTGATTATCACATATTTTGCTGAGGTGTTTATGTAATCAAATTTGAATTTTGCAATATGCATTTGATAAATAATAAAAAACAAAAAAAAATAAAAATACATAAAGTTTATAAAAATTTTTTGGATATATTATTAATATAGTTATCATCATCTAAAATTATCACATATATGGGCTTACATAGAGAAAAACACCCTCCCTAATTAAGATTTTATTAACTAGTTTTGTGTAGTTTTATAGATAATACATTTGTCATATATTAGCGTTGAGAGGAGAATGAGGACTTAAAAATGGGGAAAATGTACCTCTCTATCTAGGACTATCAATGCTCTTTGAATGTTGAAACTTGATTTGAGATCCGATTGGATTATCTTAGGAGTTTGATTTAAGTGTGTGTTCCAACTTCAATCTCCGGCGCTTATTATGCAATTTGATTTGTTTAGCGATAGGTGTTTCCGATCTACAGCTGTAATGTCAATAAAGTTCTTACGAGTGGAAGATGAGAACACTCTATTATGTGCTCATTTGATTTTCTTTTTTGATAGATTTGTGCTCATTTGATTTGGGAAGGTAAAAATCAGTTCGTATCAGGTAGGCACAACGTTGTAAGTGCGTTCAATTAGCCCTTGAAATTTTTTTTGGACACCTGCCCCTTAAAATACCCTCACCCACCCTTGGAAATGATTAAAACTCACTTTTGATAGTTGTCAAAATACTTTTCAAGTGCTCATTTAACATGCTTACTTATGTTGTGCCTACTAGATCGGATGTATTATAATGTTTGGATAGCTCTAAAACTATTGGTGTTTTAAATGATTCAAAATAGTCTCTTTTTGTTGAAAATATTCAAAATAATTGATTTTTGTAAACATATTATGCAAGTTGAAATATACATCAACATCATAATCACCATGACTTGTTTTTGGAAAGCTAATCACCATGTCTTTAGATATATAAAGGGGATCCAATCCATCATCAAAGGATTCCCCATTAAAGAATTCAAATCCACCATCATATGGATTTCATATTTGCACTGTACATATTTGTATTTATACTCTTTCCAAACCGAGCCTTAGGTTGTATTTGGTTGTAGTAAAATTTTATTTGTATTAATACAAATGCATGGGAATGCAAATAAAAAGAATGCAAATTCTGGTTTAATTTTGTTTTGGATTATACTTTATTGTGCTTTAGGTCTTAATTTTATTTCATTTGTACTACAATCAAACAAAAATGTGATAAATTTTGAAATAAAAATAAATCATAATTTGCATTGATATCATTTGTACTACCATGGTTTTGCATAAGTGAAAATAAATTTGCATTGCAACCAAACACAACCTTAAAGACAAAAATGCAAGTATTCTAAGTTCCTGGTCAATGGATTTTACCAAGGTTTAAAATTTCGATACGATATGCCCGATATAGGGTGTATCATACTATATCTTTGAAAAATAGATACGAGATACGCATGGAAATTGGGCATCTCATCTTTTTTCATGCGTATCAGACCCATATTGGTGGCATATCTGGTTTTTGTTTTGGATTTTACTTTATTGTGCTTTAGGTCTTAATTTTACTTCATTTGTACTACAATCAAACAAAAATATGATAAGTTTTGAAATAAAAAAAAAAATCATAATTTGCATTGAGATCATTTGTACTACCATGGTTTTGCATAAGTGAAAATAAATTTGCATTGCAACCAAACACAACCTTAAAGACAAAAATGCAAGTATTCTAAGTTCCTGGTCAATGGATTTTACCAAGGTTTAAAATTTCGATACGATATGCCCAATACGGGGTGTATCATACTATATCTTTGAAAAACAGATACGAGATATGCATGGAAATTGGGCGTCTCATCTTTTTTTCATGCGTATCGGACCCGTATTGGTGGCATATCGGGGTGTATTGGGGCGTATCGGTAGCATATCGGGGTGTATCAGGGTGTATAGATAGCATTTCAACGAAAAAGACATGGCCAAAAACTAAAAAAAATAAAGGGGGAACGCAAGCTTCTCTTTCCTAAAATAATGCTTCTTTCACTCCCCAAATGACTCTAAAACTCCAAACCTCATTCCTAGAGTGCTAGATTTGCAAAAATTTTCAAGAAAGAAGTGTGAAATGTTAATTTTTTTTGAAGATTTTTCAAATTCTGAAAAAATATGGCAAAAATAGGTTTTTTTCAATTTTTTTATAAGATCTTGTGATTTCTTTTTTTTTCCTTAAATGTTTAAATTTATATTGATCTACATTTCTTACATTCAAAATCACATTTTTTTTTGTGTTATCAATAGATTTTTGGAAATTTTATCAAGATATTTGGGGAGATATAAATTAACAAAAAAATTGAAAATGTAATTTTCTCGCTGCCTATAAAGATTAAATATATTTTAGATCTATGGATTCATCTAACGTATCCATAGAACAATTGAAATTTCTTCTTTAATATTTTTTTATTTTTTATATTTTTAGAATTAAAAAATAAATAAGAATTAATTATATTTTATCATTTGATCACAACAATTGAATATACTATAATTATGTATGATCTATAATATCCACAGACCAATTGAAATTTTTTGTTTAATATTTTTTTTATTTTTATATTTTTAGAATTAAAAAAATAATTAATTAATTAATTATATTTTATCATTTGATCACAATGATTGAATATATTATAATTCTATAGATGATCTATCATATCGATAAAGCAATTGAAATTTCTTCTTTAATAACTATTTTTGAATATATTAATATAATGTTTATTTATTTTTTTTCTTTTTAGAAATAAATAATAATTATTTAAATAATAAATAACTATTAATTATATTTTCACTTAGAAGTTGTGTCAATGCATGTTTTATGGTTGGTATAAGAGTTCGGTTTTTCCCATCCCATAAAACATTAAAACTTAAGAATTATAATTTATAAATTATAGTTAAGCAAGGATTTTTAATAAAATTATAATTAACTACAATATATTTCTTCATAAAATCATTAAAATATATTAATTTAATGTATATACACCTCATTGAGGTCTTGTATTTAGTGTTGTTGATGTATTTTTATGATTTATTAAAGTATTTATAATGTTTCGAAGCATATACATGTGTCTCTTAGTTTTTCTTTGATACGCATGCATATCCAAGGCGTATCTTGATACGTCTCTTAAAATTGCCTTTCCAATACACTTGATGTTTCTAATACTTTGAACTTTGGATTTTACATGAATAATGTAAGAGCATATGCATTAAGTAAATATTAATCACATTGTATTTTTTTAAACAATTATATAATATTTTGCTTTAACTACTTTTTATGAGGATTATCCCCCAAACCCATAAACTCCCAATCCTTGTGCAGGTTAGATTCCTTAGTATCTACTTTATAGTATTAGTATATATATATATATGAATGTTAATTTTTGTTATTAGGAATATATTTAAAAATTTAAATAAGAAAAAAAGAACAATTTAAACGTAATGCTTATGGATAAGAATGGGAGAGTTTAATTTTGAAGTATGGTTTTATTTTTTCGAAGATAGTAAATGTCAAAAAATTCCTCACTGTGAGGAATACTAATTTGACAAACCATTTGACCACTTGACTTCCAATATTAGGAGGGAAAAGCATGTAATTAATGTAGGAGACTTTTTTAAATATACAATTATTAAAAGATGTAAATGAGATATGGGGAAGAAAATGAGATTTGTTTCTTTATTGCAATGCAATAACAATAATAATAATAATAATAATAATAACTAGTTATTATCAAAAATCTATATAATTAACTGGTCTGGTACCAATATTTAGTGGCCCCATATCATGTGTCATCATGCAAAATATATTTAAACTAAAATTTTATGTATGGAATGTGAAATAACAATAATAATAATAATAATAATAATAATAACTAGTTATTATCAAAAATTTATATAATTAACTGGTCTAGTACCAATATTTAGTGGCCCCATATCATGTGTCATCATGCAAAATATATTTAAACTAAAATTTTATGTATGGAATGTGAAGCTCAGTTCAACTTCACTCGGTGTATGGATTTTTTTTTTTTTTCTGAAGTGGGCAGGTATAGTAATTTCTGATTCGGGACGAGGATAGGAATTTCATTTTGGAATGAGTCCTCCCAAGAAAAATGTTAATCTCCAGAAGAAGCTGAAGGAAGCTTTAGCAGCCTTTGAAGGTCTTAAGTTTGCGAAGCAGTTCTCTATGGACTTTATTTATTTAGAGGGCATTAATTTTTTGGATTTTGTGAAGAGGGAAGTTGGTTAATGAGATTTTGGTTCCCATTGAGATTTATGTAGTGACCAAGAAAAATTTATTTTCTTGCGTGTAAGTGATACCCATCTCCCAGATGGATAAGTAATCAAAAGAAAGTTGCCAACACTTGGATGGGATAAAATTGCCCCTTTAATAGTAGATTTTTATGATTAAAATGATCATTGTATTATTTACATAGGAAATAAAAGAACATAAATAAATACAATTACCCAGGTAAATGTTTCCTAAAAACCACTTACCCTTATAAATGCATTTACCTGGATAAATACTTAACAAAAAGCAAATAGGGCTAAGGTTACATCCCATGATATGCTTTGTATATGATGACATATATTGATCTGATTTGTACAGAGAAATTCTATTCCTACGCGTTAATCTCTTTAGATTGAATAAGGGACTGCTCGCCAATATGTACAAGTTTGTTTTTTTCTAAAATTAAAACGATTTAATATCAGTAAAAATAAATTGATATGAAACTATCCATATGTAACAAATTCATCTATACTGGTGAAAACCCCCTAAGTGTGTAGCGTCTCAGCAGTTTATATAAAACTATCCATAGACATTCATCTCTCTCTCTCTTCAAATTGCCAAACCTGAGCAAGAACAAGAAGAGGAGGAAATCAATGACCTAGAAACATCCATGTGGCCACTATAGTAATCCTTTATTTTGAACACGCCCCAGAAGAAGGAACTTTTGTAGAATTTATGAATCGGGTGGATTAGAATATATAAAAATTAAAATTACCCAGTTGTCAAATATCCCAATAGACACACATGATTAGTCATACTTCAATGGACTGATGCTGGATCTGGATTTGGATCTCTTATCAACAAAGTTCTTCCAACATCATCTATAGTCACACATCTCAAATATAATTACCAATTTTCCATGTATGACTGGAAAAGTAAAATACTTCTCAAAAATATGACCCATCAATGAATATGAAACATGCTTGAGATGTGTGACTATAGATCATGTTAGAAGCTGTATTGATAAACAGAGACCCTTATTAAAAGTTTATGCTCAATTTGAGAAGAATATAGATATAAATATGTACAGGACAATACATAAGGCTCAGTTTGGAAGGAGTACAAATACAAATATGTACAATACAAATATATATAAAATAATATAAAATATAAGAATTTGTACCCTACAAATTTGTATTTATATTCTTTCCAAACTGAGCCTAAAGTACAAATATGTAAAGTGCAAAATCTTGTCTTTTATACATATTTACACTCACATATTTGTATTTGTATTCCTTTTAAAACCCAAACTGAGCCTTAAGAGAGAACATCAAGGAGGATTCAACAGTCAACAGCGTGCATATGCATTCTCAGTTTGACACTGTGTAAGCTTTCTAGGACCTACTACATACATACTCGAACCTTATCTTTTCTGTTTTTTTGTTTTTTTTTATCATCTAATCCTTCTTGTTTCTTTTTGGGTTGGACGTTGGAGAATAGAAGCCATGAATCATGATCTCTGTGATGGGATGTGTGTTTATCTATATCTATATAAATATAATTCATTCACATGTTGGGGAGTGTGGACGTTGTAGGGATGCTCTACCACGATAAATAATACAATGTTTATTAAAAATAATTAATTAATTGTAACCTAATCCATTTTATTATCTAATATAAATTTTTCCCTAATATAATATTCCAAGAAATTCTTGTCCTTCAAGATTCAGAACCCCATTTTGTTTATCGATAATAGCTATGGCAGAAAACCGAGGATTCAATATGGATGGGCTGGGCTCAGTTGGCCCAACCCAATTTTTAAGGCCTAGTTGTAGCTGAGGAAGGCTGATCATGTTTAAAACCGACTGGGCCCCTTAACTTGTCACCTACCATACGTATCAAGAACTGGGACCCATTGAACGGAACCATCTAGGCATTATTTTCAAAGTTGCTTCTTAATTAACTCCTCCTGCTCAAGACATGTGACAGGAAAGCAATTTATGGTCCATGGGCCCCATGTTTTGTGTTCCCAGGCCCAACTTAAACCTTAAACATGCATATATATATATATATGGATGACAAAAGTTGATGTGGCAGGAGACTCGTCCAACCCAAGTGGACCAAGTCCAATCCAATCATGACTGAATCAACTTAGGCTTGGCTTGCTTTGCCCTCGCCCCCGGATGTGAATTGTTCGGGTCTAAACCGGATCCGTGTTTGGAGTACGAAATGGACGGGACCCTACCTGTCTGGAATGAGAGCAGACCCATCACCCATGTGTGCAGCTATATTTTTTCTTTAGATAGCATTAATGGTCTATAGACTGTAATCTATGTCAATTGAAGTCGGACTCCGGCCAATGCTTCGCCGCAAGTGTACACCCTTTTAAAAGGTTTTGGGTCCAGGGCCCAGGCCGGGCTCCAAGTCCAACGGCACCAAAGTCAACAACCGGGTTTTCAGCTTCTCCCTCGGGCGCAATGCAAGCCGTATAATTCTGAAAACAAAAAGGGGACCCCTTACACGGTCTACAAAAACAATTTCTACAGCAAAAGAAAATAGAAAAAGCCCTAGAATTGCAGAGAAATAGAAAATTAAGGAGGGATCAGAATCAGACATGAAAAAGAAGGTGAATTGAAGAAGAAGAAAAAGAGAAAAAGCAAATAGCTTCTTTTAAGCCTACAAACCCTAAAAGTAGCATGTTTCAGGGCACCTGGTCTGATCGTAAGGTCGACCCTTTTGCCAGAACTAACAACTGAGGAAACCCATACGTACCTAATATAAGAAGCTCAACCAAAGAAACCATAGTTTAATTTCTATTATTTTGCTGAGCTTTAATGCATCAATAACAGGGAAAATAATAATTTATTTATTTGCAGCGGGTAAGGTGTAACTATCTAATGTTGTAGTCATGGGTTACATCCAAACTTACCCACCACAATATATCATTTAAATATGCATAAACAAACTTTTAGAAGAAAGTTTGTTTATTTGTTTGTTTGCGAGGGTTATAGGGCTAACCCTATATGACCCCTCATTGTTGATCTCGATGTTGAGCATATAACAGTTTGCTTCCAACCTACCCATCAATCAAAAATCAAGTGAAAAGAAAATCGATATGTATATTAATATTATATGAACGCCGATGTAATGTACATTCAATTGGTGAATTTTGTCGCAAAATAAAGCTGTGTTTGTTTGTTTGTTTGTTTTTTCATAACCAGCTGTTTGCATGTTTGACTGTTTGGTGTCATGGTGTGGTGTGGAGGTAAGAGGTTTGGAGTGATCATGACTGTGATGTCCAAGATTGCTGATGAATCTGAGCTGAAAATACTTGGAATCGTTCCTGGAAGCGGAGTCTATCTCTGAACTAACTTATTCTATTGGGCCTGTCATATATAGAAAAACCAGACTCGATTGAGACATTCTAAAGTCTAAACTTATGATGTGCTGAAAGCTTCATTACTAGTTGCAGTTTAAACCATAGCTAGCTTATTAATGTAGTTATTTATATGTTTAGCATGATTTTGATTAGTCGAAATCCAGTCATCTTTTTGTGGCAGCCTGTTCTCTTTCATGCCCACAAAGTAAGATCGGAGAAGAAACTACAAAACCATTAAGTTTAATTTGGGTCTTATCTTAAGTAAAAGCAAACAAAAGAAGAAGAAAGAAAAAGACATAAGAGCATCTCAGAGACCCGGAAAAACCAGCCAAATCTTATTACATTTCTGTCAGCAGTCTGCCATGAATTGTTTGGCACTCTACATATTTTTCTCTACCAAGAATTTCTCAATCAACCCAATCTCCGAAAGAAAAAAGAAAGCAAAAGAAAAAGAATATATGGAAAGAAATTAAAGAGAGAAGTTACATATAAGCAAAGAAAAGCAAGAAGAGAAATGCCTGGCTTTCCCATGTACGCCGCTAATCGTCCGACGACTTCATCACCGGATACTCATTCTTCTACGCAAATTGCTTAGTGCCATGCCAACGAGGATCTCCTGAAGAACCTTCTTGTAGCAAAGCAAATCTTGGAAGCTCCCGAAAAAACATTAACAGAGAAAACTCTTTTTTTTTTTTTTTTCTTCTTCTTCTTCTTCATGATGATTGATTCCTGCTTCTTGTTGATAATAAAAAGCCAAGGTAAGAGAAGAGCTAGACAAACAGAATAGAAGGGTATTGAGGTTTTAAGGAAGGAAGGAAGGAGAGAGGGAGAGAGAGAGGGAGGGAGACAGAGAGAGAGAGAGAGAGAGAGAGAGAGTAATGTGAGGGGGAGAAGGGTGTTCCCAAGAAGATGAAGAACGTTACGTTTACTTTGTTTGAAAAGTTGTATAATTTTCTCTCAGGTGGGCCATGGCAGGTCTTTTTGCTTCGCACGTTGGGGTGTTTCTTTCATCTCCCCAACTTTCAATGATTTTAATGACCTAATTGACCAATTTACCCCTCACGTGCCCTAGGTTTTAACCAGTAAAATTTTATTTTCCATCTGTTTTTATTGGTCATTTTATATGTATGATATTTTTTATAATATATGGTATATTCTTATATTATATAGAATATAAAAATGTATTTTTATATATAGAATATAAAATATATTTTATAGTATTCTTTATAATATAATATATGATAGATTTTATAATATATAATATATTTTTATGTATGTATGTGTTAATCAAGCCAACCTCGCAAGCTTTTGAGTCAAACATTTTATTGATTGAGCTCGAGCTCGAATGATTAATCGAGTTTATCCCAAGGTTTGAAATCAAATCGAGCCTAATTAAATTCGAGCCCGAACTGTTTGATTAGAGTTCGATTCAATTGCAGTCCTAATAGACCTATTCATGGGCCGGGCCGGGCTAGGCTTTCACTTATCACTAATGAAAATATACTAGGCCCGAGCCTGAGCCCGGCCCGACCAACGGGCCTATAACTTGGGCCCGAGCCCGGCCCTGATAAAAAGCCCGAAGCCCGAGTCTGAGCCCGAAGCCCGACCTAATTGAAAAAATAATAAGTTTTCTTATTCAAATTAGAATTAAAAATTCAGATAGTATTTTTTTTCTATTTAAATGAACAATGGGCTACAAGATGGTATTTATTCCCTTTCCTTTATATTTTAAAACATAATTTTATATTATTAAATCAAAAAATTTATTCAAATGGACATAATTACATAACTCATTTTAAGTTTAATATTAGGTCGGGCTGGACCGGGCTCGGTCCGGGCTATTTTGGCAAAGCCCGAGCTCGGCTTGAATTTTATGCGGGCCGGGCTTTTTGGCCCGAGGTTAAGCCCGTCCGGGAGCCGGGCCGAGTCGGCCCGTCGGGCCACTCGGCCCATGAACAGGTCTAAGCCCTAATAGGCATCACATCAGTACACAAATGCAGATTGTATTTATATATATTTTTATAATTACGATGTATATACTATTTATTAATATTTATTTTTTGGGAAGGGGTAATATATTGTATATTGTTTGCATATTTAATTCTTTGAAATAATTAATGAATTGGAAGCTTTTCAAAAATACATTAAAATACAAATTATTAGGTAAAAATATAAGGAATATGTCGGTTTTCAGTAATATGGAATATATCGTTTATACACTTTAATATTTAGAAATAAACTTTTATTTATATACCTATTTACATGTAAATTATGCCAAATTTTCATTTTCTTTAAATAAAAAAAACGTGTTTAGCCGATCTTTTGGTGCATTAAATTTATTGAACTAATATCTATAACTGTATTTTTTTCCTTCTCGCTACACTAAATTGTATAAAACCTTCCCTCTACATTCTATTATATGCAATAATGCAAATAATAAATAAGGTACAGGGACGAAATAGTCATTTGGTTTTTGAGTGAAATCAGGCATTGACGTTTGACTGTCGAAATGACGAAACTAACCTCACAGATTTATCTCTGTATATACCAAGAGTGATGTAATTGTGGGCTTGGAAGTTGGAAGAAGCCGGACGACATGATTTCCCCCCAACAAGGGAAACGCCCAACAGGCAACAGCACAGGAGTTAGATTAGCTGGTCAAACCGGTTACAGAGGTGGAGTGGGGCCCAACCGGACCCCAGAAGTTGACATGTCGTCCCTCTGAATTGACAAAAGTCACGACTGAGGAAGCAGTAGAGCTGTTAGAGGGGAATCTTTTGTGCCCGTAGTCACCTCACCTCATTTTTAATATTATTATGAGAATAACAACAACAGAAATTAAAATAGTTTTTGTTTTACTTAAGAGGTGGGAAAATGGGTTTTGTTTGAGACGATTGGTCCATTATTGGAGAATCTGGGTCACTGTGGATAGATATTAATATAGTTATTGATTTATCTCATCCATCCCAATCCATTGAATGATGAGGCCCATTCTTGGTTTTAGACTTTTAGTTGTTGGAATAGTATTTTTAAATTGACGACAATTTGATTATTGATGATTGGAAGCCCAGTCCTTTCTCATCTTCCTTTTGTCTTATTAACTTTGAACCTTTTTACATTCACTACTTTTCGGTTAGGATTCATTTATGCAAAACTTGGTTTTATCTATTTAATGCTTCTCAATCTGAGGTAGTGCACGAATTGAGGAGGACAATCAGATAGTTCTCGCTGATAGGTCGGGGTTGAGCTTCAAGGACGAAGCCGTGCTTCAAGATCTGCGATCAAGGAAGAAGTTAGAGGCTCGAGGAATTACCCCCGGGTAAGTATTCCGATGCTCAAATTAGTAGGAGGTGGTGGATGGCCGAGCAGAGCTATAGGGACATTGTCCGGGCTAATTAGCAGTGTGGGTGTTCGAAGTCAAAAGTCCCTTACCTCGAGCATGGAGTACCTTTTTATAGCTAGAGAGTCTGTGTCCTGATCGGAGTAGGTTTCCAGGGAAATCGGGGTAGAGTTCCCTGCTGAAGTTACAGGGGGTAGAGTCCTACTCCTCAATGGAGTTGTCTTCCCATCCTTATCCATTAGGGTGGGCTTATCCGTGGGACATAACTGACGTAATCGACTGGATCACGACAATACCGTAACCTAGTCGGACTATACCGACGTAGTCGAGCTGTGACAGATGGCCAGGGGCCTCATGGCCAGGTCAGCCATCTCCCCAACACCATCCATATGCTTTGGTTATTGTTTTGAATTTTATATATTTCAACAATGTGGGTTATTAAGTTTCAGAAATATTTGTTGCAATTGTTATATTATCTTAGCTCGGACTATGGAATTCGTTAATGGGCTAAGCCAGATCTGGTGGTTAGAGACCAGGCTAAGCTGGGCTACGAGATTCTTTCATCAACTCAGATCATCAAGGATAATAAAATTTAGGGTTTTCTTGAATCCGGGGCTACGGAATTTGTTAATGGGTAGAGGGCCCCATAGGTGTGTCACATGTTCACAGGATTATTCATGGCCTACAAGACATAGGGAAAGCCCACCGGTGCTGATTTTTTTCCAATTTATATATAAATTGCTACATGATTGAGTTGAGACTTGAGAGAAGAAATTGTCTAGGGTGAAAATGGGCCAACAGGCCCAATATCACTCTCAGCCTGAAAGACTGGACAGGACCAAGACAGATTTCTAACTCTTCCTGGAACAATCAGGTACAGTCAATGGTCCAGTTTGAAAGACACTTCTGTTGAGTTGTCTAACTTAGTTGACTACAGTCAATGGTCCCTCTTTGAATGAGAATGATACCGCTACTCAAGAAAAGAGGGTTTAGGGGCCGTTTTGCTGAACTGAAAGGCTTATTATTTTGCCTTTTAGTTGATAAATTAATTAATTAATTCTTACAAGTTTAAGTAAATTACCCATTTGAAAGGGAAGGTTGAAGAATTAATTGGGAAGTAAATGTTAGAAACAAGGAGAAGAGAAGCCTTAATTTGGTAGTTCTCCTAAAGACCAATATGCAAAAGATAAACTTGATCTACAGCTCTACACCACTACTAAAATAAAAGAAATACAAAAGTAGTATAGATAAAAAGAAAAGGACTTCAGAAACCTGCTCACAGTGCTGTTCTAACTTGCTTTTGATTTGCAATGCTGTGATAGATGATTAATTACGGCTCTACTTGACAGAACCGAACCAATTATGTTAGTTCTGGTTATGTGCTTTTGTCCCAATTATTTAATTGGGTCGGGATCAGTTTTTACTGTTCTGAACCGATTCAAATCTGGACGTACTGTTTATTTCTAACGTTTTAGAAAACGATTCGGAAATGGAACCGTTCTGATCACTGGTTTTTGGGTTGATAGTTCGACCGTCCAGTTTAAACGAACAGTTTGTTCTGACAAACAAATTAAGAAATAATAAAATTATCAAAACTGTTGAATGGATTGACGGTTCGATCACCCAAATCAACGGGTTATTGACTTTTTCAATGATTTTTTACCAAAGACTGAATTTAAGGTAAAATAGAAACAATTGCCTAGACGGTTCCTAGCCGAACGGCCCGACCATCCAGATCAACAGCGGTTTAAAAACCTTGGTTATTTCCCTAATATATATAAAGGCTTCCTAACTCCCGTATAAATTTTGTTATATTTTGTGTTCAAAAGGGTAAATTTAATAGATAGCATATAGGACTATTTTGATTAAAATACTTGTTTTATGATTTTATCAACATATAAACAGTTTATTATTTTACCGTCATTTTATCAAGTTATATTATCAAAAGTAAAGTTTTAAATTATTATTATTATTATAGGTAAGTAATTATATAGATCTCTAGTATAATTGGGTCTGACCCAATTGTTCCAATTAATAAGTGAGACTGTTCTGAATTCCCAACCCCACCCAAAACAAAAATGGCAACAAACAGGAAAATAATCAAAACCAAAATTTAAACTACAATAAAATACATAGAGCGCTGAAGTAGTACAATACACAATAAAAGCTCACGTGCAATACATCATGAGGTGATTGATTCATGTATTTGAAGTAGTAGTTGTCAAATCAAGAGCCGAGAAAGGGAATTCATCTCAACTGTGAAAATAAATGGGCATGGGTACGCCACTCACATGTGCACACTAAATATGAAATTTAATCTTAATTTCTATTACAGTATTCTCACTGGCCCTATACCACATAGTAACAGTAATTCTGAGTTGTTTCGTTCAAAATACGATAATGGAAATGATCTCACTTCATCAATTAATTCCAGTAGCATCTGCATCAGTTCATGATTGATGAACTCTTTGATCTTCACGCTAAGGACAGTTTATGGGCGTTTATCATTTTAGTTGACAGTAGGTATTAGAGGTGCGCCCATATGACCAATTTTACAGATGGATCATAAGCCATTAATTGACGATTCTGTCTCACTGCTCTTATTTTTATTTTCTTTTTTATTTTTTTCCTCGAAGCCAATCTTCTGAACAGGCCATGTTCATCTGGTCTCGTTCAAGTCCAGTACTACTGGCCATTCAAAGCAGATAAGCGCAAGTCTTCGTACAGCCCAGTACCCATTAATATCGAGAGGAGACTAATAAAATTTTCTCTTGGCTCCGTTTGTTTCAATAAAAAATTAATGGCTAAAACATTTGATCCATATTTTGTTTCTTTCACACTGAACTGTATTGTTTTTGTCATCATTTACATCAAAACAATTTGAAAAATGAAAATAATTATTGAAAAGAGATGAAAATAATTAGGGATGGCAATTTTCCCCCTTCCTATCGAATACCTGGGTTATATATATATATATATATATATATATATAATATTATTTATGACATTATTTATATTATATATCAAAATGTATTTAAAAAAAATTTATATTTTAAGTAAATTTATTTTTAAAATAATTTTAATTTAAAAATTTTGGGAATTTGGGTCCTAACAAGGAACCTACCCATTGGAGGGTACTTTTATCCCTAGCAGGGATTGTAATCAAGGATGGGAAGTATGGCCCCCACCCTGTTGCCATTCCTAGAAATAATAGCTAAAAATTTCCATCTACTTTGTAAAGAAACAAACCCAAAATTAAAGAATTTGAAGTGTGCTTGTTCCAAAACCCATACCCATCAAGTTCCTCTAATTGATCCGTTTCTAACTGGATTGAAGATGGATCTACCCTCTTGGATCCAGTATAAGTTGATCTGATAGTATTGAAATGGGCTAGTCAATCAAATTGGTTTGAATTTTGTAAGTTCATTAAGGCCCCATTCGTTTTTCGGTAAATTATTTATCCGGGTAAATGCAGTTATTACTTATTCGGGTAAGTTTTTCCTAGGAAACATTTATCCGTGCAAGTGTATTTACCCATGTTCTTTTATTTCTCATGTAAATAAGGCAATGACCATTTTAGACATAAAAATTCATTATTAAAAGGGCATTTTTGTCCCATTCTGGTGTTGGTAACTTTTTCCTTAGGCGGAAAAGTTATTTACCCACCTAGGAATAAACTTTACTTGGTCTCCACATAAATCTGAAAAAAGAACATGAAAATCTTGATCAATTGGAACCAAAATCCCATTGACCAACTTTCCCCCCTCTCAGAATCCGGAAAAAGAACGCCCCTTAAAGAATCATAGGTTCAAGTGTGACAAAAGTGTGTATATATACATAAAAGAGCACTCGTGTTATTAGATAAAAGATTTGTACATACTTGTCGGGTTTTCTCACCTGTTAAGGAGGATGAGTGAATTATTCATGGCCTCACAGTCTTACGGGATGGTGTGCTCGTGCCCCGCAGATCCATGGCTGTGCTAAGCTTCATGGATAGGTGACCCCCATGACTCCTTAGGTGATGGTTTGTCTCGTCGCACCTAAGACCACCTCAGCCTCGTTTTGCATCTAGTCATACAATTCCTCTCTAGGTCTAGCTGATGGTGATCTCTTGACCCCACGCCCCTTAATATTCTATAGGTCCATGACTGTTGGTATATATCATTATATCTTGAGGATCTATTGATTCTAGAAGGAGAGATGATTAATTGTTTTGGGTATCCTTCATGATTGAAGTGAAATTTTGGTGAAGCCACAATAAGTCATCAATGGCTATGGTTTTTGCCCTACGCTTAAACCGTCATAGCAAAACTGAACTCGTTCAATATATGTTGGCACCGGATAGCCTAGCTCGTTCTCCAACAAGGGCTAATGTCCTTAGTGAAAGATAAAACTCAAAAAAATGAAACACACAAATCTGGTTTGAGAAGAAAATATTATTATTGGGATGATAAACCATCAACCGAGAGCTCTAAATTTATGGAGTTGTAGTACAAAGAGTTTGATGTTTGCAGGAGTTTTTATGATAAGTTACAAGAAGAGTTTTAGATAAAATACATAATAAACAAGGATAACTCTTAAGGGAGTTCTTTGAGAGTTATACAGAGACTTGTACATGGCAATATATGTATCAATTGTATTAGTTCTACCAGCGCCCCCCACCCCGCGCAAGCTGAACAGGGGTAATGTGATGCTTGGTCTTGAGCATCTCAAACCGAGTAGAAGATAGATGAATATGCCAGCAATTTGATCAACCAAGGGTATATACTGAATATGAAGCCTCTTGTGAACAGAGAGATTCCAAAGGAAATGAAAGTCAATTTCAACATATTTTATGTGTGCGTGAAAGATAGGATTGGTAGCGAAGTATGTGGTGTCAATGTTATCACACCAAACTCGAGGGGGAGGAGAGGTATAGCCAAGATCCTTAAAAAGAGATTGAATTCACAAAAGTTCAATAATGGAGTTAGCAAGAGAACAAAACTCTGATTCAATACTAGAGTGGGCAATAGTAGGTTGATTCTTAGATTTCCAAGAAATGAGATTGAAACCCAAAAGATAGCATAGCCCCCCGTTGAATGCCGGTCATCCAAATAGCTTGACCCAATCGATGTCAGTGTAACCAGTGAGTTGAAGAAAAGAAAAGGAATTGATAATTGAAGTCCATAGTCTTGAGATAACATAGAATTCTATTTTACAGCAATCCAATGCTCATTAGCAGGTGAAGGCAAGAACTAGCAAACTTTGTTGACAGCAAACGATATATTGGGTCTTGTGATGCTAAACATACTGTAAGGCTCCCGCAATGCATAAAGAAGAATAAAAATGATGAAAAATCATACATTAGGCTACCATAGGAGAAGATACAAGCTTGGTGCCATCCAATTTGGTTCGACACAAGAGTTCCACAATGTAGCGCTATTGAGAGAGAACCAGTCCATTGGGAGAGAAGCCAACTTTTATCCCCAAGTCCTTAAGAGGAAAAATAGAAGACAAGGAGTAAAGAAACTTATCAATATAGCCAAAGAGGTACCTGTTAAGATGATATCGTTCACATATAAAGTGGTACTGATGAAGGGTGATTTGGCCTGACCTAACGAAAATGGGACACGTGGACACGGCCTGACCGAGAAATGACAGCTCAGCCTGGTAAGATTAGTTCGCAACAATTGAGCTCGGGTATTCAGTCACCTCGGCACAAGGCTCACCTCGACACAGGGTCACCTCGGCATATAGTCACCTCAGCACTCAATCCAGTTCGGAACTAAAAAGACTGAAATATCAACTCGGGACTACCAACCTGGGCCATCACGTAACGATCCCGAAAGTCTCTCCAACAAACTCCGAACCTCACGAGATCACACCGCGTAATGGCAAGCTTATCTTCTTCCCGCCCGGATCGGGTGGAATTGATAATCTTTATTAGTTGATAACGTTACTCCCCAATTAAAGCGGAAATGGATCCCACCAAGACGAAGATCCCGGAACCGATCCGCAAAACCCGCGAGGGCTCAACTATATAAAGGCACCAACCCCAATGGCATAAGGTACACATGATTTTTCTACTCTCTAGCTCTCTAGCTCTCTAAGCTCTCAAAGCTTTTCAGCTCGCATCAGTTTACCGACTTAAGCATCGAAGCGACCTCGTTGGGTTAACCACCCCGGGTTCTCCGATCCTTTCTTGCAGATTCACCTAGCTCGCTACCCGACTAGAAGCCAGATCATCCTCTAGTAGGGAGTAGTCAGATCACGCTACATCAATTGATGTCATCTGTGGGAATTCGATCAAAAAGTCATCCCTCTTACAAGCTATAAACCTTCTGAATCAATGGCATCTTCCAGTCACGCCGGATAGAGCAGCGAGATGAATGTCTCCAGGGGGCAACCTCAACTTCCTTCAATGTGCAATGGCCAGTTCACCATCCCGCTTATTGCGGCTGGGATTCCAACACTGACCATGCCACCAAACGCCACACAGGTGAACACCCCACTTCCCCCAGTGGTAGTAGCAACCTTTTCTGAGACATCTGTGGTTCCCCCCGAAGTTGGACAGTCACAGTTTGACGACCTGGTGCAGTGTGTGCAGGCCATCTAGGTCCAAATGCAGCAGGTTCAGCAATTCCAACAGTACATGTCCTACCAGTAGTACCAGCAGCAGTTCCCCCCACTGCCACAGAAACAGTAGTCGGTTCCACCTCGGCACCCAGGGACCCAGCAGAATTAGAACAGACCACCTCGCGTGGACCAGAACATTCGATCTCCCCACCAAGGCGAAGAGACCTCCCAAGTCTCAGTTCCTCCCAGGAGTCAGGTCTCACCCCACGGGAGGGGAGATGGTCAAGTCACTCCACCTGCTTCGCAAGGGAACCTCGGAAACAGATACAGGGATATTCAGCCCAATAGGGCCAATCTTCCTAGGCGTTCGTAGCAAGAAGGTGGGTCGCTCGCAGGTAACCGATTCGGGGTTCTGGGTGCGAACTCAAGGCAAGGCCTCTCCGTCCATGACAGCCAGCCCTAGAATCCCATGAGGAACCAAGAGTTACCTCATAGCAGAACAGTGCCAGAGCATACCGAGATCAGCAGCACCGATGCCGAGCCGATAAAGAAGCAGCAATGGAGGCATCACAAGGCACGCTGCACTTCGGCTTAGAACAATCAACCAGTGAAACCGAACCAACAACAAGAACAGGCTAAAGGTAAGGAGGAGGCGAGCTCGATAGCTACAAAGGCCACTCCTTTCCTACTTTCCGGGTCGTCTCCCCTGTCTCCCGAGCTCTTGGCAACCCAGATGCCCAAAGATTTTAAAATGCCTCCCCTGGACAAGTATGACGGGTCTTTTGACCCTAATGATCATGTAGACTCCTTCCAGTCCCATATGCACCTAGTTGGGGCCGACGAGTCTTGCATGTGTGTGGTTTTCTCCACCACTTTCAAGGGGGTAGTTCGGACATGGTACCGGAACCTCGCACCGGGATCGATCAAGAGCTGGGCGCAGTTCGTAGAGTTGTTTACCTCGCATTTCATCACCAGCAAGAAGTGCCCGAGGTTGCAGGAGAGCCTCCTCAACGTGGTTCAGAGAGAAGGAGAGTCAATTAGAAGCTACATCAAACGCTTCAACGACACCTACCTACAGATCCCCGACTTAGACCCAGCGGTAGACTCACAGCAGCCAAGAAGGGAATAACTCATAGAGAGTTCAAATGGCATGTGGTGGCCAATAAACCAAAAGACACACTGAATTCCTCAAGCTAGCCAACCAGTTCATCGGAACCGAAGAGGAGATGAACCAGAAGACTGATAACTCGGTAGAAAAAAGAAAAAGAGATAGTGACAATGCAGGTAATGATGGGCATAAAAGAAGAAAGAGTAAGTCTCCGAGCAGAGGAGGAAACAAGTCTAGGAGTTGATCTCCTTTGCGATCTCGCAAGTCAGGTCAGTGCTCCAGGATCCCACCCATTGAAAGGACGAGCTACACACCTCTCAACGCTAAGCGAGGAGAAATCCTAATGGCCATCAAGGACTCCTCCTTTGTCAAGTGGCCTCCCAGGTTGAGGGGAGATCCTGCAACGAGAAACCGGAATGTCTACTGTCACTTCCACAAAGACCACGGGCACAATACGGAGAACTGCAGAAACCTCCGCGACGAGATAGAGAAGCTCATCCGCCGCGGGTACCTGAAAAACTTTGTACAGCGAGAAGAAAGGAGACAGGCAGATCGACAAGCAGATCGGCAGGGGAACCAGAGAAGGAATGCCCCCGAGTCCAACAACAGGTAGAACGAGTAGTAGCCACGGCAGTTGCCCGAGGAGAGACCGATCCACGGGGTAATCAATATGATTACTGGCGGGTCCATCATCGCAGGGTGTACTTTGGCAGCAGAACGAACTTCATTACGCGAACTAGAAAATGAGGAGCTGAACCCACCAAAGCGACCTCGACTTGAAGAGCCAATTTACTTCACGGAGGATGATGCGCATGGGATCCAGTATCCCCATGATGACGCTTTGGTGATAAAACTAAGGCTCAACGACTTTGAAGTCAAGCGCATCCTGGTGGACTCGGGTTGCTCGGCAGACATATTGTTCAAGGACACCTTCAACAAGCTACAGCTCCAAAAAAGTGACCTAAAGCCGACAGATACTCCCCGGGTAGGCTTTAGTGGCGAGGAGGTCAGACCTCTCGGGCGAGTCTCAGTACCTGTAGAGGCCAGCACGTGGCCGAATATCGTGACGTTCGAGCACACGTTTCAGTGGTCGCAACTTCCTTCCCTTACAACGCCATAGTAGGTTGACCCATTACGCACGTCGTACGTGCGGTAGTATCCACCTACTATCTGGCAATGAAGTTCCCAACGGACTATGGGGTAGGAGTTGTGCTACATAGCCGCCCTCAAGGGGAAAGCAAAGCTAGCGGCTGACATCGAGCTCGAGCAACCAACGGAGTATGCCAACGAGCGAGCTACACCAACAGAGGAGACGGTTTACTCTCCAAATCGGCACTTCGATCGAGGAGCCACTTCGCTCTTAGCTGGTAAGCTTCTTACTACAAAATTTAGATATATTTTCCTGGTCTGCGGCAGAGATGCCTGGAATAGATTTCAAGGTTCTAACTCATAAGTTAAATACCGATCCCCTAGTCAGGCCAGTTAGACAGAAAAAGCGCAACCTCGCCCCAAAATGTTGGAGGATAGTCGATAAAGAGGTTGGGAAGCTCTTAGCGACAGACTTCATCAGTGAAGTCCATTACCCGAGTTGGATAGCTAACCCAATTCTGGTAAAAAAAGGCCAACGACAAGTGGCGCATGTGTGTCGATTACACCGACCTGAATAGAGCCTGCCCGAAAGACTGCTTCCTGCTGCCCAAGATCGACCGCCTAGTGGATGTGGCCTCAGGGCATGAGTTGCTGAGCTTCCTGGACGCCTATTCCAGTTACAACCAGATTAGGATGGACCCCGCTGATAAAGAAAAAACTACCTTTATAACCGAGCTCGGGTTGTATTGCTACAAGGTCATGCCCTTCAGACTAAAAAATGCCGGGGCAACCTTTCAAAGACTTGTAAACAAAATTTTTGAGTCGTTAATCAACAATGAAGTCAAATGTTATGTTGATGGCATGGTCGGGAAGACCCAGTATTCAAATTTTTTATTAGATGATTTGAAAAGTGTTTTCCAAATTTTACGAAAATATAATATGAAATTAAATCCCAACAAGTGTGTCTTCGGGGTCACCTCAGGTAAATTTTTGGGCTATATAGTCAACCGACGTGGCATCGTAGCCAACCCGAAAAAAATAAAGGCCATCTTAGATATGAGACCACCCCACAAACTAAAAGGGGTTTAGAGGCTGAATGGTCAGATAGCCGCCCTGAGCCGTTTTATGTCCAAGTCGACAGATCGCTGGCTACCCTTTTTTAAAGCCATAAAAAAGAGTAGAGGATTTGAGTGGACTACAGAGTGTCAACTCACCTTCGACGAGCTAAAAAGATACTTAGCTAGCACCCCGGTTCTGACCCGACCCGAGGAAGGGGATGTATTAAAGTTGTACCTCTCCGCGAGTGACGAGGTGGTCAGCTCGGTACTGATCAAAGAGGTAGATCGGGTCCAACGACCCATCTACTATGTTAGCAAAGTTTTGTAGGATGCTGAAACAAGGTACCCGGAGATCGAGAAATTGGCGTACACGCTAGTCATAGCAGCTTGTAAGCTTCACCCGTACTTCCAAGTTTACACCATCGTCGTCCTCACCAACAAGCCTCTGAGACAGATCTTGCTCAAACCCGAGGTGTCTGGCAGACTGACAAAGTGGGCTATCGATCTAAGTGAATACGACATCCGGTATGAACCTCGGACAGCTATGAAAGCCCAAGCCTTGGCCGACTTTGTGGCAGAACGTACATTCAGAACCGCAACTCTCGAGTTGACCGAGTTCGAATAGACGATGGAAGCATCAACCAGTGCAGCGCCGATCTCGGTCAAAGCAGGTCCAACCTGGGACGAGGAGCCCTGGATTCTCCACGTTGACGGCTCGTCCAACCAACAAGGAAGCGGTGCAGGAATAATTCTGTACAGCCCAAACGAGGTGAAGCTGGAATACGCACTCCGGTTTGGGTTCGCAGCTTTGAACAACGAAGTAGAGTACGAAGCATTGGTCGTCGGGCTCACCCTAGCAAGAGAAATGAAGGAAAAGCAGATTCCGAGGTTGAAGCCTGCAATTCCACCATGGCTGCTTACTTGGCCAAAGTTAGGGAGATCCTACGTGGCTTCATTTCTCACTTCATAAGGCAGATTCCGAGGTTCGAGAACGCTAAGGCCGATGCCTTGTCCCGATTAGCCAGCACAAGCTCCAACACCATGCAGACCGTGTATATAGAGGACTTACCTCGGCCTAGCATTCTTGGGGAGGCAGGAGAGGTCACCCCTGTAACACAAGCAGAACCAAGCTGGATCGACGCACTCATGAGTTACCTGCTTCATGGGACCCTCCCTCTAGAATGCAATGCGGCCCAAAGGATAGAGTGCCAATCAGCTAAGTACGTCATTATAGACGGATAGTTGTACAGAAGGTCCTTCACGCTCCCCTACTTGCGCTTCTTGCGACCCTCAGAGTCCGAGTACGTACTCCGCGACACCCATGAAGGCTTGTGCGGCAGACACTTGGGGGGCAGGGCTCTTGCACAGAAGACGTTACGATAGGGCTACTACTGGCCCACGATGAAGGCAAATGCACTTGAGCTCGTCAAGAAGTGCGATAAGTGTCAGAGGCACACTAATATCCACCACCGACCTGTTGCTGATCTAAAATACCTCACTAGCCCATGGCCCTTCGCACAGTGGAGAATCAACATACTTGGCCAATTCCCGCCAGCGATGGGACAGAGGAAGTTTATGGTCGTAGCAGTAGACTATTTTACAAAGTGGGTGGAAGCTGAACCTCTAGCAACAATCACAGCCTGCAACATACAAAACTTCTTTTGGAAGAAGTGTGTCTCTTTGGGCTACCTCGAGTACTCATCTCCGACAATGGGAAGCAATTCGAGAATATCAAGTTCCAGAATTGGTATGCCAAAATGGGAATTCAACAAAATTTCACCTCAATGGCACACCCCCAGGAAAACGGGCAAGCAAAAGTCACCCACAGAGCCATACTCCGCGGACTGAAAGCTCTCTTAGCTCGAGCCAAAGGATTGTGAGTAGATAAACTGCCCAGTGTACTCTGGGCTTACCGGACTACCATCAAGACTACCACAGGTGAGACTCCTTTAACCTCACTTATGGCACAGAAGTGGTTATCCTAGTAGAGATCGAGGTGGCTACACTACGCTTGGAGGCCTACGACGAAGAGACGAATGATGACGAGCTCCGTACTAACCTAGACCTGGTGGAAGAAGTACGAGACCTGACATACATCCGGACTGCAGCTTACCAACAAAGAGTAGCTCGGTACTATAACGTTCGAATCAAAAAGCGACACTTCCGCATCGGTGACGTGGTTCTTCGAAAGGTTATGGTACTTGAGCCCGGCGTCGGTAAGCTCGGTCCGAACTAGGAAGGTCCATACCGAGTAAGACGGGTATTCGGGGAAGGTACGCACGAGCTCGAGACTCTGGAAGGGAAGCAAGTACCTCGAGCGTGGAACATCGACAACCTAAGAAGATATTACTTGTGATCACCGAACTAGAGAGAGGACTGTGAATCGCTCCCAGGAGCCCAAGGGCCATGATACCGAGCTAACATAAGACCTCGCCACTACGATAAGTCCCAGTCGCCTCTTCGGCATGGGCGGACAAGTCCTAGTTGCCTCTTCGGCATAGGCAGACAAGTCCTAGTCGCCTCTTCGGCATAGGCAAATCATTTCTCATGCCTAAGGCATAGACAGTTTGGGTACAAACCCTACTATGTCTAGCCCACCTCGGCATATAACAACAGGTTAATCCTATTTAAAGTTAGGCCCGACGGCTCGGCACAGGGATAACCGGCACCTAAGTGAGTAGCCCAGTGTGCAGATAGGTCGGGTGTATACCCTACAATGTCCACCCACCTCGGCGTATAATAATGCGAAGTTACCCCTACTCAAAGTCCAACTCGTTACCTCGACAGATCGGGGTAACCAACACTTAGAAAAAAGTTTCTCCTATTTGGTCGAGTTCGCTAATTCGGGAGTTATTTACACTTGGAAAATTTCTTGCACAGAGAGCCAAAATATTTGTATTTCATTGATGTAAATATTTGAGTACAAAAAAAAGAAGAAAAAAGTGAAACTTCCACTATGAACCAAGCTTGGAGGCTTGGGATATACATCATTAAAGGGCAAAGAAGAGGCAACTAATCACTTTGGGGCCCCTCACCCTTGTCGGAGGCTTCGGCAAGAGGACCCGTCTCCATGTGGCTATCGCCAACACCAGTCTCCTCAACATCATCGAACAGGTCGCTGTCGCTTTCTGCTTTGGAGTCCGGATCTTAAGCAACTTCGGCGACCATTTCCTTTGTGATCCTCGAGGTAGTAATGACACTGAGGTCGAGCTAGGGGAACTCGCATTGGGTCATCCACCTGTTAAGTTTAAAACCCTTGCGGTACAAGCGTCAGTATATAAAAAGTGAAGTACAAGACAGATCGAAGAAGACAAGCCCAAAAACTTACCACCATGCAGTGAGTAGCCACTTAGGCTTCGAGTTGAGCAATCGGCAGTTCGACCCAGCTAGAAACCTTCTCAGCATACATTGCGCCTTTTCTCTTGAGGAGGCCATATTTCAGAATCAGGATGCTCTGATTTGCATCGTCGCTGCCTGAAGAAGCGGTAGCTGCCAGGGCGGGTTCCGAAGACATAGCCTCCTTGGGCGCACAGAGCAGGGAGAGCTTTCCTGATTCCTCCTCGACCAGGTCTATCACAGGAGGTTGCTCGACAGTTGATGGCTGCTCGGGCACTGGGACGGCAGCCAGTGGGGACTTAACGCGAGCTCTTTTTGAAGCTCGCTTGTTCTTCCCCTTCTTCATACTCCCGAAAAGTTTGGTCGCGGGGATGTCCATGATAGCTATAGCGAAAACGAATTGTCAAAAATAGTACCGAAATAAAACAAAGGAAATACAATAAACAGCGACCTACTAGGACTCAGACCGGCCTGCACGAGCTTCTCCTCGGTCACAAAGTCTACGAACTTCAAGCTGAGCTCCACCCAAGATCGGAGCGCCTCCCTTGTCTTCAGGTCCAACTGGACACCGGGGTCCTGGATGGCTGCCCTCCAATGGGTCGGGAAAGGCCACCCCTCAGTGTTGCGGACCATAAAATAATGCCTTTTCCAGGCTGGGACCTTGTTCGGGAGCTCGTGCAAGAGTTTGAAGCCGGGACGAGATGACAGGTAATAAGTTCACCTATGCTCGGGCAGAAAACAAGACGAGTTCTTTTTAATTGAAAGAATGGAGGAAAAGATGTCGAGGTCAAGAGGAAGGTTGTAGTCGTGGAAAAGGGAAATGGTTCCTACTACATTACGAATGGAGTTCGGGTGCAACTAGTCTATGGTGATGTTGAACAACTTTATGACTTCGACTATCAAAGGGTGAAGTGGAAGACGAAGACCAACTACGAGTTGTTCCTCGAAGATCACGATCTCGTCGTGATCGTGCTCCCAAGGGAAATTACCTAAGGGGATACTATACACGAGGTCATTAGGAAGTCTATACCAGGCTACTAGGGATAGGAGCTTGTCCGCCGTCATTGTCGATGGGCCAAAGTTATCTGGCTGCCGACCTCGATACGAAATGGAAGTCAGGTCACCAGAGGCATCTCGCCCCCCGGGGTGAGTTCACCTTGGGAGGATCGCAGACCACATCCTAACTCGAAGTAACCTCCTTAGTAGGACGAAGATCTACGGCCTGAGTCAAGGTACCCACCTCGGCTCCAGCGGATTCACCGCTCCCCTCTAAAAGGCTATCGAAACTAAAGCCAGACACAGTGGAAAGACACGGAATCGAAAAGGAGAGCTAGGGAAGACTCACCAAAAGAAAGATCAAAGAAAGGAAGACGACCTCGAAACAACACCGAATTGGAGGACTCGAGCGCGACCTCATATTGAAGATTAGCAGACTTGTGGCGAAGAAAATGAATCCCTTACCCCTATTTATAACTGGTGTGTCCGAGAATCAACAGTTGGGATCGTCATGATCCAACGGCTCCTAGGAAAACTGATTGCACGACCCCCAAGGTTGAAATCGATTCAGCGCATGTTTTGACATCCACAGAGTTTATAAAATGACTTGACGTTCGCGCGTACACTTGATGTGACCTGGGTTATTCCTGGTTGAGCCAAGCGGCCGAACTGGTCCAACCAATGATTCACCCATCAAACCGCCCAGACCTCATGCCAAATCCACCTGGACTCGTCATGATCTCCCCACACCGGGTTGAGACCCCTGGCTCGGGGAGTGGGGGCAATTGATGAAGGGTGATTTGGCCCGACCTAGCGAAAAGGGGACACGTGGACACGACCTGACCAAGAGATGACAGCTCAGCCTGGCAAGATTAGTTCGCAACAATTGAGATCAGGTATTCAGTCACCTCGACACAATGGCCACCTCAGCACAAGGCTCACCTCGGCAAAGGGTCACCTCGGTGCAGGATCACCTCGGCGTATAGTCACCTCAGCACTCAATCTAGTTCGGAACTAAAAAGACTGAAATAGCAACTCGAGACTACCAACTTGGACCATCACGTAACAATCCCAAAAGTCTCTCCAACAAACTCCGAACCTCACGAGATCACGCCGTGTAACGGCAAGCTTATCTTCTCCCCGCCCGGATCGGGCGAAATTGATAATCTTTATTAGTTGATAATGTTACTCCCCAATTAAAGAGGAAACGAATCCCAACAAGATCCCGTAATCGATCCGCAAAACCCGCGAGGGCTCAACTATATAAAGGCACCAACCCCAATGACACAAGGTACGCGTGATTTTTCTACTCTCTAGCTCTCTAGCTCTCTATCTCTCTAAGCTCTCAAAGCTTTTCAGCTCGCACCAGTTTACTGACTTAAGCATCGGAGCGACCTCGCCGGGTTAGCCACCTCGGGTTCTTTGATCCTTTCTTGTAGATTCACCTAGCTCGCTGCTCGACTGAAAGCCAAATCATCCTCCAGTAGGGAGTAGCCAGATCGCACTACATCAGGTACCATCATGAACAAAGATGGAGAGAGAAGGACTAGTAGTTGAATTTCGAAAACCCATGCTAAGAAGAATAGAGTAAAACCGAGAATACCAAGCTTGAGAGGCTTGGTACAGATCATAGAGAGCTTTTCGAAGTCGACAGACATAATCCTGATGAGAAGGATCTTCAAATCCCTTAGGTTGTCGTATGTAGATATTTTCATCAAGAAAACCATGGAGAAATGTGTTTTGATATCCAATGGTCGAATTGGACAAGAATGTTATAGACTACCAGAGCGACAATAGCTTGCATAGTAGCTAGTTTGACAACCTGACAAAAAGTATCAAAGAAGTCTAACCCAAGTATTTGATGAAAGCCTTGTGCATTTAACTTGGCTTTGTAACAGCCAAAAGAACCACCAAACTATATTATGTACACCCATTTCATTCTTACTGTATTCATAGTAGAACCAACTTCTAAGCTCCATTAGTAATTAATGTGTTGTACTCCTATTGCATAATCTCATGCTAATGTTTAGATTTTGTTGCTTCAATAAAGGAACATGGTTCATGCTCGTTACTAGGAAGAAGAGAAAAAGAGCAAACAGGAGAGGGTACCTTGTAGAATTGTGTGATCTATGTGTAAGTGTACCGTCCATTGATCTAGTTCTCATGGTATGACTGAGTTGCCAAAGGGAAACAATAGGAGTATTATCAAGGAGCTCTTGAATATTGCGATACCACATTAGTGGGTGAAAAGAAGCGTCAAGAGATGAAGGCAATGATACAGGTAGTAGATGATATTTATGGCTTCAAGAGGAGAAGCTGGTGTAGTATCAGTGAGAAAGGATTGATCCTATGTTGGAGAGATACCTTAGAAGGGCGCTGAAACATATATACCAATCAAAGGAGGCATAGTGCTAGATGAAGAAGGTGATGGAAGTCTAAGAAACAATTCTTCATCAAAAACCACATGTCTAGTAATAAATATTTTTTTGATAGGAACATGAAGGCACTTATAGCCTTTATGAGGGCTACTATAGCTAATGAACAAGCATCGAGATGATCAAAACATAAATTTATTCCTATTGTAAGGTCTCAACAAGGGATAACATGCACAACCGAATTAGTGTAGCACCGAGTAGTCTGGAGCTCTACTAAACAACTTCTCATAAGGGGACATATTATTCAATGAAGGAGTCGGAGGTCAATTAATCAAATAAACTACAATCTTAGGGGCATCCGAGGTGGCTAGTAGAGACAGAGTTGATTTAATGACATGTTTTTGCTTTTGTTCAATAGATCCATCTTGCTCATGGATATGTGGACAAGCCAATTGATTGATAATTCCATGTGAATCCAAATAACAAGAAAGGTTCCAATACTTCCCTCCCCAATCAGATTGAAAAAAATCAAATTTTAACATTAAAAATAAACTCCAACATGATGTTTAAATTTGAGAAAGATAGCAAACACTTCATATTTGCGATCCATAGGATAGATCTATGAAAATTTAGAAAATCATCCAAAAATAAAACATAATAAAAATGGTCATTGTTTGACTTAATTGGGGATGGATCCCAAACATCTGAGTAAATTAAATAAAAAAGACCCTTGGATTGATAATTAGAAGACTGTAAGGCCTCGTTCACTTTTCAATAAGTTATTTACCTGGGTAAAAGTAATTACTTGGGTAAGTTTTTCCTAGGAAACACTTACCCGGTAAGTGCATTTACCCATGTTCTTTTATTTCTCAGGTAAATAAGGTAATGACCATTTTATCCATAAAAATATATTGTTAAAAGGGGCATTTTTGTCTGATTCAAGTGTTGGCAACTTTCCACCCAAGTGGGAAACTTATTTACCCACATATGAGATGGGTATCACTTATATACCTAGGAAAATAAACTTTTCCTAGTCCCCACGTAAATCTGAAAAAAAAAAGAACATGGAATTCTTGGTCAATGGGAACCAAAGTCCCATTGACCAACTTTCCCCCCTTTTAAAATCCAAAAAAAGAACGCCCCCTTAAGATAATTTATGGCTCTTACCTATTTGACATGACTCACAAATTAACTAACTCAACTTATCATGACTATAAGGAAGACTATATTGTAAAATAACCTGTCATTCAATTCAAAGTGCTACATGACCAAGATGCAAGTGCCACCCATTGATTGAGGTTTATTCTCCAACAAGATCTTCTAGTGTCTGAGAGATTGTGGCTGATGATGGGGAAGCAATACAAGCCATCTCTACTAAATTTTCGTAGAGATATTTTTCCTAAATAATCCTTTACAAAACAATAATAATGATGAAATTCAAAGAATAAATCATGTCTCGAGTAAAATGACTAACTGGCAGCAAGTTCTTATAGATAAAAAGAACATGACAAATATTGTTCAAAGTAAAGGCATGCTGATTAAACAAGAGAGATGATGAACCAATATGATGTATACACAAACCTTGGCCATTCCCAACTTTCACCTAGTCTGTGCCCACATACTTAGATTGATTCTGTATGTTGTCCAACTTCGGGGTCATATGATAAGTAGCACCCCAAGTCAGGGTACCAAGTAGGATCAAACGAAGAACTCCCATTGCATGGAGTCTAAATTTAGGGCTGCTAATACCTCCATGGAAATTTATTGGCTCATTATAAGATTTATCATTTTGAAAACCAAAAACATGTTTTGCTCGGTAACATTGGAGACCACCATGACCGATCTTACTACTTGCATTAGGAGATCTAGAGAATTGTGCTTACTCTTCAAGCCAATTCTCATGATTGAGTAGAGATCCCAAAATATCCGAAATAGCAAGATCTATTGCATCGGGTCGATTGGTAATGGATGTCGCCACTAACTCATATTCACTTCCAAGGCTGATAAGGATATAAAATACTAGACCTGACTTTATTTTTTGCTCTAAAATAGTAGAGAGACTATATCTAATATTGATTTAGTATGTTGGGCATAGGCCAAAATTGATAATGAACCCTTCTTGAGGCTCTACAATTGCCTCCTTAGTTGGAGAATTCTGGAGCGTGAGTAGGTAAAGCGACTTTGAACTAAAGTTCCCCAAACTTCTGTTGCAATGGATGAACCCAATACATGGGTTATCACTCCTTGAATTAGTGAAGATCCATCCACTTATCATTTTCTAGATTATGAATATTTCTTGTATCCCTATGGGATTTGGGATTTCTCATGGTGGTGGCTTTTTCTTGCCTTCAACAAGTTCCATTAGATGATGGTTACAAAAGATGGGCAAGAACTGGGCATGCCATAGATGGGATGGAAAACTTACTTGCTTTCTCTTTTATTTCAACATTGTTTCTGCACGGATCATATTGGAATGGTTTTTTTGTTGGGAGGAGATCCAAACTTGAGGAGAGGTAAAGAGAGATGTAACAAGGAAATTGTTGTGAACTTGTTCATTGCCCTCCCCTCTCCCCCACTCCCCCTCTCATCCAAAACCTTAAATTTAACAATTCTTTTTTGTTAGTATGAATCACTCGTGGAATAAAGTATAAAACAAATAGACTAAACAATCTAAAAATAGTATAAAACAAATAGGCTCCAAACAATCTTTTCCTCCTCACAGAGTAGCACCTCACACCATCCTCACAGTGTATCGCAGTCGTATGTTGAGAACATCTTCTCATGAATGTTAACATCATGTACGGGAGATATTCTCAACGCATGAGAAGTTGAAGAATTGGGATCCTCCTCATGGAGCACGCCTCACACATATCTCACAACCACATCCTATCATGTATTGGGAACATCTCCCTACGAATAATAAATATAAATATGGGAGATGTTACCGGTGTACAATCAAGACATGCTGTGAGGTTGGTATGAGACGCGCTCTATGAGGAGCAGATCTGAGCATACAAAAGGTGACGCACAACACCATAATGTACCAAACACTCACAGGATTTTTTTTTTTTTTTTGTGAAAAACACCCACTGGATCGAACATTTAACTTTTATCCCTAAGCTGTGGGGAGGGGAACATGCTACAGCTACTTTGTACATAAACAAGAATTGGGCCCTATATCTCACATGCACATCTTACCATGCATTGAAAACATCTCCTATACTTATAAGTTATTATTCACGGAATCTGTTCCAATGCAGAGTGGATGTGCCTGTGAGGCGCCCCTGTGTGAGGAGCAGATCTCGTTCCACCTACTATTTTAAGCTACCACATCGTGGTAAGCGAGTCTTCATAAATAGTCCTTTACTTCTCTAGCTTATTTCTATCCATTGTGGGACTTCCTCATTATACACTGACGCGTACATCCCATACCAGTACCTTCACAATACAAACTTCCTTTCTTTGAGACTGTCAGGACCAAACCCACTCATGTTTACAGATTGAAAGACTTTTAAACCATATGAAATCTGACACTGCCACCTGTGGAAAGGATGAAAGGATTAAAGTCTGAGTAATTGACAGGAGACCCACCTGGTTTTGTTTACTCCTTGTCGTTAGGTCGTTTTCACGGTAGTTGAAACTCATCTCTAAGTAATTGACAGAAGACCCACCCACAAGAGCCCATAATGCTTTGGTAATCCAAGGATGAAGACCATTGAAACTCATCTGTGAGAGGGATCGATGTGAAAGTATGTATTTAGTTCTGTTTAGCTTTTTCATCGAAAGTTTGTATGTTTATTTGTTTACAAAATCGAGAAAAGTGATAATTACAATTATTTATGATATAACAAACAGGTGTCATTAGGCGCCACATCATTGTAACAGTAAAAAAATGTCTAATCGTACAAAAATCAAGTCCACTTTTGTCATTTTTTATAGGTATAAAAGAGTAAGAGAGGGGAACTGTTGAAATTACACCTGTGAGATAGCGTTTATTAAATAAATGACCACATAATCAAACACCCTGAAAACTACTTAAAAGAGTACGCGCGTACATGTACATTCTTTCTTCTTCTTCTTCCCTTGACAAGTGTAATCTTACTGTCTAAGAGGATTGCACTCAATTACCACTAAATTAATTAAGGTCCCTTTAATTGCATCAGAAATTTGGAGCATTTTCTCAATTTATTCATGCCATTCTTGCACACGGAAGAATGGATTCGAACATTTTTTATTATGCTAATCTTCTCTGTATTATACAGACTCCGTGTTGATGGACTAATATCAACCCTCCAAATTCAAAATTTTCATGATTCATTTGAAGTGGAAAGTACTTCAGGCCTAAAATAATGCCCAAATCCAGACGGAACTTGCATATATACGCGCATACTGTAGTCATTGAACTTACTGGACTTGGCCGTGGTTGTAGATGAGAGCTTAGAGGAAAGAATAGTCTCAGGGATGCAAAATACGGTTATCCTGGAAATGGGTATCCCAGGCCATGGCTAGGGGTGTAAATCGGGTAGATTGGACCAGGTTTAATTTTAATTCGAACTCAACCTAAGAATTAGGTCTTAGTAGGGGTGACAATGAGTCGAGCTTTTCATGAGTTGCTCGAGTTTGATTTGGTTCGGATTCAAACGAGCTCGAGCCCAATTCACTGGCTCAATTATTAAATGAGCCGAGATCGAGTATATATAATATAAACTTATAGAAAATAATATATATTAAAAATATTATAATTCTTAATTTTTTAAATATCAAATAAAAAATATTTTTATATATAATTTTTTATTTTTATAAAATATTTTTTCTCAAAATCAAGCTTATGAATTTTTTACTCAAACCGAGCTCGAGCTCAAGATTCTGGCTCGAGCCGAACTCGAGCCTCGTACTATTTGGCTCGGCTCGGTTCGAATCCACCCCTAGGTCTAAGGTCTGAATTTGAGGTCAAGCCCGAATTGTCCAGTCCAAGCCTAGCCTGTATTGAAATATGACACACTCGGGTTGGGCTCAGGCCCAGATCGGATTTAGATTAGTTAATCAGCCCACACCAACTTTAGGCCTACCAAAGTTGCACCCTTAGCAGTGGCGGATACCCAGGACATGGCGGATATCCAAAGAAAAGCTGCAGATATGCTTGTTGCCAGGGTTATGTACATGGAGATGGATAAAGAAGGTGCTTTGCCTATGCTGGGGAGGTTCCTGATGTAGAAACTGATTAGTAGGAGTGTCAATTGTACTGGATTTGATCCAATCCAATCCAGTCCAATGTGAGTCCATTACAAATGGACCAGGTCCAATCCAATCCAATGAATATTTTGGACCGGTCCAGTCTGTACAAATATGCCACATATTGGCTCAATCCAACCCAATCCAATATAAATACATTATAGATGGACTAAGTCCATCCAATCCAATAAATATGTTGGATCATAAAATCTGAACTAGTTTAATTCAATATATCTTATTGGTCTGTCCAATCCATCCAAATTGATTTTAATTTAAACAGGATCCAATCTAAAATGGATCCATTGACACCCTACTGACTAGTGCACTGGACACCCATGTATTTGTGCAGACTAGCAGCACTCTGTCTGGATTGCATACCCATATGAAATCCATAGAGTTGGTGTGGCCAGCAGAAGTGAGAATCGAAGAATACTTAAAAGGTGCATTTCCTGTTCGTGCTCAGAGCTGTTGATTGCTTTAATTTGCTATCATCCTTAGTAATTTCTATGGTTCTCTCTACTTGTTTCATCGTAGTTGGTCGCTGGTTTATTTGATCAAATTAAACAATTTGAATAATTTATGTATACCAATTCTTCTAAGGCCAACTGATCCATTTATCTACTTAAGAAATCAATCACCATGAAGACAGCAGATGATCATGGACTAACCAAGACTAGGGTTTTGACGATTTAACTGGGAGATCCGCTATAGCGATGTTGACTGATTAATTCGTTGTGGGTTTGTGATTTTCGAGTTGGATTTGATCGCTGGCAATGGCATGGTGGAATTTTCTATCTAGCTTGTTGGAGATGGCAACAAAGTGGTGCAGTGCAGGAGTTCTGTTATTGAGAGAAGAATAACGGATAGGTATTCCAGAGCCAGAGGGAGAGGGTCCCTCCGGGCTCCAGTCCTAGATATGCTCTGGAGCTCCAGGGTGAGACTCAGACCAGACCTCATTCGACCACAGCAGAGATCCTCCGGTGTCGTCAGAAACGGTAGGGTTGGGTGGGCTAAGGTGTTCTTATTTGTCTCGAACTAGATCTTATGGGGCCCAAACTAAGCCCCTTGGATTTGTTGGCTTGTAATTTCGATTTTGTTGCTATTTTGTTTAACAATTTGAATAAGCCATGGTTAAATTAGTTGAGTCTTTCTAGCTATTTTAATGGGATATTTTCATATAAATAGGAGTTTAGGTGGGTTTAGCCTATTATAAATAGGCCATTAGTTTACAGTTTTTTTTTTCTTTTGAGTCACTTGCAATCTGAAATAAAAGTTCTCCTCATATCCTCTCCTACTTTGCTCCTGTTATTCTTTGTTCCTACGTTTGATGCTATATCAGGATTGAGTAGTGTCCACTTATATACGTTATCCATGTTAGCTATTTTGGGCTGGGCTGGGTTACCTATCACGAATAAGGTAGCCCAAACCGGTGTACAAGTAAAGCAAAACTTGTATGTATACAAAGAATTGGTACAGTACTAGGTTAGAAAGCCCATAAACAATTTAAGGAGAAGAAAAAAACTTCTGTAATTGACAAATGGTGAGTTAAGAATCACCAACAGAAGAAATAGCAATCCTATCAACAATGGAACATGTTGGTGAACTATAACTGCCACCAAGAAACGCCAACCGCCACCAAAAACTGCAACCGGCGGTGAAAATAATTGGGAAACAACCATGGATGGCAAACCAAGGCAGCGATCGTGACCACCGCCCAAAAGCAAAAGAATGAAGAGTTCGCCCCTTGTACCAAAATCCCTGTACAACAGAAGCAAAAAAAAAAAAAAAAAAAAAAAAAACAAAAAGAACAAAGAAGAATAACAAGTGAGAGGGAAAAACGACGAGGGATGGGAAAAGGGTGAAGAACTGAAACAATGGAACAGGAGGGAGAGAGAGGAGTGAGGAGAGGGGAGAAGGGAGAAGAAAAACTAAGAGACGAACTAAAGAGAATAAGAAGAAAGAAAAGGGGGGACTCCCCAAGGGGAGCCACCCCAATGAACCAATGGCAAAAGAGGAAACGATGAAAGGCAAATAAAGAGAAGAACCTCGAGGAAGCCTCGAGAGAAAGGCTCTCTCTAAACGGGCAGAGAAGAAACCTCTGGAAATCCCAAAGAAGAAACCTCCGGAAACCCCGAGAAGAAAAAGAAAGGCAGAGGGGGACTCCCATATGGGAGCCACCCCATTCCGGGTTCTCTTTGAAATGATGATAAATCCAAGCTTTTAATAATCCAGATCAACCCAACAGTAAAGTATTTGGATATAATCCTCAGAGAATTGGTCCTTGGACCGTCCTCACAATATTTCATCCGTACATGGGAAACATATGAATGAAAATATAAATATGGAGATATTTACTGCAATTGTAGTGAGGATGGTGTGAGGATGAATTTTGTGAGGACAAATTTCAATTCCCAACCTAAACCCAAGTAAAATGGAATTGGTTGAATGAGTGTTCGGTGTTTTTTTTCTTATAACGAAGGCAATGTCTGAGGCTGTTTGGTTGGTAAAATTGCACTTCTGGGGAATATTCGTTAGTACGTCCAGATGCATATAATGTATATGACGCATTTATATAAATTGTAGTCTCAATTTGAAACAGATGCAAATTTATAGAGTGCAAAATCTTATATTTTGAATTATTTTGCATGTATTTATATTGTATATATTTGCATTTGTACTCTTTCTAAACTGAGTCTAGGGCTCTGTTTGTTTGCGATACAAATGCCGAATCGGGGTATTTGAAACATAAAAAAGTAATGATTATTAGAGTAAAAATGTACTTTCTAATACTTTTGCACTCTGAAAAAGAGCATTACTGTACCTATTTTTTGGATACAATTTTGTGTTATAGTGATAATTAATTTTTTGACCAAAGTTAGCATAAGATAGTTGGAGCATTTAATGATAGGCCCATACTTTTGCACTGATTTCAACTAAATAAGATGAATGCAAAAACGGTTTAAAATGTGAACCATGTTTATTCATGAACCGAAAAATGGGTAAATATGTAGCGTACATATTTACATTTGCATTGCAACCAAACGCAGATTAGGGGAAAAGTGTTCGGTGTTTACTATTTACAGTGCGTACTCAGATTTTAAACTGCCCCTAGTACACTTCAATGCTAAACTTGGTCTGGAATGGATTTTTGAGCAAAAGATTGTAATGTTTTAAAAAACAACCCGGAATCGGAACCGTTTTGACCACTGGTTTTTGGGTTGATGGTTCGACCGTCCAATCTGAATGGATGGCTCATTCTGACAAAAAATTAAAAGAAAAAAATAGCCAAACCATTGAACGAGTTGAATGGGTCAAAGATTCGACCACTTGAGTCAATGAGTCATTGACTGATTCAACGGTTTTTAATCAGGGACCGAATTTAGAGTAAACAGAACTGGTTGCCTACATGATTCTCAAGTTGATAGGTTTGACTGTCCAGGTCAACGGAGACTCGAAAACATTGAATCATGAGGTATTGAGGTGTTTAAATCCAAACTAAGGAGGAACTATATCTCAATTTGTCACTAATGTAGGGTGATTTGGCCTGACCTAGTAATAGGTGGACACGTGGACACGACCTAACTACCAGGATGACAGCTCAGTCCGATGCACCAAGTCTGCAACGAATCGAGCTCGGATAACAAAACCACCTCGGGACAAGTTCACCTCGGGGCACGATCGCATCAGGACCACCTCGGTCCTAAGGCACTTCGACATTCATACCAGGTCGGATCCAAAGGGCACTAGCTCGGGTAATACTGACCGGCCACTACTTGGTGATGCGTATTTGCTTACACTAGCAAGTGCACTAGTCGCACAAGTAATAGAGTGATGAATTGAGTATCGTTCCCACGAGGACTTATGTAGCAACTACTAGTAGTACAGCAGCCAACTCTTATCTGATTAGCCGAAATTTAAATTTAATTCAAATCTAAAATCCTAACTACAAAACTAGCTCTAACAAATTTGATCAAACACCTTGCAAGCAAATTGAGAAGACAATCTAACTATGCGCAGAATTGATTCAACAATTAGATCTCTAGGTCATTCGATTAGATTAGGATTTAGCCTTGGTTTGGTGAAACCCCAAGGCAATGAACAACCTCTCTCAAGCGCATGTTCATTCTATGCATGAGTGATGATTCTTCTATCTCTAGCAAAAATCTAATCCCCATACATGCATTAAGATGTAGAAATTCTAGGGCATCATTTCAGATTTGAATGATCACCAACCGAATTGTGCAAGTTATCTCTAACCTTGCACTCAATTCGGTTCTTGATTAGTAGATTTCAAATCTTAGAGTCTTTCTCAAACACTCTAGGATTTCCAATGAACAAATCGGCCAAACTGAGTTAAAGTTACCTAAATTCTCTCTCAAGCAATTCAGATATTACAATTTCAAGATCTGTAATTACAAATCTGAAATTACAAAATAGCAATTCAGACCTTACAAGTTCATGATCTAAAATTACAGATCTGAGATTACAGAATAGTGGTTTGGATATCACAATTGCATGATCTGAAATTTCATATCTAAGATTACAAGATAGCAGCTTGGCTAACAGTTCTACAATTTAATTTCTAATCAAGAAACACCAAAATTGAATCTAATTCATTCGAATAACCCTAGAGAACTAATTATAGATCTAAATTTACATGAAACACCATTCAATTACAGCAAGAAAGAAATTACAAAATAGCAATTCAGACCTTACAAGTTCCTGATTTGAAATTACAGATCTGAGATTACAGAATAGTAGTTCGGATATCACAATTGCATGATCTGAAATTTCATATCTGAGATTACAACATAGCAGCTCGGCTAACAGTTCTACAATTGAATTTCTAATCAAGAAACATCAAAATTGAATCTAATTCATTCGAATAACCCTAAAGAACTAATTACATATCTGAATTTACATGAAACATCATTCAATTACAGCAAGAAAGATTGAATTAATGGAGAAAATAAACAAGAAAGCCCTAGCTGAATTCGATTACCACTTGTGCAGAAATCAAGGAAGAAGACAACCTAGATTGATCTTCTCCAATGGCTTCTTCTACAAATTCGAAATCAGCTTCTTCTTCTCTTGAATATTCTTGAATCTTCTCCTCTCTTGCACCTATTTTTCTCTTCTCCCCCAAAAGGAATTTCGCCCAAAAGGTTTTTGACCCCTTTTCCTTTAGCTCTCTTCTCCTTTTATAGCATTCTCTTTAGCCCCTTTCTCTCATCTAGAAAGTTCTCCCATCTAGAAAGTTTGGCGCCTTTAGCCTCTCTTAAACCTTTTAGAAATTGTTGCCCTTAGCTCTCTTGAACTTTCTAGAAGTTGCCGCCCCTAGCCTCTCTTGAAACTTCTAGAAGTTGTTGGTGTTAGCCTCTTTTGAATCCTCTAGAAGCTGTCGCCCTTAGCCTCCTTTGGTTGCACTTTGGGCTGCTCTTGAGCTGCAATTTGGGCTGCTCTTGAACTGCAAATGGGCCTCCTCCTTGCTGGGCCAAATAGGCTCCCTTGGAACCCTTGGAAGGTTGCGGCTGGGCTCTCTCTTTGGGTTCTCCCAAAGAGTGTTGCATGGGCTTTAAGGGCCGAATGGCCCTCCTTTGACCTTTCGGCTGGGCCTTGCTCCCAGCTGGGCTGTATTGCCTCCAATTTGTCATCTTTTAGCATGGTTTTATGTTCTTTTTCCCCTAGACTTGTCCCCTTTGATAATTTCCTGAAATCAAGCTAAATTGGGGTAATAATTCACACAAACTAGCATAAAAACCATGCATAAAGCCTCATAAAATATGTGTAATTTGTGCACTCATCACTTGGAAACCCCGAAGATCTCGCCACCAGATTCCACGCCTTACGGGATCACGGCTAGCAAACAACTAGCATTATCTCCTCCGTCCGATTCGGGTGGAAGTGATGAATCTTATTAGTTGGCAGCGTTATCCCCAATTAATGCGGAAACGGACCTCATTGTAACGAGGATCCCGGAACCGCTCCGTGAAACCCGCGAGGACTCCACTATATAAAGGCTTCACCCCCCGAGGGTGCAAGGTACGCGTAATCTCTACTCTCTAGCTCTCTTGCATTCTAAGCTATTATCAGCTCGCAACCAAATATTGACTTAAGCATCGGAGCAACCTCACCGGGTAAGCAACCCCGGGTTCTCTGATTCGCTTTTTGCAGATCAACTGAGTATGTTGTCTACTGGAAGCCAGATCACCTCCAGCTGGGAGCAGCCGGATTGCGCTACATCATTTGGCGTCGTCTGTGGGAAACGGTACAAGAAGCTTATTTCCTCAAAAAGCATCCATGGCATCCTTCAGTAACACCAGACAGAATGCTAAAATGAACATCTCCGGGGGGTAACCTCAGGTCCCAGCCATGTGTATCGGACAGTTCACTATGCCTCCCTCTGCAGATGGGGTTCCAACACTGAACGTGCCTCGAGTCATAGCACCAGGGAACGCCCCACTTCCTTCTATAGTGGGTGCGATGTTTGCTGAACCAATTGTGGTTCCCCCTAGAGTTGGACAAAATTAGCTCGACGACCTGGTACATTACGTGTGGACTATTCAGGCCCAAATGCAATAGGTCCAGCAATTCCAGCAGTACCAGCACCAGGTCCTGCATCACTTCTACCAATAGTAATACCAGTAGCAGTTCCCACCGCTGCAACAAAATCAACATCCAATTCCACATCGGCATCCGGTGACACACTAGAACAAATCTCACCTTTAGAACAATCGCCCTCCTCGCCGGGAGAGACTTCCCAGATCCAAAATCCTCTCGGAAGCCAGGTCTCGTCCCGCGGCAGGAGGGAAAGGCAAGTCACTCCTCCTGCCTCGCAACAAATGAATAGGTTAGGAGGCACTCAACCCACCTGAGCTGCTTCACCTCGGCCTTCATAGCTTGAAGGTTCGCTCACAGGGAACCGGTTCGGGGTTCTGGCCATGGACTCTAGACAAGGTCCCTTTGTCCACAGCAGCCAGCATCGGCAGCCCGAGCAGCTCCATGCCAGAACAGTGCCCGACAACACTGAAGTTAGCAGCACAAATGTTGAACCAGTCAAGAAGCAGCAGAAGCGGCGTCATAAGGCACGTCGAGCTACAGTCCCAAGCCAGCTCGTTGGACCAAGTCAGCCCGAACATAAAGAAGAGGCGAGCTCGGGAACTAGAAAGACCGCTCCCCTCCTCTCTGTGCCATCTCCTTTGTCCTCCGAGCTATTGGCCACCCCAATGCCGAAGGACTTCAAAGTACCTCCGCTAGACAAGTACGATGAGTCATTTGACCCGAATAATCATGTAGACTCTTTCTAGTCCCAGATGCACTTAGATGGGGCTGATGAATCTTGCATGTGTGTTGCCTTCTCCACAACTTTCAAAGGAGTAGCTCGCATGTGGTATAGGAACCTCGTGCCCGGGACGATTAAGAGTTGGGCGCAATTCGTGCAAATGTTCACCACGCACTTCATCACCAGCAAGAAGTGTCAAAGGTCACAGGAAAGCCTCCTCAGCATATTCCAAAAGGAAGGAAAGTCGATTCGAAGCTACATCAAACGCTTCAATGACACTTGTCTACAGATTCTTGACCTGGATCCCGCTGTAAGACTCACGGCAGCGAAGAGAGACATCACTCACAGAGAATTCAAGTGGCACGTGGTCGCCAACAAGCCCAATGATATCGCTGAGTTTCTCAAGCTCGTCGATTAGTTCATCGAGACAGAAGAAGAGATGAACCAGAAAAGTGAGAACCCAACGGAGAAAATAAAATGAGAAGGCGACACCTCGACCAACGAGGACAACAAGCGAAGAAAGGACGAACCAACTAGGGGAGGGAACAAGTCAGATCAATGTAGTTTGAAAGGACAAACTACACGCCCCTCAACGCGAAGCGGGGAGAGATTCTCATGGCGATCAAGGGCGCCTCTTATGTTAAGTGGCCACCCCGATTGAGAGGAGATCCTAACGCAAGAAACAAGAATGTATATTGTCATTTTCATAGAGATCATGCTCATAGTACCGAAAATTGTAGAAACCTCCGCAACGAGATTGAAGAACTCATCTATTATGGATACTTGAAAAACTTTGTACAGAAAGATAATAAAAATCAAACAGATCGGCAGGGGGAGCAAAGTAGAGATGTTCCTGAGTCCAGTAGCAGACAGAGTGAGCAGCCGCAGAGACAGCTGCCCGAAGAGAGACCCATCCACGGGGTAATCCATATCATTACTGGCGGGTCTATTATCGTGGGCTACACCCCGGTAGCAATGAAGACCTCGGTTCGCGAACTAGAAAGAGAATAACAGAATCCTTCGAAGTGGCCAAGGCTCGAAGATCCCATATTCTTTACGGAAGATGACACGGACGGGATTCAATACCCCCATGATGACGCGCTAGTCATAAAGATGAGGATCAATGACTTCGAGGTGAAGCGCGTCCTGGTCGATTCAGGCAGTTCGGCTGATATCTTATTCAAGGACGCCTTCGACAAGCTCCAGCTCCAAGAAAGCGACACCAAGCCCACGAATGCTCCTCTGGTATGCTTCAGCGGAGAAGAAGCCAGGCCCCTAGGGCGAATTTCAGTACCTGTGGAAGTTGGCATGTGGCCTAATATCACAAGATTCGAGCATACTTTCCTAGTGGTCGCGACTCCTTCCCTGTACTACGTCATTATAGGTTGGCCCGTCATCCACACACTTCGTGCAGTGGTGTCCACCTACTATTTGGCTATGAAGTTCCCCATGGACTTCGGAGTAGGGGTAGCGCGAGGCGACCAGCTTGAGTCTCGCAAATGCTATGTCGCCGCCCTCAAAGGGAAAGCCAAGGTAGTAGACGACCTCGAGCTAGAGCGACCTACGGAGTACACCGAGGAGCGAGCTACACCGACAGAAGAGACAGTCCATGTACCTGTTTCAACAGAAGATCCAGCTAGGACTCTCCAGATCGGTGCATTAGTCGAGGAACCTCTTCGTTCTCAGCCGGTAAGTTTTTTAATTAAAAATTTAGATATATTCGCATTGTCCGTGGCAGAGATGCCCGGTGTAGATGCAAAAATAATAACTCATAAGTTAAATACCGATCCTGTAGTCAGGCCTGTTAGACAGAAGAAACACAACCTCGCCCCAGAGCGTTAAAGGATAGTCGACGAGGAAGTCGGGAAGCTCCTCGCAGCCGATTTCATCAGGGAGGCCCATTACCCGAGCTGGGTAGCTAACTCTGTTCTGGTAAAAAAGGCCAATGGTAAATGGCGCATGTGCATCGATTATACCGACCTGATCGGGCTTGCCCGTAGGACTACTTCTCCTTCCCTAAGATCGACCGTCTAGTGAACGCAACCTCAGGGCACAAGTTGCTGAGTTTCTTGGACGCGTACTCGGGATATAATCATATCAAGATGGACACTACCGACGAGCAAAAAAATAGCTTTCATAACCGAACTTGGCTTGTACTGCTACAAGGTCATGCCCTTCGGACTAAAAAATGCCGGGTGACCTTCCAAAGACTTGTAAATAGAATCTTTGAGCCGTTGATCGGCAACAAGGTTGAATGTTATGTTGAAGACATGGTCATCAAAACCCAATTTTCAAATTGTTCAATAAAAGATTTGTATTGTGCTTTTGAAATTTTGCGCAAATATAACATGAAGTTAAACCCTAACAAGTGTGTCTTCGGTGTCACCTCAGGTAAATTCCTAGGTTACATAGTTAACCAACGTGGCATCGAAGCCAACCCTAAAAAAATAAAGGCCATCCTAGATATGAGGCCACCTCGTAAATTGAAGGAGGTTCAGAGGCTAAACGGTCGTATATCTGCTCTGAGCCACTTCATGTCCAAGTCGGCAAATCGTTGCCTACCTTTTTTCAAGGCAATTAAAAAAAGTAAGGACTTTGAGTGGACTGAAGAGTGTCAGCTCACCTTCGACGAGCTCAAAAAATACTTAACTAGTATCCCAGTTCTGACCCGACTCGAGGAGGGAGATGTTTTGAAGTCGTACCTCTCCGCGAGTGATGAGGTGGTCAGCTCGGTACTGATAAAGAAAGTAGATCGGGTTTAATGACCCATCTACTATGTCAGCAAAGTTTTGCAGGACGCAGAAACAAGGTACCCAAAGATTAAGAAACTGGCATACGCACTAGTCATAGCAGCTCGGAACCTTCGTCCGTACTTCCAAGCCCACACTATCATCTTCCTTACCAACAAACCTCTGAGGCAAATCTTACTCAAGCCTGAGGTATCCGACAGACTGACGAAGTGGGCCATCGAACTCAGCGAGTATGACATCCAGTACAAGCCTCGGACGATGATTAAGGCCCAAGCCTTGGCTGACTCCGTTGCAGAATGCACCTTCAGCACCGCAGTCCCCGAATTGAACGAGCTTGAGCATAGAAAGGAAGCTTCAACTAGTGCAGCACCAGTCTCGGTTAGAGGAAGGCCAACCTGGGACGAGGAGCCCTGGATCCTCCATGTAGACGACTCATCTAATCAGCAAGGAAGCGGAGCTGGAATCATTCTGTACAGGCCAAGCGAGGTGAAGTTGGATTATGCACCTCGGTTCGAGTTCGTAGCCTCCAATAACGAAGCGGAGTACAAAGCACTAATAGCCATGCTCGCTCTAGCGAATGAAGTACAAGCCAAACCTGTCGTCATCTGCAGCGACTCCTAACTCGTGGTCAACCAGGTCACCGGCGATTACGAATCTCACGACCCCACCATGGTTTCTTATCTAGCCTAGGTCAGGGAAGTTCTACGCAGCTTCCAATCATACTTCATCAGGCAAATTCCAAGGTCCGAGAACACTGAGGCCGATGCCTTGTCCTGGTTAGCCAGCACGAGCAACAACACCATGAGGACCGTGTATATAGAGAACCTGCATCGGCCCAGCATTCTCGAGGGGGCAGAAGAGGTCGCTCCTGTTGCACAAGTGGAGTTGAGTTGGATTGACCCACTTGTGAGCTACCTGCTTCACGGGACCCTCCTTGCAGATCGCAACGCGGCCAGAAGCGTAGAGCGACAGGCAGCCAAGTATGTCATAATAGATGGACGGTTATACCGGAGATCCTACATGCTCCCCTACTTGCGCTGCTTGCGACCCTCAAAGGTCGAGCTCATTCTCCGCGACACTCATGAAGGCCTGTGTGGCGGACACTTGGGGGTAAGGCCCTCGCTCAGAAAGCGCTACGACAGGGGTACTACAGGCCCACGATGAAGGCAGACGCACTCGAGCTTGTCAAGAAGTGCGATAAATGCCAAAGGCATGCCAACATACATCACCAACCTGCTGCCGACCTGAAGTACCTCACTAGCCCATGGCCCTTCACATAGTGGGGAATCGACATTCTTGGACCATTCCCGCCAACGACAGGACAGAGGAGATTCGTGGTGGTAGTAGTGGATTACTTAACAATGTGGGTGGAGGCAGAACCCCTAGCGACAATCACAGCACGAAGTGTACAAAACTTCTTTTGGAGGAGTATAGTATGCCGCTTTGGGCTACCTCGGGTGCTTATCTCTAACAACGGTAAGCAGTTCAAAGATATCAAGTTTCAGAACTGGTGTGCTGAGATGGGGATAAAGCAAAATTTCACTTCGGTTGCACACCCTCAAGCAAACGGGCAGGCGGAAGTCATGAACAGAGCAATAGTCTGTGGACTAAAAGCCCGCTTAGCCTGAGCTAAGGGACTATGGGTAGACGAGCTACCTAGTGTATTATGGGCTTACCGAACTACCGTGAAAACCGCTATGGGTGAAACTCCCTTCGATCTCACCTATGGCACGGAAGTGTTAGACAGCTTTGTATGCCCTTAGCTTCAATCTGATTTGATGTACTTTTGTTATTTAGTGGAAAAAAATAAAGTGCATGTTTGATTCATGTTGTTTGGTTTAATTCTGTGTAAAACCCTAAAACTGGACATTTGTAGAGACTCATGTTAGTTTTAAATGTTCACAGCC
>NW_010729135.1:1296720-1355730 GCF_000365185.1 Nelumbo nucifera | reverse complement strand
TTAGTGAAAGGATAGGGCCTTTAACCTTATCCACTCTGGGAGACCAAATTCAAAACAGATTTGAATCTGGTAACCTCCTGATAAGATTAGGAGTAAGCTAACTTAATCTGTAGATAGGATTAAGATAATCCCCTATCCAAATATAGATTTGGATTGGGATAACTCCTAATTAAGAGGTTTTTTAATCAAGAAGAAAGGAGGAGAAACCCAAGAGAAATATATCAGATTCGAACAAGGGGTTTTTGAGATAGCAAGAAAGCTTTCTACGAATTGAGATAAGATCTCATACAAAACTCTAGAGAGAAGAGAAGTAGTTCAGCCATCTTTGTCCTAGGAGTTCTCCTCTAGCCGCCACCTTTTCCCTCTTGCAAGATTTGATCTTTGCAGCAATAGGGAGTCAAGAAATCAGTTCTTGACATTAGTCTTGCGAAAATGACTAAGAAAGATTCAGTGTTCAGAGTTTCCAGAGGATTCTTACGAAGGATCCAGTGTGTAGGACGCACCCTACTGGTTCCGTTCCATCCATAGCTGTGTCATCTTCAGCAGGAGCGGATCTTGGTTTCTTCTTTGGGCGTGAGCACCAACTTTGGGAGATACTGCTTCTCCGGATCAGGTATATTCCTCCCTTTTACTTTTTGGTTTAGATCTAGTTCGATCATGGTTCAAGTAAGATCCTTGAATATAGTATTCTAAATTCAGGGAATATGATTCCCAGTTGGGAGAAGGTAGGAGAATTTTTGAAATTCGCCCACCCATTCTGCAACCTTTTAGCCTCCATTAGATGGATCCTACCTTTCTTTCAGGAAGCAGTAATCCCAGCCGAGATCGAGGTGCCTACATTATGCTTGGAGGCATATGACGAAGAAACCAACGATGACGAGCTTCGTACCAACCTCGACCTAGTGGAAGAAGTACGAGACCTTGCATATATCCGGACCGCAGCTTACCAGCAAAGAGTGGCTCGGTACTATAACGCCAGGGTCAAGAAGCAGCACTTCCGGCGTCGGTAAGCTCGGACCAAACTGGGAAGCTCCCTACCGAGTAAAGCGGGTACTCGGGGAAGGTACATACGAGCTCGAAACCTTAGAAGGAAGATAGGTACCTCGAGCGTTGAACGTCAGCAATTTAAGGCGATACTACCTGTGATCGTCGAACTGGAGAGCGGACTGCGAGTCACTCCCAAAAGTCCAAGGACTAGAAGTGCCGAGTAGATAAAAGACCTCGGCATCATATAAGTCTCAGTCGCCTCTTCGACTTGGGTGAACTAGTCTTACTTGCCTCTTCGGCATGGGCATATAAGTCCCAGTCGCCTCTTCAGCATGGGCATATAAGTCCCAGTCGCCTCCTCGGCATGGGCATATAAGTCCTAATCGCCTCTTCAGCATAGGCAAAGTACTTCTAATACCCAAAGTGTAAACAGCTCAAGTTTGAGCCCTATGATGTCTAACCCACTTCGACATTTAAATGAGTAGCCCGTGCGCGGATAGGTCGGGTATATACCCTACAATGTCGCCCACCTCGGCGTTCATTATGTAAAGTTGCCCCTACTAATAGTCCAAGTAGACAATTCGGGGTAACAAACACTTAGATAAATTTTCACTTTAGTTATCCTTGCTTGTTGTCCAGCTCGGTAGCTCGACAATTCGGGAACCTATACAGTTGTTACCTAGATCGGGAGTCATTTACACTTAGAATATTTTTTGCACAAGGATTGCTCAGAAAAGTTTGTATTTCATTAATAAAAAGAGTGAAGGTACAAAGATGTCAGTGTAACCCAAGATCGGTGGCCTCGGGGCATACATCCAAAACACAGAAAGAAGAAAAAGCCAGAATCACTCATGAGGACTGTCAGCCAGGTCGGTCTCCATATGCTCTTCCACGTCCTCTTGACCCGAGGAGCCCGCCTCTTCGACTTCGTCGCTGCTTTCCTCCTCTAATGAGCTGGGCTCTTCGTTCGCTGCCTTCGCCACCTTGGGGGTAAGGCCCGACATAGTGATGACTCCGAGATCAAGGTCGGGGAACTTCTACCGCACCAAGTACCTACACAGCTTGAAACCGGAACGATAGGAGCTCGACCCATATTCGACCTAGAGATCGTGGAACTCTGAGGATTCCTTGAAGCGTTCCGATGGTGTGGTTTCTTTCTTCTCGCGCCTCTTGGAGGGCGATCTCAAAGATCTTAGTCCCCTCTTGGAGGGTGGTCTCGAAGATCTTAGTCCGCTCTTGGATTGTCACTTCGAGATTCTCGATCTCTCGTTGAAGCTTCACCTTCTCCTTGGTCAGCGTTGAGATTTGCTCCTGTTGCTTCATTTTTTCCTCAGTCAGTGCGTAGATTAGTTTCTGTTGCTTTTCCTTCTCTTCAGTCATGGCCAAGATCAGCTTCTGTTGGCTACAAGCTCCATTCTTGGCCCGAGATATCTCGCCCCGAGATATCTCACCCCGAGCTAGGTCCAGTTCGTGATGAAGCTGTTGTGCCTTTTCCTCGGCATCCCGAGCCGGCTTTAGGCGGATCTCGGACTGACACATCAACGAACGAATGACAGAGTTCACCTAGCAAATAAAACCGAGGCAAGTACATTTGAAATTGACAAAGAAATAAAATGTAAAGTAAGGTACTTACCACCATGTAATAACCGGCAGCTCAGCTTCCGAGCATGGCTATAGAAATGTCAGCCCACTCCACGACCGTGTCAGGAAAGACGACATCCCTGCTCTTGCGCATTCTGAGCCGAAGAGTCATTATGCTCTCCTTTGAGGACTTGGGCCTCGGTGCAGAAGCGCTCTCTGGCCTGTGAGGTTGAACGCTTTCCTTCTCGGGTACAGAAGTGCTCCCCGGTTCATGAGGCTGAGCATCCTCCTCCTAGTCATCATCCAGGTCCACTATAGGGGGTCGAGGACGAACCTCCTCCTTGGGGAGCTCGGTAGAGATCGGCTCCATGGCCAGGACTTTGGATGAGGCAGGGGCTGAAGGACCGGCCTCCCAGTGAAGCTTCTTCGAAGCCTTCCTCTTCTTCCCTCTCTGAGAGCTCTTGAGAAGGTTCTCGGCATCGACCTCCGGTATGTTAACTGCAAGAGCAAAAGGTTAGCCGCAAACTAAAAAGAACCTTAAAGTAAAAAACCAAGGTGGAAACCTACCAGGAGGGCTCAGACCAGCTCGCACAAGCTTCTCCTCGGCCAAGAAATCTTTCATCTCGAGGCCAAGGTCCCTCCATGAGTTAATAACTGCCCTAGTTTTTGCATGTAAGCTCACCCCGGAATCCTTGATAGCCACCCACCAGTGAGTTGGAAGAGACCACCCTTCAGGATTTTAGACAATGAAATACCTCCTCTTCCAGGATGGAACCTTGTTCGGGCAACCGAATAGGATTTTGAACCCAGGCCGAGGTGAGATATAATAGCTTTGTCTGACGTCCCCATGCAGACAAGCAGAATTTCGCTTGATCGCACAGATCAAGCTAAAGGTATCTAGGGACAGAGGTCGATTATATGTGTGGAACAAGGAGATAGTACCAACTATATTTCGGATAGAGTTCGAGTGTAGTTGGTCGATGGTGATGTTGAAAAACTTGACTACCTCTATAATGAAAGGGTGGAGCAGGAAGCGCAGCCCGGCCGCGAGCTGCTCCTCAAAGACCGTGAGATCATGGTGATCATGAGCCCAAGGATATTGACTTAAAGGAAGACTAAAGACCAAGTTATCGGGAAGATGATAGCGAGCTACTAGGTACATTAGCCTATCCGAGGTCAGAGTAGAAGGACCGAAGTCATTTGGATCCCGACCACGGGAAGAAGACGGAGCCTCCGTTCTAGAGGACAGACCCTCTTCTTGAACCTCGGTCTCCCCAAGCTGAGATGGCTCAACTTCGAGCATGAAAGTTTCCTTTAAAGACTAAAGAGGGGAGTCACCCAGGGGTGAGCTGACCTCCCGAGCAAGGGCCATGGATTGCACCATGGCACCCTCAACCTCACTAGAGCTACCTAAAAGCTTGTCTACGCTAGAGCTAGACATGATTAAAAAACAAAGGAGAAACAAACGAAGGGAAACACAAACTCACCAAAAAGAAGGATGACCTCGGAACACAAAGAGAAAGCGAGCTAAAAGACTCTGATGCGACCTCAGGAGAGCTCAATCACAGAATTTGTGGCGAGAAAAATGAGTTATGAACCCCCTATTTATAGCCGCTATGTCCGAAGACTAACGGTCGAGATTGAAGCAATCCAACGGCTCCTAGGACAACCAGTTGCACGACCCCCGAGGATAAAATCGGTTTAGCGTTTTTTGACGTCCGCGGAATTTATAGATTGTGTGACGTCCGCGCGTAGGCCAGATGCGACCTGGGTTTTTCTGGTTGAGCCGGCTGGCCGAACAAGTCCGATCCGTGATTCATTTGACTAGCTACCCGAACCTCAGACCAAATCCACTTGGCTCGTCATTAACTCCCTGCATCGGGTCAGGACCCCTGGCTCGGGGAGTGGGGGGCAATTGATGTAGGGTGATTTGGCCCGACCTAGTAATAGGGGGACACGTGGACACGACCTAACTACTAGGATGACAGCTCAGTCGACGCACCAAGTCTGCAATGAATCCAGCTCAGATAACAAAACCACCTCGGGACAAGTTCACCTCAGAGCACGATCGCATCAGGACCACCTCGGTCCCAAGGCAATTCGACATTCATACCAGATCGGATCCAAAGGGCACTAGCTCGGGTAATACTGACCGACCACTGCTTGGCAACCCCAAAGATCTCGCCACCAGATTCCACGCCTTACGGGATCACAGCTAGCAAACAGCTAGCATTATCTCCTCCGTCCAATTCGGGCGGAAGTGATGAATCTTATCAGTTGGCAGTGTTATCCCCAATTAATACGAAAATGGACCTCATCATAACGAGGATCCCGGAACTGCTCTGTGAAATCATTGAGGACTCCACTATATAAAGGCTTCACCCCCCGGGGGTGCAAGGTACGCGTAATCTCTGCTCTCTAGCTCTCTTGCATTCTAAGCTATTATCAACTCGCAACTAAGTACTGACTTAAGCATCGGAGCGACCTCGCTGGGTATGCAACCCCGGGTACTCTGATTCGCTTTTTGCAGATCAACTAAGTCCGTTGTCTACTAGAAACTAGATCACCTCCAGCTGGAAGCAGCCGGATTGCACTACATCAGTCACTTTTTCCAAAACTGAGTTTTGATGAAAAGTATATGCTGGAATTGCAACCTTAACTTAAAACAGTACAATTTGCAAAAATAGCAGCATGGCTTTTAGAGCAGCTAATCTTAATCGTCAGAATTAATCTATTCGTGGGCTGGGTTCAGGTTCGATTTTATATTATTTTGGGCTCGGCTTGGGTCAGGTTCATTCAAATTTTGACAAAACTCAAACCCAAACCCAGCCCATGATCAGATCAAGTCAAAACTTTTGTTTAACCGTCTCCTATATGCATGCATGTTTATAAATGTTATGGTTGTGCTTTGAATTCTTTGACTCACTACATGAATATGCAATTTCATAGTGGAAGTTAATTAAGCGTAGGACTTTGGTGTATTTTGGAGGTCTAAACCTAATACGGAGAATATATATTTCAGGGTTTTTTCTCTTGTACACTTGGTCTTTGTCTTGTGAGAGAAGAATGAAATTTTAGATGTACTTGGGGTTTAGGGTTTTCTATAAATGAGATTGTGATTATTGTGCAGCTCTATATTCATTTTGGATTTCTGTTCCTTCACCTGTGGATATAAGCTATAAGTCGAACCACACAAATTTGTGTTACTTCACAGTATTTCCCTTTAATTACTATCATTGCCAATTATAAATAATTACTGTTATTATAAATAACAGTAATTACTGATTATTACAATAATTAATTACTGTAATTTAATAAATATATAATTAGTGATTGTAATTAATAATTACTGTTATTATAAATATTGTTAATAATTAGATATTTACTTTATTTTTATTTTAAATTAAAATTATAAAGACTATTAATAAATTTAGTAACCCGGTTTTAATAGTTAATGATTATTACAGTAATTTAATAAATATATAAATAGTGATTATAATTAATAATTACTGTTATTATAAATATTGTTAATAAATAGATATTTACTTTAATTTTACTTTAAATTAAAATTATAAATACTATTAATAAATTTACTAATTATTATATTAAAAATAATTAAAAATGTTACTAAAAGTATTGTTATTGATTATTTAATAAAATATTATAATTACTAATTAATACTGATAAATATTGTTAATTTGATTTAATTTTGGTAATTATTAATTTAATGAATATTGTTAATAAATCCTATTCATAAATTTAATAATTATTGTTATATTAAAAATAACTAAATAATATTATTAAAACTACCATTAATGATTATTTAATAAAACATTATAATTACCTACTATTATTGATAAATGCCGTTAATAATGTTCTGACAACCGATGATTCGAACGGATGGTTTGTTCTAACAACAAAAATTACAAGAAAAAAATACGGAACCGTTCTGGTCACTGGTTTCCGAGTCGACGGTCCGATCATCCGGTTTGAACGGACGGTCCGTTCTGACAACAAAAATTATAGGCAAAAAATTGAGTGTGTGAGGTCCATTAAGTACTATCATACATGTTATGTCATTTGACTGTGTGACTAATACGACCCGAAAACGAAACCGTTCTAGCCATCGGTTTATCCGTTCGGTTCGAATGGATGACCCGTTCTAACAACAAAAAGTTACAAGTGAAAAATTATGGAACCGTTCTGGCCACCGGTTTTCAAGTTGATGGTTTGACCGTCCGGTTCGAATAGACGACCCATTCTGACAATAAAAATTACAGGCAAAAAATTGAGTGTGAGAGGTCCACTAAACAGTATCATACGTGTTATATCATTCGAGCGTGTGACTCATATGACCCGAAAATGGAACCATTCTGGCCACTGGTTTTTGGGTCAACGGTTCGACTGCCCGGTTCAAACAGACGACCCGTTCTGACAACAAAAAATTTAAAAATAAAAAAAACGGCCAAAACCATTGAATGGGTCAACGGGTTGACGGTTCGACCACTTGGGTCAATGGTTCATTGACCGATTCAACATTTTTTTACCAGAGACTAGGATTGGGGTAAAACAAAATTGGTTGCATAGACGATTCCCACTTAAAAATAAAAAAAATGGATAACCTGTTTTGACAACAAAAATTACAAGAAAAAAATTGTGTGAGGTCTATTAAGTAGTACCATACATGTTATGTCATTCGAGTGTGTGACTCATACGACCTGAAAACGGAATCGTTCTGGCCACCGATTTTCGGGTCAACGGTTTGACTATTCGGTTCAAACGGATGGCCCGTTCTGACAACAAAAAATAAAAAAATGACCAAAAACCATTGAATGGGTCGACGGTTCGACCGCCCGGGTCAATGGGTCGTTGACCGATTCAACAATTTTTGGCCAGGGACCGAGATTAAGATAAAACAGAACCGATTGCTTGGATGGTTCCCAATTAAAAATATAAAAAAATGGCCAAAAACCATTGAACGAGTCAACGGGTCGACGGTTCAACCTCTCGAGTCAATGGGTTATTGACTAATTCAACGATTTTTTGCTAGGGACCAAGATTGGGGTAAAACGGAACCAGTTTCCTGGATGGTTCCTAAGCCGAAATGTCCATCCATCTAAGTCAACGACGGTTCGAAATCAATGGTTTTTATGCTTTTTGATTTTCACTATTCAAAGATTTCTTCTACTGTGGGCTTTATTTGAGTGTGTGTGGTATATTCCTTTTTTTTCATCTTCCTTTTTTTGTTTTTTGGTCTTCTTCTTCAAGATCCTCCAAAACGGTCTAGGATTTACCACCATTTGATTTCTTCCCTTTTGTTTTTTTTTTTGAATTTTCTTGTGCAATTTTTGCTTTATTTTCTTACAAGACAATCTACTTTTTCTCTTTTTTTTATTGCATGTATGTTTAGATCCGTCTCAAAGCGGAACTTTGGACTCGATTTCCTGGTTTTTTTCCTTGATTTTTTCAATTTGGTGGATTTACCGCTAATTTTTTTATGTGTTTAAGGTCACTTTGGATTTATCTTTCAAGGTTTTGGAATCCCTTGCAATGTCCACCCTTCCCATGACTACGACTACAAAGTTATTTTGTCTAACTATTGACACCTAGGAAAAACGACCCCAAAATAGAACCGTTCTAGCCATTGATTTCCAGGTCAATGGTTCAACAATCTAGTTTGAACAGATGGCCCGTTCTGACAACAAAAATTAAAAATAAAAAATGGCCAAAACCGTTGAGTGGGTCGACGGTTAAATTGTCTAGTTTAATGGGTCATTGATTGCTTCAACGAAATAGAACTCAGAACTATCATTGTATGGTCGTATTCTTTTATATGAGATGCTTTGCCAAAAGAATATTTAAAAAACAATCACATGATAATTTCTTCTAAATCTTTATATGAGTTTCAAGACTTAATACTTATAATTTAAAATTTGTTATTAAGAAATCATTATCTTTTTCTAATATAGCAAGTAGCAATATTACAATTACATTCCAGCCCGCTGGCCCTCCACTAGTACAATTTTTAAGTAAACGAGACAGAAAAGAAGGGAATTCAATTCTCAATTCACTCCAAAGCGATCCAAACACAATCGAATGGGTTGTTTATTGTTTTTTCTTTTTAATATTAATATGAAGTGGAAGGATGAATTGAATCGAACTTGAACAATTCGGGTTCAGGTTCAGCCTTGTCAGGCTTCAGGTTGTTGGTTGAACCTCGAAAATGGAAAAGCGCTTGAAGTGCTAATAAGTGGCAATCGAGTATGATACAAGTGGGACAGAATAGGGGAGCCAAGTGTTCACCTGATTGATACGTGTGATTGTTATCGAATGACGAGGGTCGAAGGTACAGGTACTACAACCCCTTATAAAAGTCTCTAATTAAGTAAGCACATACATGCAGTTGAACTTGAAGCTGTTGGGGTTGAGATTTGGCTGTACATATCGAGAAATGCCGAATTACGAAGAGAAGACCAACCAAACTCCACATAAATGAAAGTTAATGCTATCATTTAATAGAGAGCTGATGAGCCCTGTTGTGTATGTGAATTGTGACCGATGCCATTGCCATGGGGTGAGGTGAGCTCTATAAATAAATGAACCACCGGCCCAAATTAACAAGAGAAAGGTGAGTAAGTTGATTTTCTTAATTTGCATGTACACCTGTATGTGAGAAGTAATGGAAGGGCGGAAGCGAATAAGAATTCCGGTGGGTGTGGCGACGATGATGGTGTTGGTGTGGAGCTTGGCCTTCATTCCTTGCTTGCTGGCGTGCCCCTCCTCTAAGAATGGTAAAGAGAACTGTAGAGATTGTATTGTTGGGCGGATGAAGTACGAGTGCCCAGCGTGTGAACCCATTCTCCGTTGCATGGCTATGTGCTTGTGGGATGGCACTTCTCGCTCCCTCTGCGTAAAAAGGTGCGACTGCCGTGGTGGCAAACCCAGCCCCTCCGACTGTAAGAGATGCATGGCTCCCTGCAAATGTAGCTGTGCTCTTTACTCTTAATTAACCTTAAATTTTACATGTACAACAACTACTTCCTATCTTTCGTCACTCCTCAGACTATAATATATGGGCTTTCTTCCTTTTAATCCTTTCTGTTTGTTTGAGAGAGAGAGAGAGAGGGGTTAATCAGTGGTTGTTCCATTTCTCACTTTTTATTTTTCTTTTTTTCTTTTGAAAGTTAAAGGAGTTGTGGCTGGAATCCTTGAGGACATTTCTTTGTTAAAGCTGCGTTTGGTTTCATGAAAAATAAGTAAGAAAGGGAAATTAAAGTTGGGATTTCATAAATGTTTACAGTGTTATTGTTTGACTAATTAAGGAAAATGTAAGCCGTATAAATATAATCTTTCACCAACTGCAATTTAGTTCAATACAAAAGGGAAAAAGAAAACCTGCTTCCCCATGGATTTTTTTCATTTTATCAACGGGATATGACTTAAAAAAGCTCGAATTAATTATAAATGGCGAAGGAATATTTTGTTTGAGAGGCACAAAGGGAGATTCGCGGATCGAATATAATATTATACTGTTGATGCATTGCTACCACCACTGAAAGAAGCCGCCAAGTGGCCTTGGCCTAAATCACGATCTCTTCTCTTCTGTATGGGTTTACACTTTTTACTTTTGTCCTGCTACTGCACTTGCACTCCGTCGCTTTAGGGTGGGCAACGGGGCGGGTTCGGGGAGGATTTTTTGAATTTGCAAAATTCTCCCCTCGCGGGTTGGGTTTAGAACCCGTATCTTATAGTTAATAACATTTAAATTTGCAAAAATTAATAAACTTAATAAAAGTTTCTTATTGTATGCAAAAATATTAATAAAAGTTTCTTGTTATATTTACATCAATAAACAATCAAACTAACATAAACATCAAAATTAACTCTTCCTGTTCAATGACTCGACCGATTATGTTCGGATGGGTTTCGTATTTTAGTAAATATAAACATTAGGAACATTTTAATAATTTTAATGCAGGGTCAGGTAGGGGTACCTTACCCGTTCCCATACGGATTATAAAATCTCAAAACTTATTCCTGACCCAAAACCCGTTTTCAACCAAAAAACCCACCCTAACAGGGCGGTAGGGGCGATTAGGTGAAAATTGTCAGTAACGGGATTTTTTTTAAATTATACTTTAGTCGGACAAAACTGGGTTCAGGACCGTCATACCCAATCTTAAGGCTGCGTTTGAAAACGATGCAAATATATGAATACGCAAATATGTGCAAATATGTAGAGTATAAAAAGGTTCATATAAATTATAAAACTGGATTAGTTTTGTACTAGTAAATTTATTTTCTTACTAGATTTTTAGTTGTAATAGATGTAAATATGAATTCCAATAAAGCATATGTTTTTTTTTTTATTAAAAGCCCACTTGAACGCAAATATATTTCTTTTTTATTGATGTACTTTTATATCTTATTATCAATGTAAATATGCATTGGTCTGTCATTTGTCAATACATAAATATAGGGGCCATTTGGCATGTCTTTTCTAAAAGATCTTCTAGAAGCTCTGATAGTCAAAGGACGATATGAGCTTTTGCATCAAGATCTTAATAGCTTAAAGACCATTTGGTTAAGGTACGTCTGTCCACACATCTTTACGCACGAAGATGAATTAAAAAAAAAGGCAAAAAGCTCCATTTGGAGCTTCACTAAAATATCCCAAAATGGGCTTCTTGCATCTTTTTGGGGCTGTAGCTTTCAACAACTAGATTTTTTCCCAACCAAATGGGAAAAGACCAAAACATGGACTGTCGGGCTTCTAAAAAGCTGACAGCCCGTGTGAAATGACACACCAAATGGGGTTTAATGTTGCCAAACAAGCAAAAGTGAACCAGAGTGCAAATTTATTTTCTTGAGTATAGGTGGGTAAATAACTTTTTCACCTAGGCAGAAAGTTGTCGATACTTGAATGGAACAAAAATGCCACTTTTAATATTAGATTTTTATGACTAAAATGGTAATTACCTTATTTACATGTGAAATAAAACAATATAAATGCACTTACCTGGATAAATCTTTCCTGGGAAACACTTACTTGGATAAGTGCATTTACCCAGGTAAGTAATTTACCGAAAAGCGAACGAAGACTTAATGATAAATTCCGTACGGGGTGAAAGGTTCAAGATAAATTTAAGGGCAATTTTCTTAAATTACCCCAAGGTTTAGGAAATTGATTAACTATACCCCTACTATTTCGGTATTGTCTTAAAGTACCTCTACGGTTTTTGACAATCAACTAAATCTTACCATTAGTGTCCATTGACAAAAGGAATAAAAAGACTATTTTGCCCATCATGGGGGGACTTCATTGCCTAGACATTTTTCGGCAAAGTCTCTTGCATATTGGACCCAACCTTCACCCTTGATGTGGATCAAGCGCTGGTCATCACATTACCAAGTCTCTCCGGGAGGGAGACGATAAAGCCTATTTTCCCCATTTTCCCTACATAGTCCTCCTAGGAACAAGTGATCTCTCCACCATATCCTTTAAGTGTACAAATCAAGATGTGAAGCTTAACCTCGAATCCATTGAGAGGTTGATGGGTATTTCATGCTTGATGGGTGGAACAGGGGAGAATGGAGGTTGTGGGAGAGAGAGAGAGAGACCAAAGGGGGAGGGGGAGATCTGAGAACGGAGAAAGGAGAGAAAGACCAGAGGCGGAGGGAGAGATCTGAGAATGGAAAAAGGAGAGGGAGATACCATAGGTGAACAGTGGAACAGGGGAGAGCAGAGGTCGTAGGGGAGAGAGAAAGAGAGAGAGAGAGACCAGAGGCGTAAGGGGAGGTCTGAGAATAGAGAAAGAAGAAGGGGAGAGAGAGAGGCCAGAGGCAGAAGGGGGAGGTCTGAGAACGGAGAACGGAAAAGGAGGAAGGGGAGAGAGAGCAGAGCAGAGGCGGAGGGGGAGGGGGAGGTCTGAGACCAGAGGGCCAGAGGCACGTGTGACGTCTTCCTTCATCCGATCCTTCATGACTTTGCAGAAAAAGCTCACCGCCTCATAAGATAAAGTGAAACGATGTAGGTTAGACCTCCACAATTGCAGCTTAATTCGACCTGCAAAAAAAGGAGAAAAGCATGTATGTAAGATTGATTACATTATCAATTTGGGTGTAGAATGAAGACGAAATGACCCATCTACAGCTTTAGTTATCCATTATGCAGAAACTACAAGGAATGGACACTGTTGAGGTGGTACATGGGAAAGATAGTGGTAGAATTAGTACCTAGAGAGCATCGATAGAGTTGACATCTTTCACAATCCATTGCAACATACAAACCGGCGACCCTTTTGAAGTCGACTCAGAAACATCGTTCAAGATCAAACCAATCCCACCTTTCATGGAATCAGTCACCCCAGTGAGGGTATAGAGAACCTCTTCGAACCCGTTGTCCTTTTAGTAGACTTTTGCGCTTTCCTTTATGATTTCCTTCAAATTCTCATTATTCGAATTTTTAGTTTTAGAAATAAGAAGTAATGAATCAATTTTTTGTGCTAAGTACCTTGTCATTTGATATGCTTTCAAGTGACCGATGACTCAGAGGCTAAAGTGAAATTTTGCTGGATGAGGACCTGGATGTTGAGTTGTCCAGGCCAAGCTGGGGACAGATTAGGTGCCGAGTTAACTGGGTCGAGCTGGGCAGGTTAGGTGCCAAACTGATTGGGTCGAGCTAGGCAGATTAGATGATGAGTTGACTGGACCGAGCTAGGCAGGTTAGGTATGAGCTGACCAGAGTGTCGAACTGCCTATTCGGTGTCAAGCTGACCAGAGGGCCAAGCTGCCTATTAGTTGTCGAGCTGCCTATTAGTGTCGAGTTGCCTATTAGTGTCGAGCTGCCTATTGGGTGCCGAGCTGACCAGAGTGTCGAGCTGGATTGATTGTTGAGCTTCATAGTTCTTTAGAGACCTGCGAGGAACCAATGTCAAAGGACCCGAGGTGGCTAACCCGGCGAGGTTGCTCCGATGCTTAAGTCAGTACTCTCATAGTAGACTGCGAGCTTAAAATCACAAAGTATGAGAGCTAGAATATGCTTACTTGCCCCCCCCCCCCCTATGCCATTGGGGTTGGTGCCTTTATATAGGCATAGTTTAGTGTGGGCTTCACGCACCGCATCCAAGATTTCCGAGAAGTCGTCTAAGTGGTCTGAGATTCCCTGAGGTAACCGCCATGCACGTGGATCACCCTCCGGATCATTCGACACGTGGGCCAACTTCCAAGGATTGTGGGAGTGTTAGGATATGCATGCCGAATTTGTCGGTGAGCACGTCTCATAGGTCGCCAATTCGGCTCCCGTGCCAGGTCGTCAAGTCACACCTGGGCTAGGCCGCCAGTTTGTGTCTGGGCCAAGCCGCCAGGGCCAGGGTGCTAGGTCGCGCCTGGGTCAGGCCGCCTGGTGGGACACCATCAACTTGGTTAAGGCAAATTATTGCCTAAATAGTTCCGAGTGTCACCTATTTGTTCTGATGTTCCATGTATCACCATGTCAGTGGAGGGCCAAATCCGCCCTCATCAAGAAGGTTTAGGAGGTGGCATTGTTGTTGGTAGAGGAGGGGGATCTGAGAATAGAGAATAAGGAGAGAGACTAGAGGCGGACGGTGGAACAGGGGAGAGTGGAGGTTGTGGGAGAAAGAGAGACCAGATAAGGGTAGAATTAATCAATTATAAAAAATAACAATACTGAAACAAAGATATAATTAATTAATTTCCGAAACTCAAAGGAGAAGTGAAATGTTAAAGCTGAGAATTTGACTTTCCCGTGTTTCTTCGAAGCCGTTCAGTCAAAGAAACTCAATCAGCGGTAAAGCCCTCCCAAACGGGCTGCGGATAGAATCATGGAAGTCTGTGGGTTTTGTTGTTTTAGAGCTTGCGCAGGGACTTGACGTGTTTTAGACTTTTTCTCTTCAATATATTGGTAATTAAAACCAACCCAAGAGAAGCAACGAGCAACAATTCTCATAAATACGCCACTTTTAGTAGTGCGTTCTTCTGTTTGCCCACACCTATAAATAAACTCAAACCCAGCTCACCTTTTACTAAAGAACAAGAATCTTCTACTTGGTCTTCGGTTTAAGGCTTAGAGCTAGTAAGCAGCTTTTGTAACAGAAATTTAGAAGAGAAAATGAGTGTAGAATTGTTGGATGGTGCCACTATTCTCAACTTTGTAGAGGATGAAAAGGCCTTTGAGGGTTCAGTTCACGATCGTTTTGCTTATCTTGACACAGACCACGATGGGTTGCTGTCCTACGCAGAGATAGTGAAGGAGATTCAGAGCCTCAGGGTCTTTGAGACCCACTTTGGCATCGATGTCAAGACAGACCCAGATGAGCTTGCTGCTGTCCACCATTCTCTCTTTGTCCAGTTTGATCATGATTCCAATGGGGCAGTTGATTTGGAGGAATTCAAAGCAGAGACTAAGAGGATGATGCTCGCCATGGCAAATGGGCTCGGATTTTTGCCTGTGCAAATGGTCCTGGAAGAGGACAGCTTACTAAGGAAAGCTGTGGAACGGAAGTTGGCCCAAGCTGCTGCTTAAGTTAAATCTTTCTTTAATTTATATATTTTTTTTCCTCTGTCTCTTGTCCAAAGACGACTGGCGTCTTTCTTTTTTCCTTCTTTTCTAGATTTGCTCAAGGGAACGAATTAAAGCCATGTATGAGTCCTTCGGGAGAAATAAAGCAACTGCTTCTTTTTAAATTATGAAGGAAGTTTCGGTTCAGATTAGTAAGAATAATACCTCTGTTCTTCACTGTTGATGTTCTCCAATCTTCACTGTTCATCCAGGGGAAACAATGTGGGAAATGCACATAATATAGTTGTTGCTTCCTCCAAACACAGCCTGAATTCGAATGCGACTATGTAACATCTTTTATGGATGTGTTTTCAGATCCCACAGTACCAAATGGACGTGCTCCGTGTAACAAACAAATAACATATATGAGTGAACTATGAATTCTCTACCCAAAAAAGAAAAAAAAAAACTAGGGAAAAGTACCTAGGCCAACTTTTCACATTTAATTCCAATTTGGGACTGCATGGCATAAGAATTAAAAAATATACAATGTTAAAATATAAAATGCTTTATTTTGAAATGTGTTTTACAAAGTTAAATATAATTATATTTTCATATTGATAAGCTATGTTTAATTTATATGTATATGTCTGTATATTGCTCTAAACCATTTACAATTTGTAATACATCTCTGTTTAACAGAAGTTTTTTTGTCACAATATATACCAAACTATGCACAAACTTTTTTTCCTTCTTGTATATATGTTACATATTTCTTGTATAATATGATATTTATGTTGTGTATTTTTTTAGTATGATCCATATATACATTTAGACTGTTTAAAATTTGAAAATTAAAATTTAAGTGATGATGTTTTCTTACATATTTTAAAGGCAAAATTTGTGCATGCTTATTTGAAAAATAAGTGCTTATTCTAATAAATACTCGTGAGCGTTTGATAAAAAATCACTTATTTAAAATAGAGGTAGCATAGGTATTTTTAAAATGATGTAACAGGTCAAGACAGGCCAGAAAAGGAAATAAGGAGTAAGTACTTATTTGGGCTTACTTTTGAAATGCAAATAAGTGATTATCATGGTGCTGATAAAAAAAATGATTATTGGACTAAGCATTTATTTTTAAGTACTCCAAAACTTAGCATAAGTATCCTAAAGTGGATTAGAGTTTAAAAATTGGTCCAAGAAAAAAAAAGAAAACTAAGAATTTTCTTGGCGATACCCTGTTTAATAGCAGAACCCATTTCCTTGCAAAGTTGCAATGAATGAGAGGAAAATGAAGTTTTTGTAAATATGGAAGCTACGGATCCGGTTTTCTTCGGCAAAGGGTTTTTTTTTTCGACAGAGCGTTTGTTGACTACGCGTTTGGAAGAGGAAGCTAGCTTAGTCATGGATTTCAACGTTTTTTTTTCCGGAGTGCATTTACTCGCAACTCAGAAAAAGTCGTTAGTCATCACTACGCGTACAGAGAATCAAATTCTACAAGTTGGAAATGAAGAAACGAGAGATATCCCGTACCCATGCTGGAAAACACAAAACAGAGGGAGATAAACAGCCTAACTGCAACTACCTATTTATAAATCAAACACCAAACTGAATCTCCTTGTATTCAAAGCAAAAACATTAATTCTTCTACTTGATTCTCGTATTTTCCATCTTTCAGAAATTAAAGCTTGTGTTGGACAACTTAGAGAGAAGATGAGTGTAGAGGTTCTGGACAGCGCCACCATCGTCAACTTCATCGAGGATGAGAAGGCCTTCGAAGGTGTGGTTCATGACCGATTTGCTCGTTTGGACACAAACCACGACGGTTTACTGTCCTATACAGAGATGACGAAGGAGCTTCAGAGCCTCCGGGTGTTGGAAACCCATTTTGGAATCGATGACAAGACAGACCCAGATGAGCTTGCTGCAGTCTATAGGTCCATTTTTGTCCAGTTCGATCATGACTCCAACGGGGCTGTCGATGTGGAGGAATTCAAGGCGGAGACTAAGCGGATGATGCTTGCCATGGCAAATGGCCTCGGATTTTTGCCTGTCCAAATGGTCCTTGAGGAGGACAGCTTCCTAAAAAAAGCTGTTGAATGGGAGTCTTCCAAAGTTGCTGCTGCTTGAATTCTTCCTCATATAATCTTATGTTCAATATATATTAATTCTCTGTGCCTTCGTCCCAAGCAGTTTTTTACTTTTTTTCTTTTCTTTTCTTTTTATTTTTCTGGTTCAAGTTCTTTCTTCCTAACGAAGAAATTAAATGGACGTATGTAGTAATGTTTTTGAAATGAGAAAATCAAAAGGAAAACTTCCTTTGATGATAAGATCGATAGCTAGAGATGTCGGATTATCCCTCCTTTCCAATTTCCATCAAGCAAATTAAATGATCAATAATTCATTCGCAATGTCCATGTACAGACACTGGCAGTCTGACATTATCTAGAGCAGAGTAATGTTTGTTGAAGTTCTTCTAATTTTCAAAGTTTAATAGGAGGAGCTTTTGTACAAATGTCCACGAGACTATGAATGGCTACTGTATTATCCAGACCCAAACAAAGGTGAAAAGTCCCAAGAATAATGCTTTTATATCAAATTATGTCAAATCTTCTCAACCTGGTCGATTTGGTGAATTAGGCAGCTAAACATCTTCCAACCATAGAGAAGAAAAATGAGCGTATAATTATTGGATGGTGCAACCATTTTTGGCTTCGTGGAGGACGCCGAGGCCTTCGAACTCTGGGTTCATGACCGCTTCTCTCGTCTCGACACAGACCGGCCATGATGGTCTACACTCCTACCCGGAGATGGTGAAGGAGCTCCAGAGAGCCTCAGGGTTTTCGAGACCCACTTCAGAATCGACGTACGTCAAGACGGACCCCGACGATCTAGCTATTGCCTACCGTGCCCTGTTTGGCATATTCGATCACCACTCCAGTGGGACGGTGGACTTGGAGGAATTCAAAGCAGAAACCAAACAGACGATGCTCGCCATGCATGGAAAATGGATTGGGATTCTTACCTGTCGAATGGGAATCGGCTAAAATCGCTGTTTGAATTGATTGTTCTCTTTCTTTCTTCAGTTGTTATATATATTATTCCATTTTACCAGTTTTCTTCAAGTATTTTACATTCAACAAATTTATTGGCGATGCATGAATGTTTTTATAGTAAAACAATTACCGCCCATCATTGGGGTCGTCCTAGGCTCTTCACTGGGGTTTTTGATTTTCTGTTGCTATCATTTTAAGGATTGCTTGTTGTTGTTTGATGCTGAATTAGAGCAGTATTGATTCTCTTACCGCCAGGCCAACTTCTGAAAAAGATAAAAAGAAGGATGATTTCTCAGTATCTATTAAGGATAGGATAGCTATGAACAAAGCCAATTAATTTCAACCAATCCCGAATTTTGAAATATGTATTCTATACTTTGTCATACTTCCCTGAGCGTTAAAAATGAATCGATATTTCATTTTCAAGCAAAGTCAGAAATTCGTTTCGGAATTTCACAAGACTTCGCAACTTAATCAAGTCATAGAAGAGCTTTCACAGTTTAATTTATAGCTTCTCTAGTAGAAAACCAACTATTTATTTGAATGAAAAACAGAGACCCAGTGTGGAATAATTCTCATTAAGGGTGCCTGCTCTTACATGTTTCCTTGGAGACTTCATGGTCTGCAACGGCATCCGGACTCTCGTATTCCTCTTTACTTTGTGGAAAAATGAAACAGCAAATCACATATGGAAGGGGGAGGCAATAGTTTTTTGGGGTGTTTATGGTTCAGTCCACTCCTAGGGTGGAGCTAAGATTTCTAGAGGTGGATTGAATCCTGCCCATGGATTGATGTCAAATTAATTGGTAGGATGCAATTTATAGGGAGAGGCTATTAGTGGACTAGGAGGGGGTTATAATTCAGATTTTTGAGGAGGATTGTAGTTCACTTATCTCTAGTTTTTTTTTTTCGGAAAAGTATAGACAGACCCAATTCAGATTTCTGAATTCCACTGCAGAGCTATAAACATTCAAAATGTCAAAAACCCCACTCTATGACATCAATTCCGGGCTGGCACCTACCTCAACTGTACTTTGGGCCTAAAAATTTTGCTTATACACTGAGTTTTTTCTTTTTTTGATAATTAAACTTAATTACGAACTAACAAAAGATGGCATGACAATCCCAAGTGGATTAACAACAAGGAAATAAAACTCATAGATTTGATTATCCCATCCAATCTAAGTCCAACAGTAGTGGTCAATATAGGTTAGAGTTGAAAATCATAAAAAGGTCTTAGCCTCTTAGTTTAATCATAATCATGAACATTATTTTCAAGGGAGAATGACTGTTCAGCCTAGGTTTAGAATTTATTAGCCCAAAGTACAGTTGGAGTAGGTGCCAGCTGGAAATTGATGCCAATTTACAGGCAAATATAAATGCATAAAGTGTGGATTTTTGACTTTTTGAATGTTTATAGATTTGTAAGAGAATTCAGAAATCTGCATTAGGTCAGTCTGTATTTCAAATGACCGGGGGTGGGGTGTTGAGTCCCGATCTGATCCCAACAACATCTCAATAAGACATTGCAGTCATAAATCAGGTACATCTTGCCATAAAAAGGACAAGGAAAATGTTTTCAAAGCATCGCTGCAATTTCTTATTGTAGATCCAAACACGTTGGTGTCATGTTATTCGCCATTGTCCTTCCTTCAAAAAAATTGTTCATTCATACCAGATGTGGAGAATCAAATTCGTGACAAAGATGTTGTTCATTCTACAAGAAAAAGTTCAGAACCAGAGATTTCAGTTATGAAAAAGGAAGAGCATAATCAAGGTTGGATAACGATGGAGAACAAGAAATATTGCATGCAAGTCCAATGTGGAAGAAGTTACTTTGACTCCTACAACACAAACAGAAGTTGGTAGGTGTTTAAGACCAAACAAAGGTTTTAAGCCTTTTATAGTATTTTCGGCCATTGTTTTTTTGTTTTAAGCCTTTTATTGTAGTGTATCCTTTAGGCTATGTTTGGTTTGAAGGAAAAGTAGAGAAAAGAAGGGAAAGACAATATTAAGGGTCAGGTCATTTTCCCCTCTAGTGATCATTAATAAGATTTTTTTTTTTTTTTTTTGTTTCCAAAATTAAAAAAGAATGCCTGATCAACTCTTCTCTCCAAACACATTTATCACATAATCAATACAAATTGCTAAGAGATAAGTGGTGTCACATCATATATGAGAGTCACTTGACTTAGAATGATTAGCGCTAAGGGTGTCAATGGACTTGTTTTGGATTGGATCCATCCAAATCAAAATCAATTTGTATAGATTGGATGGGCCAATGAGACACATTGAATTGGACCAATCTAGACTTAATGGTCCGAAGTATTTATTGGATTGGATTTGGACCTAGTTCATGTGTAACGGATTTATATATTAGATTGGGTCAGATTGAATCAAAATCCGGTTCATTAATAAAAGATAAGAATATTGGTGTCAATGGACCAGGTTTGGGTTGGAACCGATTTAAATTAAAACCAATTTGAACAAATTACATGGTCCATACATTGAATTGGACCGATCCAAAATAGTCCAAAGTATTCATTGAATTGGATTGGACCTAATCCATCTATAATAGACTCATAGTGGACTAAATTGGATTAGACCAAATCCAGTCCAATAGACAAATCCAGTCCAATAGACACCCCTAAATTTAGTAATATTGATGTTTCTACCTGAAGCGCCAATTTGACATTTCCACAAATAGCTTCCCACCCATGCTTTTTTAAAGTTGTTGCATGTTTCAACTATAAACAACTTTAAATAATAGTTGTATGCCAAAATGTTTCAGTAAAAACATCAATAGTACCAAACACAACCAAAATGTGTGACACAATCCTCAATTAGAAATAAACATGTTAGCAATTCATATTAGGGTTAACTCTAAAAATCCCCTCAACTATTGGGGGTGTCATTCTTTTTTATCAGTAACTATAATTGATTAGATTAAAAGAATTTAGTTACAACGCTCCAGAGAAAGATAAATATGCTTAGGCCATGTTTTGTTCACTACCATGGACCTCATTCTCTTAATTCTTGCTCATTCTAGGCAAAAATGGGGAAAAATGAATAACATTAGAGTGTTTGGTTAAAAAATTCTTGCCCAAGGCCACATTCCTTTTAGAATGAAAAATCACCCCCATGGCACAAAAATTGACTAGCCTTCAGCATGAAAAATAATCATACCCCATCTTGTTCATTTCATTATTTGAGGATACTCTACCTATAAAACTGTTGTCGTAGATGTTTACTTTTGCAAAAACACTTTTACAAAAATACTTTTATGAAAGCACTTTTAAAAAAGTACTTTTACATGAAAACACTTTTATGGAAGCACTCTTATGAAAACACTTTTACAGTGCTTTTATAAAATCACTTTTATGGAAGTACTTTTACGAAAGCACTTTTATGAAAGTATTTTTATAAAAGCACTTTTATGAAAGTAATTTTATGAAAACACTTTTACGAAAGCACTTTTACGAAGTACTTTTATAAAAACACTTTTATGGAAGTACTTTTATAAAAGAACTTTTGTGGAAGTACTTTTACAAAAGCACTTTTATGAAACTTTTATAGTACTTTTATGAAAGCATTTTTACAAAAGTACTTTTATGGAAGTACTTTTGCAAAAGTACTTTTATGAAAGCATTTTTATGAAAGTATAAAAGCACTTTTAGAAAAAGTACTTTTATAAAAGTATTTTTGCAAACGTACTTTTACAAAACTACTTTTGCAAAAGTACTTTTATAAAACATCTATGCCAATTGGTAAACATTGACTATTGGAGACCTAGGTTGGTGGTTTGTGAATATTGGCACAATTTTTATTTTTTTTTGAAGAATGAAAATGAGCAACATAGGACACTTATCAATTTGAAATGAATTCATCTATAGGAAAAAAGTGTTTGGTTCATAACAATATTTTCTCATTTTACCTATTTTTACTCATTCTTTTCCATTTTAAAATTTCATCTTGTGTAAGAATGAAAAATAATGAGAATTGAACCAAACATGGCCTAACTACTGGGGATTATCATTTTACTACCTAAACTATGAAAAGTTTCAAATATCCCCTAAACTTTTACATGGTAAGCATCCATAATGGCATGAGAAAAATGATTTTATTACCCCATTGGTTTGGCACATGTTGTAGGGTTTTGTTCTCCTTCATTTATATACTTTCATTAAAATTAAGTTCCTTTTTCTTGATTTTCAGGTCTATGAGGGCATATAGGCCATACTAAAGATGCAATTCATATATGATAAGTGAAAATGTCCATGCTGATGACTTACTTAAAAGAAAAAAAAATCTCCTAAGAAGATAAGGGAAAAGATATTTAAAAGGATAATTTGGGTATTTTGACAAACTTAAAAGGTTACATACTGCACACATTATTATTTTCCACCCATTATACTCACAAAGGGATTGAAGAGGTAGTTATACACTTGAAAGCTTGGGGTGCATTTGAAACTTTTTGTAGTTTATGGTCAGTTTGGAAAGAGTATAAATATAAATATGTAGAATGCAAAACTGCAAATACATACAAAATATAAGGTTTTGGGCTCTACAAATTTATTTTCATACTCCTTCCAAATTGAACCTACACTCAGTTTGGAAGGAGTACAAATACAAATATGTACAATGCAAACCTTATATTTTGTATTATTTTGTATGTGCTTGTATTGTATATATTTATATTTATATTTTTTCAAATTAATCTTTAGGCTCAGTTTGAAAGCAAATACAAATACAAATATGTATAATATAAATACATACAAAATACAAAGTTTTATACTCTACATATTTATGTTTGTACCCCTTCCAAACTGAGCCTTGTGAGAATACAAATATATAAAATACAAAACCTTATATTTTATATTATGTTATATGTATTTACACTGTATATATTTGTATTTGTATTATTTCCAAATTGAGCCTTGAAAGGAGTATAAATACAAATTTGTATAGTGTAAAACATTATATTTTGTATTATTTTGTACATATTTGTATTTGTACTCTTTCCAAACTGCTGAATTTGATAAAAGTATAAATACAAATATGTAGAATGTAAACCTATGTATTTTATATTATTTCCAAACTGGGCCTTAGGCTCTAAAGATTGAAAAGACTGCTGATATAATTATGTCCAATGTAAATACAAAGTTTAAAAACACTGTATACAAGGCTTAGAAGAAATACTATACATATTTCAATATTTTTGTATTTGCACTCATCACAAACTGAGCTAAAATAACACAGCTCGCATTAGTTCAGTCTTTCAGAGGGGTTTCTGGAGTTTACCCTTCGTTCTGTTGCAAGCAAGATCTATATAGCAAATGACTATTTACTTCCTGATGTAATGAAACGAGGTGTCTACTTCTGAGTGGGTTACTGGCCTACTGAGTGTTACGCCTGTGTGGCGTTCTGGTTTCACGCAATCCAGACTCAGGTCACAGGACTCACTGACTGTAGGAGAGTGTTAGTGCCGAATGTTGTTTGCAATAAAACTCTTGTCAATATCTGCGGCCCAAATGCTCAGGCCAGCGGTTCAGATCTGTGACGTAACCACCCATTTGGCCACATCGGACCAAGCGTCTTGCTCTCATTTTCCGGTCCTAAAGCCCAAAGAAAACCAAACCTCAAAGTTCACTGCTCCAGTCTCAACTCTCACTCGGTCTAGGAGAGTAAAAAACACGAAAAAAGGAAAAGAAGGAAAGGTGTTTGGCCTTAAGCTCATGGCTACGCTGCACCTCACAAGCCCTACTCAGTTGGCTTCATCTTCTTCGATTTCTGTTGGGTTCCTTCAGAAGAAGCTCTTCAACAATGGTTTTCACATTGGATTCTCTCCAAGAGCTCGTCGAAGGAGGTCATGGAGCCCAAGCGATTTTGGCGTCTGCTGCTCTTCTGCATTTTCTTCCATGGATTCGGCCAAGATTAAGGTAGTGGGTGTTGGTGGAGGGGGAAACAATGCTGTTAATCGGATGATTGGAAGCGGATTACAGGTAGGTTTCTCGCATTTTGTGTTGCTTTGGTTTTCTTGTTGGGTTTGAGTAATTCTCTCAATTTTGCATTTTCTTTTTCAAATTTCCCCATTCTTTGTTGTTTTGTTTTTGTTCTTTCCATGTCCATAGAAATGTAAGATACCCGTTCCTGTTTTCCCGTGATTGTGTTGTTGTTTGCGCTCGCGTCTTTTTTTCTAGAATTTAACAAGTTATTTATTTTAATGCCACATGCTTTTGGTACTAGGGTGTTGAATTTTATGCCATAAACACCGATGCTCAGGCATTATTGCAGTCTGCTGCCAAGAATCCACTTCAAATTGGGGAGCTTTTGACTCGTGGACTAGGTCAGTTACTGTCAATTTTTTACCTAAGAAGTTCTCAAATATCTTATTTTTAAGAATATTTTAGACAGTTTATATATTCTGTAAATATTCTGGTAAATCAACAGTATAAAAAAGGCCTCTTTCTTTCTAGATCTCCATGGTCATTGCTTTGTATTCCCTTGATCTGAAGCGGTTAATAGAGATGCAGGTACTGGTGGGAATCCACTTCTTGGGGAGCAGGCTGCAGAGGAATCAAAAGAGACCATTGCTAGTGCTCTCAAGGGATCAGATCTTGTTTTTATCACAGCAGGGATGGGTGGGGGAACAGGTTCTGGTGCTGCTCCAGTTGTTGCTCAGATATCAAAGGAAGCAGGTTATCTAACTGTTGGTGTAGTTACCTACCCTTTCAGCTTTGAAGGGCGTAAACGATCTCTTCAGGCAAGTTTAGTCTTCTTTTAAATTCATGGTATGTTTATCAACTAATTTATTAAATATGTTACATATTTGTATCCATTTAAGTTTAAGAAAACTTGTATACATACTCAGTCGCACAAATTGGGTGGAAAATAAGGTCAAATATACGTACCTATGCATATGCCAGTATGCTTATTCATGTTGTGCCATTCCATTCAATGGGGCCTTCTTCCTGCTGTAGGCTGTCTGTTCAAAAGATATTTATTGTGGTTCACTTGATCTCAAGGAAGTAGGCAATACCTGATGTATCTGTAGAATGGACTTAGAATCTATAGGCCACTTATTCCTCATTGCGTTTCATATTTGGTCATTCTTTTTTTAGAGGAAAGATAACAAATTTCATTAAACAAAATAAGGGTACATGAGAATATGTACAAAAGGAAGCTCACACACGGATTACAAAGGCATAACTCTCTCACTGTGTAAAAATTCCCTGTGAGCTCCTGATTTAGCCAAACAATCTGCTACAGAATTTACTGTATAGGGATCCAGAACAGATTTGCATTCAAAGAGTCTAGAAGATCTTGAGCTTCATCCAGATAATGGGCTGTATTTATTTGGTCATTCTTCTTCAACTAATTTGGCAGAAGTTGGGTTCTTAATATTAGTATGCTGGAAGTGAAACTCATATTAGTCTGCATTTCCTATTTGATGCCTTTACTGTGACAACATTTCATGTAGATTACTCCTGTCTATATTTTATGGGGTGTTTGGACTGAACTGAATGAAAGGTATTTTTGACATAAATATAAGATCAACAAAAAGTTTTAAGCAGCTATAGAAGTCTTATGTTTGACTGGAGTTGTGTCTAAAGAAATTTGATAGCATTAGATTTAATGCATTTTTTCCATATGGAAAGCGAATGAACTCCCAGCCTTAGCCTATTGCACGTAATTACATGCTTGTACAATCATTGCATGCTCAAATTTCATATGCAGCATAATAATATGGCTGCCAGAAATGTTGTCCTGCACGTGTATGCACATGCATGTGGGTGTTGTCTTTGTATGATAGAAGTTTTCCCCCTTCTTTCTTTTTTGATCAGTTGTATGTTAAAAGGTAATCTAGGTCAGTCTGGTATCTCTTTTGTATGTGGCTAGCAACTCTTGTTTAAGGTAGGTGAAGGACTAATATGACCATATTTGGTTCCCTATGGAGGAATCTCCTATAGGAAGTTTTGGGTTGTAAAGAATACCTGTTTTGACTCAAGTGAAATAGTAATCCCCTTTAGATATTCTTGACCACAAATTATTTAGTTTCATCATTAAGACTCTTTTGCATGGGATTTGGGTAGACATAAATTTATTCTGGAATCCACAATACTTCTTTAAGTTTTCCATTGTTGCTTTATACCATTTTTTTGAGCTTGATGTTAAGTAGAACAGAGCATCTTCATTGGGACATTATCATTTTTCTTGTTCTTATGAGAAATTATCAAAATATGTCCCCCCTTTTATGATGTTTTTGATGATATTCTCTGATTTACATCTAAAAAAAATCTAATTTTAACATGATATATTGAAAAATTTAAATTGCATGTTGTGGATGCTTTTATTGGGAAGAAATACAGCCACAAAAAGCAACAGTAATAGGCGCAAGATTCAGTGTTCCTATCTTATCTGTTAGCTAGATCCAGTGTCCCTATTTTATCTCTGTTCCTATCTTATCTGTTAACTAGATTCAGTGTCCCTATCTTATCTCTTAGCTAGATTTAGTGTTCCTATCTTATCTGTAGCTAGATTCAATGTTCTTATCTTATCTGTTTCTATCTTATCTCTTAGCTAAATTCAGTGTTCCTATTAATTAGGCAGTAGCATTTAAAGATAAATGTTGTTAGGAAGTCTTCCTAAAGAAGGACTCTTATCTTCTTGTAATCTCCTATTTAAAGGAGCAGATGATATTCATTGAAATTATCGAAATTTTCAGTCAAGAAAGAGTAGAGGAGAGTTGGTGATCTCTTTAACAAATCACCATTAAGGCGCTAAAGATAGGTTCCTCGAGAAAAGGGAGAAACAAGGGAAAACAAGAGGTTTTCCCCGGTAACCGACCTGTGACGAGATCCTATTCGTGGGCCCTTAACAATTTGGTATCAGAGCAGGGCGTCATAGGTGACTTTGAGCAATTGAAGACTAGGGTTCATGATCTAGAGCACAAACTCGTGGAAAACAACAAGGAGGTGCGCGAGATCAAGGACGACGTCCGAGAATTGAGGCGCTTGATGGAATTATATTTTTCCAGCAAGGAAAAGAGTTTAGAAGGGGCTGCAACCACAAACGGCTGCCGACCAGACATGGCAGAATCGTCCGGCGAGCAGCAGGTTGTTACCCAGGGAACCGTGATTGTTCCCAAATACAGCAGGCTGGAATTCTCTTCCTATAATGGAGCTGGAGATCCTTTGGGATGGCTGTACAGATGTGAGTAGTTCTTCCGCAACCAACGGACAGAGGACAGGGATAAGGTAGGCTTAGCCGCATTCCACATGACAGAGGAGGCACAACTCTGGTTTTATAAATTGGAGCAGGAGGAACCTGGGCTCAGTTGAACCCAATTCAAATCCTACTGCCTTCTCAGATTTGGACCCCCATTAACAAGCAATCCATTAGGCGAACTAATCAACCTCAAACAGATTGGAACTGTGGCTGAGTATTAGTGTCAGTTTCAGACCCTCCTTGCAAGAGCATCTTCGGTACGTCCAGACCAATAGGTTGACATGTTCACCGCGAGGTTAGTGGAAACTTTGAGGGTGGATGTGGAGATGCAAAATCCCCCCAATCTGGTTACTGCTATGAATTTGGCTCGCGCTTTTGAACGCAAATTGCAACTCAACTGCGGAAGTATCAGTATAGGGCAACCTCAAATAGCATGGGCAGCCCCAAAATCACTCTGAATGGCTCCATCTTCAGCAGCCAGCCGAGAACAGAAACCACAGACGAGCAACAATTCCAGATCGGCATCCAGTGTGGGAAGCAGCGTTGTTGCACCCCCTATTAAGCACTTGTCCAGGGCTGAGATGGCAGAACCTAGGGCGAGGGGATAGTGTTTTAATTGTGATGAACTTTACTCAGCAGGGCACAAGTGCAAGAGACTCTTCTGCCTCCTGGAGGATGAACAAGAGGAAGATGAGGATGAACCCTCTTCATTGGAACCCGGGATTTCTCTCCACGCAATCACTGAAATAAAAACCTCTCAAACTATGCAATTGCAAGCGCGGGTAGCAGGGAAACCAATACTGATCCTGATTGATCACTCTGGGCCCAATCCTATGGGATTTCAGCGCCCTAACAATGACCTTCCACTTGAATGGCAAGCAAGTCACTTGGCAGGGTAACATGGTGAAGGATAAATACCCACAGGTTCATGTGATCCAAGATGAAATGACACACGCAACGGCCATGGAAAGGCTCCTCGCTGATTTTTCATATGTGTTCCAAGAACCCAAAGGACTTCCTCCTTCCCGAGCTTGCGATCACCAGATCACTCTGGTGACGGGTTCAGAACCAATAGTAGTAAGGCCATATCGCTACCCACACCTGCAGAAAGATGAGATAGAAAAGCAATGTGATGAAATGATGGAACAGGGGATCATCCTCCTTAGCCGTTCTCCTTTTTCTTCGTCGGTCCTGTTGGTGGCAAAGCGGGATGGTACTTGGAGATTTTGTGTTGACTACAGAGAGCTTAATAACCGAACCGTCAAGGATAAATTCCCTATCTCCATTGTGGACGAGTTGTTGGATGAACTTCATGGTGCCCAATATTTCACAAAACTGGATCTAAGATCGGGGTACTTTCAGGTTCGAATGGCTTCCAAAGGCGTTGAGAAGACTGCCTTCTGAACTCACCATGGCCACTTTGAGTTTTTAGTTATGTCGTTCAGTCTCACAAACGCCTCATCCACATTTCAGTCCTTAATGAATGAGGTATTTCATTACCACCTTCGCAAATTTGTTTTAGTATTCTTTGATGACATTTTGGTTTACAGTAAAACATGGATAGAACATGTGCATCATCTGAGGATTGTTTTTGAGCTACTGCGCCAACACAAGCTCTTCCTTAAACGATCCAAGTGCTCCTTTGGGGAGCGCCAGGTCCTTTAATTGGGTCATGTCATTAACGACAAAGGTGTAACAGTGGACAATTCCAAAATTCAAGTGATCAAAGAATGGCCCAAGCCCAATTCTGCCAAGGCTCTACGCGGGTTTCTCGGTTTGATAGGATATTACCACAAATTTGTATAGAATTATGGCGTGATGGCTGCCCCATTAACCAACCTACTGAGGAAGAATGCCTTTCATTGGGACAATGCAGCTGGCACGACTTTTGCAAATTTAAAGAATGCCCTCTCCACCACTCCAGTTTTGCAATTACCGAACTTTGATCTTGAGTTTACAGTTGAGTGTGATGCATCCCGAATAGGGATTGGCGCCATATTACAACAACAAGGGCACCCGATTGCTTTCTTCAGCCATAAACTAGCTGTGTCATTTGAAATTGCCAGCCTATGAACGCGAATTGATTGGGTTAGCTAGAGCAGTCCAACATTGGAGGCCATACTTGTGGGGAAGATCATTTGTTGTCAAAACTGATCACTATAGCCTCAAGTACTTGTTGGAGCAGCGACTTGTCACTTCTCCCCAACAACATTGGGTTAACAAGCTGCTTGGGTTTGATTTCCGGGTGGATTACAAGGCGGGATCTTTAAATTGCGCCGCAGATGCATTGTCTAGGGCGAAGAGGACACTATGCTCCTTTGTGGGATTTCACGTCCTCGAGTCACCTTATTGGATGACATCAAGAAAGAGATGCCACAATCAACAGAGTGGATCACTCTTGTTCAGAAAATTCAGTCTGGAGCTGCAGACTCCAATTGGACCCTTACAGACGGGCTTGTGATGTATAAAGGTTGGATATATCTCCCGGCTGATTCCTCTTTGATTCCCTCCATCATCTCCATTATTCATAACTCCACCCATGAAGGTATTCAGAAGACACTGTATCGCGTCCAAGCTGATTTCCATTGGCAAGGTATGAAGGCTTCTATTAGGGACTTTATACAAAACTGCTCTACTTGTCAACAACACAAATGGGAAAATCTGCATCCAGCTGGTCTTCTTCAGCCCCTTTCAATCCCAACGCAGATATGGGTTGATATTTCCATGGATTTCATAGAGGGATTGCCCAAGGTTGGGGGAAAATCATTTCTTTATGTAGTGGTGGATCACTTCTCTAAGTACGCCCATTTCATCCCTCTTTCTCATCTGTACAACACTACTTCTGTTGCCCATGTCTTTTTCACTCACATTTTTCGTTTACACAGGCTATCGGAATCTATTGTCAGTGACAGGGACCCGGTTTTTACTAGTACCTTCTGGAGGGAATTGTTTCGGTTAAATGGTGCCACCTTAGCCTTTTCTTCCGCTTATCATCCTCAATCAGATRGTCAAACTAAGGTGGTGAATCGAACGATTGAAATGTATCTCCGTTGCTTTGTTGGGGATCAACTGAGACGGTGGGTTGATTGGCTTCCTTGGGCCGAGTATTGTTATAACACTGCCTATCATTCTTCTTTAGGAATGACACCCTTCCGAGTTGTCTATGGCTGTAAACCTCCTCGTTTGTTGTCCTATGAACCTGGTTCTACTCGTTTGGAGGAGATTGATCGTTCCCTACAAGAGCGAGGTGCTCTCTTGGCTGACATTTCTCTTCCTTTACAATAGGCACAACTCCGCATGAAGCATGCCTATGACCAACATCATTGGGAATTGTCGTTTGAACCTGGGCAGTTTGTTTGGTTGAAACTTCAGCCTTATCGCCAGCGCTCCTTGAGTCACAGGGCTATTCCTAAATTAGCTCCTAAGTTCTATGGGCCTTTCAAGGTTTTGTAGCGAATTGGTGCGGTTGCATATAAGCTGGAACTTCCAAAACACAATAGGATTCATGATGTTTTCCACATTTCCTTGCTCAAGCCGTTCAAGGGTGTTCCTTCTATCAGTGTTCCCTCCTTACCACCTTTGAAGGAGGGCAAAATCATTCCCCAACCTCAGTCTATTGTTCGTTCCAGAATTAATCGAGGTGTTGTTGAAGTTCAGGTGGAATGGGCCAGCTTACCATTGGCTGAAGCTACCTAGATTCCTTTGATTGAGTTTCAAGACACCTATCCTGAATTCGAGCTTGAGGACAAGCTCTTAGTTCAGGAGGGGAGTAATGTTGTGGATGCTTTTATTGGGAAGAAATACAACCGAAAATAGCAGTAGTAATAGGCGCAAGATTCAATGTTCCAGCAACAGTAATGGGTGCAAGATTCAGTGTTCCTATCTTATTTGTTAGCTAGATTCAGTGTCCCTATCTTATCTCTGTTCCTATCTTATCTAATAGCTAGATTCAGTGTCCTTATCTTATCTCTGTTCCTATCTTATCTGTTAACTAGATTTAGTGTCCTATCTTATCTCTTAGCTAGATTCAGTGTTCCTATCTTATTTGTAGCTAGATTCACTGTTCTTATCTTATCTGTTTCTATCTTATCTCTTAGCTAAATCCAGTGTTCCTATTAATTAGGCAATAGCATTTAAAGATAAATGTTGTTAGGAAGTCTTCCTAAAGAAGGACTCTTATCTTCTTGTAATCTCCTATTTAAAGGAGTAGATGATATTCAATGAAATTATCGAAATTTTCAGTCAAGAAAGAGCAGAGGAGAGTTGGTGATCTCTTTTAAAAATCACCATTAAGGTGCTAAAGATAGGCTCCTCGAGAAAAGGGAGAAACAAGGGAAAACAAGAGGTTTTCCCCAGTAACCGACCTGTGACGAGATCCTATTCGTGGGCCCTTAACATTGCATCACTAATTTTTCTTAAAAGTTGCTGATCAAAAAAGAATTCTGAAAGGTGCAGTGGTTGTTTAATTAAACACACAAGCCCAGGGAGGAGGGGAGATAAGAGTATTATGGAAAAAGAGTACGAAATCATAAATTCGGTTCAACACTCATTAACTCCTTCCTGTTCATCTTAGGTGGCGTTTGATAACACTTTTCAGACGTCTGAATTTGAAATGTCTACTTTTCAGATGCAATGCTTATTTGGTGTTGCATCTGAAATATGATCTGAAAAGTTTTTTTTTTTAGATCTGAAATTTTAAAACTCAGGCCCGTCTCTCTCTCTCTCTCATCTTCCCACCACCACTGCTACAACTCTTAGCAGTGGCGGTTCTCTCTCTCTTGCTGCAACTTGCAGCAACGTCTCTCTCTCTCTCTCTCTCTTCTGTCTTCCTGCCACCGCTGCTTTAACTTGCAACGACGGTGGTTCTCTCTCTCAAGAGGGTGAGTAATAATAATAATTAATTTTACTTGTGTTATTTATTAATTATTAATTGTTTTTATTAACTAGTAATTTTTAATTATTTCATTAACTTCTAAAAATTATTTAATTTTTATTGGTGTAAATTGTTAATTATTTTAATATTTTTATAGTCATTAATTATTTTTTTTTAATTTGTTATTTATTATTTCTATTGTTTCAATATTATTTTGAAGTTGAAAATTATTTTTTATGAGATAATGCGAATTGCACTCAACATTTCCAAATAGTATGTTTTAGGGGTAAAATAGTAAAATCAATGAACTTCAGATGGTAAAGGGTTGATCCAGCACAAATTATGGATTCAGAGCCTCTAAAAAGTAGAAAAGCACCTGCTTCTTTTCAGATTTTAGACACATAATACATTTTTAGCTTTTCAGATTTCAGATTTATCAAACGCCACCTTACTTGGACAGTTTGCACTGGATAATGATTATTATTATTTCTCTCTAATAGTAGAGACAGATGAAATAGAGTTTGGAAAGAAAAAAGTTTATTAAATCATAAACTCAGATTAATGCTCATAAAGTCCCTCTTGTTCATCTTGCTTTCACTAACTGCATTAGTTAATGACCGACTATTTTATCACCAACACTCATTAACTCCCTCTTAGTCACCATAAACTAAAAGGCTTTAAGTGGAGGCATTATGGCTCCATTTTCCGGGCTAATTGGCTTTGGTGATTTTACTACTGCAGAACTTTTTGCTGTAAAGGAGATTGTCATATGATAGTAAGGTGGCTAAAAATTAACAGCACTAGTTCACAGGGTTACTAAAATCAGATCCTAACCTTCTGCCACTTTCATTTTGTGAGTTAATTAACAGAATTTAGAGAATCAAGTCACTTATCAAAAAAAATTAGAGAATCAAGCCTTTTGCTTGAACGATCTCACTCATCTTCATTTATCATTTTTTCGCCTGAGAGATGTCCTTGTTTGTCCAATTGATTGGGTGCATCTTTTGCAGTTATAATACTGAGAATTGGACAGTTCAATATTGCAGTAGTATTCGTTTAATCTAGTTTCTTTCAATGTGCTAACAATGTCTTTTATTTGCATTTCACTCAGGCACTGGAGGCTATTGAGAAATTACAAAGAAATGTCGATACTCTTATTGTGATCCCAAATGACCGTTTGTTGGATATTGCTGATGAACAGACACCTCTCCAGGATGCTTTTCTCCTAGCAGATGATGTTTTGCGCCAAGGAGTCCAAGGAATTTCCGACATCATCACTGTGAGTGGTTTATGAAAACCATGCCATCTTATGAAGACTTCCTTGTGTACATTCTGTAAGTTGGAATCTTACTTCCTTATTCTGCAGATACCTGGACTGGTAAATGTGGATTTTGCAGATGTGAAGGCAGTCATGAAAGACTCTGGAACTGCAATGCTTGGAGTAGGCGTTTCCTCCAGCAAGAACCGTGCAGAAGAAGCAGCTGAACAAGCAACTTTGGCTCCTCTAATTGGATCATCAATCCAATCTGCTACTGGAGTTGTGTATAATATTACTGGAGGGAAGGACATAACCTTGCAGGAAGTAAATAGAGTGTCTCAGGTGCTCAGCAAACATATGCTCTTGTTTTCCTCTTATATCTTCTTTCACTCGTATTGGTTTGATTGAGAATTTTAGCTATTTTTTTCCCATTAAATACACTCCACCAATGTGAGCTTGTCTTACACTGCTGGTCCCAAGCCCAGATAAAGGAGGGTTACATCATGTTGGCAGCAAGAACTAAACTAGTGAAACTCTCATGACACGGATCCTGATCGAAAGTTTGAAACAGAATTCATGGTGATGATGATGATGATGATGTGTAGTGTTTTACAAAATAACACGAAATTGCACATAACCCATTTATTTGCAAAACATTCCCAATTTGGTTTTATCTGTTTTTTTTTTTTTTTTCTGTGATTTAAGGAATTAAGGCCCATGACACTCCTTGCCAATAACACTAGCATTTTCTTATCAGAAAGTCATTACTGTTCGGTTAGTTGCCTGCAGTGGAAAGGAGAAGAAAAAAAAGATTAGCGTTTGTAGAAATTTAAATACATAGATTTTTGGAAAGTGTGAATCCAGTTGTTGTGAAAACAATGCCATCTTATAAAGACTATTATTCCTTGTGTACATTGTGTAAGTTGGAATCAATCTTATTCTGCAGATACCTGGACTGGTAAATGTGGATTTTGTCTCTACGTTGAGTAGTTTTTTAGGATTTGTCTCTACGTTGGTTTTCTAATAATCTGTTCATTCCTTTTGTGCAAATTCATCTCAATTTATTGGAATGGGATTTGCAGGTTGTTACTAGCTTGGCCGATCCTTCTGCTAACATAATATTTGGGGCTGTTGTTGATGATCGTTACAATGGTGAGATTCATGTGACAATTATTGCAACGGGATTCTCACAGTCATTTCAGAAAACACTGTTGACAGACCCAAAGGCAGCTAAGTTGGTAGAGAAAGCAGCATCAAGCCAAGAAAGTAAAGGACTTCCTCTCCCTCTCAAGATGCCTGCATCATCATCAACAGTTGCATCACGCCCTCCACGAAAGCTATTCTTTTAAGCTTCGCCATCTTTTCTATTTTTTGTAAGTATAGGAATTTTCTACGTGGCTGTTTGGGTGGGATGGATTAGGTAGGTGTCCTTTGTTTCATATAATGTTTAGGACTTAAGAGAGAATGTCAAATTGTCAATACAGGGCTGATGAGGACAATGGGTTGAATTCATTCTGAGTTTTGCTTCCATGCCATGTCAACAGAACCCATTTGCTAACATCTCTGTTTTTTCACTTCAAAAACTTGTTATAAGTTTCTGTTTTTTGAGGAGCTGAGAAATATAGAGTTTGAAAAAGTTAAAATGCTGATGTGGTGTTTGATCATCGTTTAAATCAAGCAAAACTGATGTATTAAAAATATCAGGTGGGTCTATTCCGAATGAAATTTCAGAGATTCAGCGTCTTATTTGTCCAAGTCAGTGAGCACGACCGCTTTTGTAGAGTCTTCCAGCCCGGTTTGATTTGGGGATGACAACGGACTGGGTTCGGGGAGGGACCCTCCCCAAACCTCCCAATTTGTACCCTGTCAAACAAAACCTCTAATTGGTTAGATTTTCAAAATATAAACCCTCTCCAAGGTTCAAAAAATCAACATGTATCGGTTGATACGTATCGTATCTGGAGCACCCCGATATGCTCTTATAGAAGGTTTATTGGGGTTCTGACTGGTTCAGGGGGTGGAGCAACCTTAAACCGCCCCTTTGAACTGGTTTTGAAAGTACCGATGCTGCCTGATATGCCCTCTCCGCATAAGTCAGTTTCAAAAGTCGCATCTAATTTTCTATCATATATAACATAAATAAATATCAAAATTTTCAATTATTTGATTGAAATATGTAAAAATAAATGTATACATTATGCATGAAGAGTGAGGGTTATTGGGTAGGGATGCAAATAGATCATATCAGATTCGAATTGGGGTATATCCAAATCTGATCCGATAACATATGCTAGATTCAATCTGATCTGAAGATTCAATTGAATCTCACAGATGATTCAAATCTGAATTTGTTAAGGAAGTCAGATATTCGAATATGATCCAATCCAATTTAATTTATGAAATTTTAGAACTTTAATAAATTATTAAAAGAAAAATATAATAATTTATATAAAGAAAAACAAAAAAATATAAGTATTTTTCAATTTCAAAAAAATGCAATACAAGTGAACACTCACATATAGGTTGGACTGGATTGGATAGGGGTGATCTAAATTTGATCCTATTTTATCCAATTTGAAAATCCAATACGGGGTTATCTAATTTGACACAAACAGGATCAGATTCAGATCAGAACTGATCATGATCCAATTCATTTGCACCCCTATTATTGGGTGAGGAAGGTTTAGGGATTCCAGTTTAAAATGTATCCTTTGTTATATTGTTAATTTAATTATAACTATAGAAATTTTAGTAGGGAGGATTGGATCCAGCCTAGTATATTAGCATCGGTTGTAAAATCCCAAAACCTATCCCCACTTCAAAATCCATTTTTCAAACAGAAGGAAAAAGAAAAAATTGCCCTTGTCAAGACGAGTATGGGTGGATAGCCACCGGGTAAGGTGGAAACTGCCATACTCAACACTTTATATACTTGTCTCATTGTTTATGACAATTATGATAGGAACTTTTGCGTCATCCCCACCCAATAAGACTTTAAGACCAATTAGTAATGGAGTCGATTTTGGGTCTATTAGAATTGGGGTCTCATCCCAACATGCTTCCAACATGATCTATGCCTGCACATCTCACTAAAAGTTTGAGATCCACCATGTATAAGATGTGCAAATACAGAAATAAGGGTGGACAAGATCAAGCTTTTTATAAGTCATATGAACTCGCCTTGTAAAAAGCTCAGCTCAACTTGATCCAAATTGAGTTTCAAGCTCAAGCCTAATGAAACTCAATTCATGAAGCTTATAAGATTAATCAAGCTTGTATTATATATAATATTTTTAATTTTTATATGTATAATAAGAAATGATTATATATATAATTTTTATTTTTATATAAAGCTTGGCTCACTATCAAGCTCAAGCCTTAATGTTTTTCTATTGAGCCAACTAATATTCAACTTGGCTCAGCTCATATCCAGTCCTGATTAGGTAGGCACACTGAATCAGGACTGGATCCGGACTAGATCCGGACTCCTCATATCCACTCTTAGATTTTTTAAAGAGATCCTACTCAACTTATTTGTTTGCAGTTTTTTTTTTTCTTTTTTTTTTTTAAACATGGTACCCCCATTTTGTGTAGCCTCTTCTTATTTATTCAAAAGAAAAAGATACAAGATTAAACATACCTTGAATTTTCATAAATTGATTTAAATGTACATATCCTAGTTTTTTAAAAAGACTTAAATATACCTTGTGAGCTGACCCACTGTCCTTCATCAATGAAACATCACATGACTCATTTAAAATTCTTGAAATCCTACTTTCCCCAAACCCTTTTGGGCAAGAAGAAGAAGAAGAAGAACATGGGGAGGAGAGAAGAGGTAAAAGGAAATTGAATACTAGTGAGAAAAAAAAAAGAGAAAGAGATTGAAAAGCAAATTTGTTCCATTTGATATTCTATATTTGATCGGTTGAAAGAAAGTGGAGATTGTTTCAACTTCCAAGTTATGAAACTTCTTGCCCAAGATAAAAATGCCTAGAGTGCTAGATATTAACACTAGCACATTCTCTCTCTCTCTCTCTCTCCAATGCTGGCCCAAACCTTCCTATGTCATGCCAGGCTTGGGTTTTGAGACTCACACATCAGCACAATATGGCACAAAAAAGTGTGTCATGCCCTAATGCCTGCATGGGTTGTATTCAATTGTATATATCAAAATTCATATTGAATAAAATTATATATTTTTTTAATTTCATATATAAACAACTGCATACATTAAAATTCATATGAAATAAAATTTTAAGATTTTTTTAATTTCTTGTTTATTTATTTATTTTAATTTTTTATTAATTTTCCAATTTTGCACAGGTCCACTTGGACTGAGGCTAAGGACCATGTCAGGCTTTCATTTTGGAGATCACATCTCCGCCCAAAAACGCCCCACAACACATCCCCGCCGTGTATTAGGAACATCTCTCAATGATAGTACCAGTCCTAATGATGCCATCATCAGGAGATGTTCCCAATACATGGTGAGGATGTGCTGTGGGGCAGAGATGTAAACTCTCCATTTTGAGAGATTCCAAGCAAGTAAGCATGACCCACCAAGGCTCACATTCCAACATGCCACAACCTAGATCACATCTCTGCCCCACAAGGAACTGTGCCACAGGACATCCCTATCATTTATTGGGAACATCTCCCGATGATAGTACTAGTCTCTATAATGTTATCATCGGGGGATGTTCTCAATACACGACGGAGATGTGCTGTGGGGCATTGTGGGGCAGAGATGTGAACTCGCCACAACCCATGTTCCAATGGGCTGTGGGGATTCATGGGGCACTATGCGTGGGGTGCCAATGTATTGACCACCCACCTCATAAAATATTTTAAAATTTTGAAAGAAAAAAGTATAAGAGTCACAATATATTATATATATTTGAAAGAAATTAGGCTACTTTAGGCTGTATTTGGTTTGAAGGAAAAAATAGAAAAATGAAGAGAAAAATAAAGAAATTTATAAAAGATCAGTAAGCGTTTTCCTACCATTACCTTCCTTTCCCTATATTTTCCTTCAAACCAAACACAGCGTAGTTTTGAAACTATATCTGCTCCTCACCTAAGGCGCCTCATAAATACATCCTACCATGCATTAGTAACATCTCCCGTGATTTTAAGTTATTATTCACGGAAGATGTTTCCAATGCACCGTGGATGTGCATGTGAGGCGCCCGAGTGCGAGGAACAGATCCCGTCTCAACAGTTTTTACCAAAAACTAGGTTGGTCCATGCCGGCAACATTCAAGTCCTACGTGTCTCAAGATCCTCTTTCAAATCTTTTGGCGTAAACCGTGCAGGCATTGCCGTTATTGGCCCTAAAATTTAGGCATTTAATTCCTCTATACCTTCTCCCTGTTACACATAATCAACACAATTATCTATTATTCCAACTGCTAATTACCAATAAAATTCTAACTGCTCTCACCAGTGGCGCAGCGTGGCTCAACGCACAAATCCCGCCGCTGCCTGGTGGCGTGGCGCTGGCGCTGGGCGCGTGGGATAGATAGACGAATCTCTATCAGTATCTGGTGCGCTCCCCACCGTCACCTTCACGAACGTGTCGCCGGGGTAGCACACTTGGAAGTTGGAACCAGCCGATCATCTTTCCTCCTCAACAAAATGGAAGTAAAGCTCCGTAGTCTGTAGTCAATCACGAAATCCTATCTCGAGCCTGCCAGCGTTAATGGCGGGAACAGCAGGTGATTGCGCTGTTTACCCTCGAGATAGGGTGAGAGCTTCGACAGTGTTTTCTCTGTTCTCTCCAACATCACGACCGTAAAGTGAAGAGATCCAGCGGCCCAAGCATACTCCGCTTAAGGCTTAAACACTTCATCCGTATCAGTCTTGTCAGCCATCTAATCGACCATTCTATGTCTCTTCTCTCTCTGAGTCATGGTACGTATTACGTCCCTTCACACGGTCTTCTCTGTTTCTAGGGTTTACATCCTCACCGCAGTCACAGTGATCGTTTTTTCCTATATTTTCAGTAAGCGTCATTGTGATTTTCATGTTCCCTTTTCTGTGTTTGCCATTTTTGGTCGCGTTAGGGTTTCATGATGCATACGAATATAGAGGTTTTGCTTCGATGCTGCAACTAACGTTTGACGTTAGTCGTTAGCGATTTGTATAATGATATTAGAACCACGTTAGGTTTAGGGTTGATGACATCTCTCTCTGGTAGGAGGGTTGATGATCTCTGTCTTTTCGACATGAAGCTAAGAAAGCATTTTGGGAGATGAAAGGATTTTCAGTGCTGTCTGCTGTGTTTGTATTGATTTTGGGGGATTTGTTCACGTCATGAAAAGAAGATGGATCAAGTCATATTTTTCCACAGCTTTCTTGAACTTAGCATGGGCGAAGTCATCATTTGCATGAGAAAAGCTTGCACTAGGCTCAAGAAAGCTGTGGGAAAACATGGGTTGATGCAAAAACAATAACTGTTGGAATTCAATCTCTCTCTCTCACTCTCTCTCTAAATGGTAAGATGATTCTATATTTTCCCCTCAAACGTAATTAAATTTTACTCTATGGCTTGAGATGGTGGCTTCTTGTTTAGTAAGAAAATAATTTATGCTTCCCTTTTTAGTGCATATGACTGACGTTTTATTGGCTTTCAAGCATGAATGGATCATGACTGGTATTTATTTGATTTTCCCAACTAAAGCTCCAACAGCCATGGAAGTCGTTGCTTATGTAACTAGTTGAGCAAATTAAGTTTTTCAGTTCTGATTTGCAGAAGACTTCATGTACATTAATATTGTTGGTGCAGGTGAAGAAGTGATAAAATAAAATTAAGTATGGAGATCCGATAAACAACTTTGCCTTATAACTGAGGGATTCACTTCCGCACATGGCAGGTAGGGAGCTTAGTGATTGGATCCTCCCAAATTGAGTGTCCCTCCTGCACGGCTGCACCAAATCCACAATCTGTAGGTCGGGTGCTGATCCTTTATGAAATGTCGCTTTGGAAAAGTTGATTGGACCCTCTTAAAGTCTTAATCTAGGCACTGTACCAATCCAAGTTTTCCTTCTCAATGATCTTGGTTTCCGAGGTCGCTAACGGATGGAAACCCATCTCCTTCTCTCTCTCCAAACACCCTGAATGTATGATGAAGCTTTTTTAAGGTGAAGGTAAAGAAAAAAAAAATGAAGGATGGAAACTGGAAAGAATAGTGAGGCCGAATCCTCGAACAACATGCAAATGAATCTCGAGATCATTGCAGACCTCCGGAATCAGGCTGAATCAAAACGAATATTGATGGAGGTTTCCTAAAGGAAAATGGCTCTTTCTTTGAAGTAGTAATTCGTAACTGTTCTGATAGTAATTTCGTTACTTTGAAATTAAATGTAGCAGGTGTTCAGCTAGTTCAACTTTCCAAGCGGAGGCAGTTGCTGCTTTTGAAGGTCTTTCTTTTGTGAAACTGGTTAGGTTTTAGAAGAGTTATTAGAATCGAATCGCCTTGAGCTGGTTTTAAGCCTTTCAAGGAAATAAAATGAGTGGCCCAAGGATTTTAACTTTTCCTTATAAGAGATATCCTTCATCTCAGTCAAGAGTTAGAGGTGAAGTTTTCCTTAGTTTTACGTTCGGGTAATGGAGCTGCTCATTTGACTGCTGTGTATAGTTCCTCTAGGCTCTAGCTGTGAAGAATTATTCTCAACTCCGGCCCCCTGCTTCATTGTTAAATCAATTGCCTGATGTCTGGGTAGGTTTTAAGTGCTGCTTTTGCTTCGTGGTTGTTGGTGTCTGTTGTGTTGCAGGTTGCTTTTCTTAGAAATTGCCTAATAACGTAGGTTATTTAGAAAATGTTTCAAGTTTTTCTTTTCCTTTTTTTTCTTGGTGCAAAACTAAAGTGTTTCCAGTTAATATACATATATTAGCTCGTGTTAGATGCAAATAGACAAATTTATAGAGTTAATTCAATATACCATTTCCATATGTTTTGCATCTGTCATCTCAGTGTTAATACTGATGATATACAATGTCATTTGCACTTGTGTATTCATTGTTTGCTAAACAAAATTAATTATTGCCTTGTTTTTCTCTGGTTTCTTCTGAATATACAAGATCGAAGGAAGCACTCTTTTCTGGGTTTGACAAAGTGACATTGTGTATGGGCAACTCAGAACAGTTGGTGGTCTCTCCAAGGAATTCCAAACCCCCAACCCCACCTAGGCACCTATAACAATGCTCTCTCCAAGAAAACTTTAAGCTGTTTTTTTATATTCCCGGGGAGCAAAAAAGTAGTTTCCTTCTATTCCCAGTAACAGAAAAAAGTAATATGGAATAACATTCCAAACGCCCAACTGATTGATTGATTGGAATTAGGATGGTTATTTTACATCTATCTCTCACATACAAATTGACATTGATGACATTTGTAACAGATGTGGTGAGATGGAGGATGTAAAGTTGTAAACCACATCTTCAAAATTTGTGTTTATGCAAACACAAGTTTGGTTTGGTTGACATTAATCTCGGTTTTAGAAGGGCCGAAAGATGAAGATAATTAATAACCTAGTGATAGGTGGAATAGGATCTATCCTAAAAATAGTAATCTTGGCGGCGAGGTGATGGAGAAAATGCCTTTTATCTCCTGGTACCTTTGAATAATAGAAATATGAAAGTTTTGAGAAATCAATTTACCAAAATAACTCTAAGGCTTAATTTAGAAAGAGTACAGTGCAAATACATAGAAGAAAATACAAAATACAAGGTTTTGTGGCAGCTATTGCAAGAAGAGTAATGGGGAAGTTATTGACGTGAGCCGCTTGGAAGGCCCATAATATGACATTGAATTTTAAGGATTTTCCTATTTTATTGAGAGACTCATATGGGTGATTTATTGTCTTAGGAAGCAGTGGATCCTCTTTGGAGAATGAAGAGCATCATTGCTTGTTGTGTTGACTTCAAGGACCTAAGGTTTTTAAAACTGAACTGGACAATGAATCGGTCTGATTATTGGGTCAAACGGTTCGACCATTCGAATGGAACGAATGGCTTATTCTGACAAAAAAATAAAAAATTTTAAAAAAATATAAACCACAAAAAACTGTTGGAAAGTTCGAACAGTCCGATCGCCTGAGTTAGTGGTTTGTTGACCAAACCAATGGTTTTTGGTCAAACAATAGCACGTCCCCAAAAATCACTCTTACAAATATAAAATATAATATAAAGAATTCGACAAGTATTGTAGAGACAAAGAAGAAGAAGAAAAGGATTCTTCGAGAATTTCGTAGGCGACCCAATCTATTGCTTGATTTGCCTCTTGGTACATGTGCTTATAGACTAAACCACAGACGAAGAGGTCCTTCCATTGTTTTCTTGTTCCACCGTTGACCTAGATGGTCGGACTGTTCAGTATGGGACCGTCTAGGCAACCGGTTCTGTTTTATCCCAATCTCAATCCTTGTTCAAAAACCATTAAATCGGTCAACGATACATTGACCCGGGCGATCGAACTGTCAATCCACACACCTGCACATGTTTAGACATGAAAGATTATTAATTGCTTGCTAAAAACACACACATACAGACAGAAAGAGAGACAGAGAGAGAGAGAGGAGTTAATATGCAATCGAATTGATCATGCATCATGTACCTGAGCAAATACAACTTTGAGCTGCGATGTCCAGTCACCTAATGTGTGAATATGCTCAAATAATCATCTCCGGAGGCTATGTAATAGAGAAAGGATGCCTGAAGAAAGAACATAGCAGAAACAAAGCATGATCATCAGTAACTTCAACCAGCTGCAGATAGAAGCCAAACAAAATTTTGCTCAATTATGTGTGTACCATTGCAAAGAAGAAACAACGAAACAGTTGACAAAGATATATTGCCCACTTCTGTACTCAAATCCTTGGGGTTTAGACATATGGAGTGCCAACACATATCTTGGATGGACGATAACCTGAGGAATTGAAAATGAAGAGAAGTATGCACAAGGAATTAATGAATCTCCATTGTAATATCTTGCAATTGATAATATAATATTGGGTTTTATGAGATTTGATCTTACCTTCAAAATCTTCACTGTCTTATAGCCAGACCTGAAGGCGCGAATCAAGCGCTCGCATCAAACAGGTAGTGGGAGTACTAGAAGGCATTGAAACCAATAAGCTTATTGAGGGGTTTTGGAAGCCTAAGTCTGCTCCTTCTGAACCAAGGCTGGGCTAATATGTACGCAATGTGTTAGATAGTGTATGCCCTTAGCTCCATTCAGAATGGTGTACCTTATGACATTTAATGTAAATGAATAAAATACATATTTGATTCATGTTATTGTGGTGTGTTTCTGTGTAATACCCTTAAACTAGACACATATGAGACTCGTGTTAGTTTAGAATCTTTACAGCCGTTGGATAAATCTGAGGAGATTTATCTTGTCAAGGTTGACACTGATGTGCTGCCAAGTTGGATGGGGTGGCTTGTCTCAGCTGCTAGGGTGAGACCTAAGGTACATGCAGTGTGGGTTTTCTTGAAACCCTGAATCGGACCAGAGTTTCAGTATTGCCCTGACCTTGGAGATTGATGGGCAAAACTGGAATGTTACACCTAACCCTTAGACTCGATTATGATACTTCACTAGGTGTCGGATTGGACTGTCTTTGATATGCCAATCAGTGAGATCCTTAGAGGGGGTCAAAACCTGGGTATGTTGGGACAGTCTAAGAATTCATCTGAGTGGGTGATCATAGTGATAGGATCAACCCCTTTGTTGGACAAAGGTAATGATCAGGAATGCACTCTTTGATGGAAACCAAAGTTGTCGACAACCGATTTCAATCGTTGAAATTCGTTTTGCAAAATATATTTATATAAAGATATACATATATATTACGGTTTCAAAATGTTTGCAAAAATGTTTTAATTTCCGGGATCCATGTGAGTAGAGAGTGCAGCATTGTTCCTTGTAGCCGAGGGATATGTTCTCTCTTGTCGGGCAGTGTTTGATCATTATGGGCTAAGAGGTTAAGTGTAAGATATACATATATATTACGGTTTCAAAATGTTTGCAAAAATGTTTTAATTTCCGGGATCCATGTGAGTAGAGAGTGCAGCATTGTTCCTTGCAGCCGAGGGATATGTCCTCTCTTGTCGGGCAGTGTTTGATCATTATGGGCTAAGAGGTTAAGTGTAAGACCATTAAGGGTAATACCTGATGGGCTAATCTTGCACCTGCCCACAGTCCTTGGGTTTTTATAAAGTGGCTTGACCCAAGGACCACTTAGTGTAAGTGTTGAGCCCATTAAGAGCTCATGGTGATGAGCTCAGGGGTTCACTGTGTCCTACAATGAATTCGGCCAGGCCTTGTAACAGAGGCTAGGCTGAACCCATGTGGTTGATGTGTAGATCAATGTTTAGGTCTCACGCCATACAAGGAAATCCAACTGGGCACCAGTTTGGAAGGTTAGTGAGCACATGGACTTAATGGGCCTAAAGCCCAAATCGAACTTGTTTGATTTGATTAATTAAAGAGGGGCGATTCTGGGATTTAAATCAGCAGATAAGATAGGGAGTTATCCCTATCCACTCAGAGAGTCCAAATCCAAATAATGATTTGGATTAGGAAACTCCTAATAAGATTAGGAGGGTTGATCTTAACCTGCAGATAAGATAAAGGTTTATCCTTATCTCTTAAAGAGAGTCCAGATTCAAATAAGGATTTGAATTAGGAAACTCTGAGATTAGGAGTTGCTCCCTTTAAGGCTATAAAAGGAGGAGGAGGGCGAGCCTCCATACACTCAATCTGATCTCAAGAGAGAAAGAAAGTTACAGTAAAACTGCGCCATCTTCTGCTCTTGCCTTCTCCTCTTGCTGCCACCATTGTCAGTTCGTTTTCCACTAATAGGAGCGATCAAGAAGTGTTATTGATATCAGTTTTTTGAGAAAAACTGATATAAAATCGTACTCACATACCCTCATTGAATTCTTGCTAAAAGATTCGGTTCTTGTGAAAAACCACCTGTTGATTCTGCTCCACCCTACACTGTGTCATCTTCAGTGAAAGTAGTATTTGGAGATTTCCTTGGACGTGAATATCTTCATTGGGAGTTATTATTTCTCCATATCAAGTATCTCCCTCTCCTAACTTTTGGTTTCAGATTTGGTTTAATTCTTGATTCAAGATTAACCCTTGAAAAATACAATTTTTCTAAAACAGGGAATATAATTCCCATATAAGAGAGATAAATTTTTAAAATTTCACCATACTTTCTATTGGATTCGACTATCCATACGATGGATCTTTCGATCATGAACACCAACAACGTGACCCCAAAATCACCAAAATTACTAGCATCCAACTTTTTCCGGCCTCCATATTATCTCCACGACGAAAGTTCTATGGATCAAGAGATGTAGGCAACGTCATCCTGGTCCACTTGTTGTCAAAGTAATGTCCCACCGCTCGTCAAATCATCAATCCATTCAACAATGAAATGATGTTCTTTGAGCACGTCCATACGTAATAAACCATCCAACCTGTTTTCGGTTTTCCAAACCACTGCAACTGGTTGCTGAATACAGTAATGGATGGTGCAAACTGTAATCCTGGTTCACATTTATATCGCACTCTTCTCCTTCTTCAAACCTAAAAAAAGATTACAGAGATTCCAACAATGCAAATGTCCTCCTTACACACACATCATCATCATTGTAAGATTTACCAAAATCTCAGCTTCTGTACGCATCATGATCCCTTCCATCTCTACTTTGTCTCTTCCATTCGCACTTGACAGAGAAAAGCCAAAAATTAAAACTACCGAAATGCCCCCAGTTTCCTCGTTTAACTATCAAGTTCACCAATGAACAGAATGATGAAGAAACGCCGGTACTGGATGAACTTCTATGTGAAGAGGCCAACGCAGATGGAAACCCAGAGCGCTAGGACCCAAACTCGCTTCCAGTTGTCCTCTAGGAAGTAGGCCGCCTTCCGGTAGTATTGCTTGCTGGGGTTGGGCTCTTTGGTCAGAACCAGCTTCTGGCTCAGTAATTGGCTGAGGTTGCGATTCTGGGTCATCCCCAGATTCGTCAATTGGCTGGGTGCTTGCAGAAGCAGCATCTCCAAATTGTAGACCTGTTAGACAGTCCTATACAAACATCGTTAACACAATCCAGAAGCTATGAACAGACTCTACAGATTTATGTAGATTTTAGATCTACTTGCTTGCTCGAAGAAACCATTAACCGACCTCAATGTAACCCAGGTTATCAAGGTCCGACACTTTCTGCGAATGGTTTGTTTACCGCTAAAGCCAGACAGGAGTAGAAACCTTGAAGAAGAAGCCATGGAAGTCCCGGTTTTCAGAGGAAGTGATGAGAAAGAGAGAGTGGAGAGATATTGACACTTGCCAGTAGAGAGATATAGAATATTAACACTTGTTTCCCATGCAATATATATATATATATATATATATATATATATATATATTTATTTATTAAAATTATTTCATACGTGTGTGATAAAAGATTTTATTTACTCAAACAATAGAGTGCCACGAATACACCAATCGTATATATTATTCATAATAGCATTTGGCAGACAGTTCTCGAACTGTTACATGCAGGCAACATGGTATGACCTGGTTTGTCAGTCATTTTGCTTTTACCCTCTACAAATATTTAACTATATATTTTTTGAACAAATATGTAACTATATATAGGACAATTAATAGGTCGACCAAAACATAGATAAGCTTTATTAGATGTTTTAACCATCGAAAAATGGATCTCTTTCAAGACTATAGTTTGAAAACATCCGATATTTTAATCCAAAGTTTTGAAATTGAATTGATCGAAAAATCGGTTAATTGAACTGGTCAGTTTAATTTCAGTTTGGTGTTTTTAAAAATTCAAAAGGTATTGGTTTGATTTCGGTTAATCAATTTAAAAAATCGGTGATTAATTGAACCAAACAGTATACATATTTTTCTATATATTTATGTATATTATATATTATAAATTAATAAATACGTGTTATATATATTTATAATATATTATTTATTATTTAAAATATAATATTTTATAGAGTCAAAAAAATAAAAAAACTGACAAACCGAACCGTTAGTTAACCAAACCGGTCAACCGACTGATTTCAATTTGGTTCTGATTACCTGTTTTCCAAAAACCACTACTATCGGTTCGTTTTACAAAAAAAATCCACCCAAACCATAAGCACCCCTAGGTCAGTCTAATTGAATTAGAATTTCCTAGTTATGACTCCGAGTTTTATTTTAGACCCAAAACCGTCTGATTGGGATTCGGATCGGATAGTTCGACTATTTGACCTAAGAATTAAACAGTGGTCAAAATGGTTTCGGTCCAATATCAGTTCAGTTTTCAAAACCATGTTTTAATCAATAAATTTTGTCTAATTGGATTGATTTTTAGCCTCAAAACCTTAAAATTGGAGCCTATAAATTGAATAGCTTTTTCTTTAGGGTTAATGAAAACATTAAATAGTTGAGCTTGTTACACAGCCTTGCCCTTGCCCATCACGACTCAGAGACTTTTGACTTGGAGTTATTCGGGATTAGGTAAAGGAGCTGAAGGCTGAAGCCTGAAGCTTTACTTCCCTATGTTGTGCTAGACTGCTAGCCTGGCCTCTATTGAATTCTAGCTGAAAAGTTTCGTCCTAAAAATATTTAATTCAACCAAGCTTTTTAGTTTTACTGAAATTTCTTATTTTATTTAGGTGATCCAAACTGAAAGTCTAATAAATTATTTCGAAAAAACTTTTATCAACGTAAAATGGATTAACAAGAACTAATTGAACTATAAGAAAACAGAGTTTGCGCTGTCAATAGGTTGGAAACATTTCCAATTTAAAAAATATTTAGCCTTTCGGATAGACTGCAAATACAAATATATACATTGCAAATACATTGTTTTAGAAATATAATATATAAGGTTTCGTATTGTACATATTTTGCATTTGCACTTTTTCCAAACTGTGCCTTATGAAAAGCACAAATATAAATATGTTTTCTTTTCACAAAGTCTTACTTCTGGAATTTTAAACCTTGTATTTGTATGATATATATTTGTAATTTTTCCAAACTGAATGAGTGTAAATACAAATATAATCAATGCAAAACCTTATATTAGACATTTATAAGCTTTGTAATTGCACTCTTCCCAAACAGAGCTTTATAAATTCATTTCATAGAGAAACAAATGTAGTCTCATGAAAAGAGTTGAGATCAGCCCCCCACAAGGGGGTGCCCTATAACGTCCCACAGTACATCCCCGCATATATTAGGAACATCTCCCAATAAGTACCAAAAGTGGTGTCTGGTGAGGTAGCATTGGGAGATGTTTCCAATACACAGCGGAGATGTACTGTGGGACTTTATGGGACGCCCCCCTGTGGGGAGTGCTGATTTGAACTCTCATGAAAAATTATACAAGTCATTCACACACAATCATTGTAGAACCCTGACCATATAAACTTCAACTTGTTAGAATTTAAGAGACGAAGCTTCTCAAGAATTTTATAGCAAATTCATGACTTAATTTGAGCGGAGGGTTTTCTTTGTTCATTGAGAACTAGGGGCCTGTTTGGAAGGGTTGAAGCTTTGATTGAATTGCCTTCATCGAGCTGCTTTAGAGAAGTCACTAATAGACCCCATCTGTTAGGGCTTTCTCCATTGATTGAGCTATGTTGCCTGAGTCACTTTGGAGAAGCTACCTAAGATAGCTTTACTGGAAAGTCAAATTTTCAATTCAGGTAAAGCTTCTTTTTGGCTTTCTGGCTTTTTACCAAACATTATGGGTTTTCTCAGCTCATGTAATGCCAGAAGCCACTGTGTAAAAGCCCTCCCAAACGAGCATAAAGTTTAATTGGAAAGTCATATTTTTAGCATAGTTATTTTGGGCTTTCCGGATTTTTAACCAAAATTATTCTATCCTATTTAGGTGGAAACCAACTTGTAAAGCTAAAAGCCACTATGTGAGAGCCCTCACAAACAGCACTAGAGCTGAAGCTTTGATTAAGCTGCTTTGAAGAAGCTGTCAATGACAGTGCTTTTCTGATGTTTCAGCGAACATAGCTTATGGCCTGTCTGTATGTGGTCCATCTTGTAAAGCCAGAAGCCGGTTCATGAAAGCCCTCAAGTTTGGAAAGCCCATCATTTGGAAGGAGTTTCACGAAGCGGCTTCTGGCTCTGCAAGATAGACCCGCCCAAACAGCCTATAAGCCATTTTTGGTGAAAACCCCGGAAGCTCAAAATGACTGCCGAACAATTATAGGGCGAGAATATGTAGCTCTGTCGCTTCTGTTTAATCTTATTTCCATTGAGCCAGGCCCAGATTCCACCACCACCACCACCACCACCAGGTCCAAATGCTAGCGAACATTGCTTGGGCCTTCAAAGTTCAAACCCATGAAGATCTCCCCTCAATTTGTCTTGTCCCACGTGCGTTGTTCGTGCGAGTGTAGGAATTAAGAGGAGAAAACTAAAAGCAAAAAAACTGAAGTGCTCCTCCAGTTGAATAGTAGAGCAGAGGATCTCTGGCCTCTTGATGCAGCGGAGGGGACTTCAGATCGGTTGGTTTAATTTTCCTGCAGAGGGAGGGAGAGATGTCAGACCTGGACAGACAAATAGAGCAGCTAAGGAAATGCGAACCTCTGAAGGAATCCGAAGTGAAGGCTCTCTGCCTTAAAGCCATGGAAATCCTCGTTGAGGAGAGTAATGTTCAAAGAGTCGACGCGCCTGTCACTGTATGCTATACTTAACCCATTTCAATTCAATTCCATCTCCTTTTTTTTATTCACTTTGTGGTTCTATCTGCCCTAGTTTCCCCCCTTTCTTTTGGGTTTCTTTTATATTGTTTTTTCTTCCCTATCTTTATTATTTTTTGAGCTAGTGATTAAATGAGAACATGGACTGATGGCCCTTAGTTTTCCAAAAATTTCTGAATTAGGTTTGATCTGATTTTGGATTTCACTGTTGGAAGCGTTGTTTGGGGTTTCTATGTTTGTGAAAGGTTATCTTACAAACTCACAATTTATTGCTTTGCATAGAACTGTTTTTTTCCAGGTCATTTGAGATCTTCTGATTTCTGTTCTATCTGAAAACTTAAAACCGGGTTCAATGAAGGGGAACCTTTTGATTAACAATTTTAACTATAAACTCCACGTAGGACGAACTAAAACCTGCTAGTTCACCCTTATGGATATGGTTTTATCTACATCTAATCGCCTGTTACACAAAGAGATAACTGTAAGACTGCTTCGTTATTATGTGGTGCTTGTTTAGTTAACGCTATCATGAATCATAATGCGCTTTTACTATGATTTCCACTTGATACCACCATTAGCACTTAGAAACTCATATTCTTCCAACCGGGATGATACTAACGTGAGTCCTGGATTCATCTTAGATATAATAACTTATTTTTTTTTTATTGTTATTCCGATTATTGTTGTTCTAGAAGTCCTGAAAGATTATATAAATTGAATTAGTTTGTCAGTCTCCCCCCCTTTTTTTTTGAGAAAAGGTAAGGTAAACCTTATTGATAAGAAATACTAGTACAAAGGCCCCCCAAAGGAACACCTTAGATGGGGAAACAACCCAAACATAACAAGATTACAGATGCCATAGGCTCCTTGAATTTAGCCTAGCCCCCAACTGAGCAGCCTGAATTCCCTTCGAAGCCAAGACCCAAGAAATCAACTTTCCAAAAGAAATAGATATCAGGTCTTCCGGATCCTTATAGATATTCTGAAATAGTCTTTTGTTCCTTTCTTCCCAAATGGTACTAATGACTGCAGCCGGAATGGACATCCACACAGCTGAAGCAAGCTTCGACAATCCCTGTAACCCCCAGCTTCACAACATCTCCTTCACCGAAACTGGCATTGACAAAGCAAGACCCACCGAACAGAGAAAACGATTCCAAATTCTAGCAGATATTGAGCAGTGTAGAAACAGATGACTGTTATCTTCCACTTCTTGACCACATAACACAGCTCTCATCCTGAATATGAACCCCTCTCTTAAATAGATGGGCTTTAGTTAAACACCTGTCTAGAGTTGCAACCCCCACCAGAGCATTGGTTTTTGAGGGAGAGGTTGGATTCCAGATTCTGGAAGCAGGCATGTCTTCTGAAACACTCGTTGTCAGGTGAGTGGCAAATGACTCGACAGAGAAGAGGCCATCTGTGCTCCAAGTCCAGGATCAGCTGTCTTCTTTAAGCAGATTTAGGGATTGAAGGGAGAGCAGTTCGAGTAGATCAGCCAGGTCTGGAATTTCCCAATCCTGAAAGTTCCTTTTGAAAGAAGGTTACCAGGCTACTGAGTTCCCCACCACCTCAAAACATTCAGCAACCACTGCATCTTGATGATCAGATAACTGAAATAGATGTGGGAATAACTCTGAAAGAGGAGTGTTTCCACACCGTGGATCTTTCCAGAAGGACAGCTTATCACACTTCCCAAGGTTGGGGCTTAAACCTCTACTGAAAATGGGGAGAATGTCCATTATTTTCCTCCATACAGAGCATCCTAAGGAGGGGGGAGAAGTGGTAATCCAATCTCCTCTATCTGTGTTGTATTTAGTTGCCATTAACTTCCTCCACTAGTAGTTTCTTTCCAACCTGAACCTCCAGATCCATTTTCCAAGAAGAGCCTTATTGAAGGTCCTCATTCGCTTAATACCCAAACCTCTTTTACTTTTTGGAGAGAACACCTTATCCCGATTCACCAAGTGGATTTTCTTCATGTTCTCCTCCCAATCTTTCCATAGAAAGTCCCTTTGCAGCCTCTCAATTCTTTGAGCCACTTTACTTGGAATTGGGAATAAGGAGAGATAAAATGCCGGCAACTTGGATAAGGAGCTTTTTAAAAGGGCAATTCTGCCCCCTCAAGGACAAGTATTTAGCCTTCCAAGTTGCCAATTTCTATTCCAACCGCTCTAAGACTGGTTCCCAGATCATTACTGAAGTGCATTTTGCTCCTAGAGGGAGTCCAGATACTTTGTTGGAAGGAACCCCACCTAACAAACTAATCTCTCTACCAAGTCCTTTGCATTTTCCACTTTTCCCAAATCCCACTGGGATCAAACAACTTTTGCTCCAATTAACTTTCAGTCCCGTCACAACTTCAAACCAGCTTAGAACTCCCACTAATAAGTTGAAGTGATCTTCATTGGCTTCCATAAAACATAAGGTGTCGTCTGCGAATTGTAGTACCTGAACATTCTCCCCTCCTGGAACCACCTCAAAGCCCTTCCACCACCCCCTCCCCTGTTTTTTGAATGAAATTTGTAAGTATTTCCATCACACAAGTGAATAGAGGGGAGAGAGGGTCTCCTTGTCTAAGCCCCTTAGAATTAAAAAAAAAAAACCCACATATTGGCCATTTAGGATGACTGAAAACTTGGGAGAAGTGACACAGACTTTTATCCAGTTCCTCCAAATCTGCCCAAAATTCATTGTCATAGGCCAATTGACATCAAGGTCAATTGACATTGTCATAGGCCTTTTCAAGGTCAAGTTTACAAATCAGGCCCAGATTTCCCTCCCTTAACCTTGAATCAATTAATTCATTTGCTACCAAGGCATTGTCTAACATTTGATGACTGGGGACAAATGCAAACTGATTTTGAGAGATCACACTTAGCAGTACCTTTTTCAACCTCTCTGCCAAAAGGTACTGTCGAGTGTGCTGACGTGGCCTCCTCTTGTAAAACTGATTAAGTGCTTTATGTTGGTCTGTTCCAGTAGGCTTTACAATTCCTCCCTCTTTTAGAGCGAACTTACCCTCAAGGTCTAATGTGGGAAAATTTGATTGCAGATCCAAGTAGGATTCTGTTATGGGCCTGGGCATAGGATCTCGTCACGGGTCGGTCCACGGGGAGAACCTCTAGCTTCCCCTTGCCCTTCCCTCTGCGTGCAGACCCTATTGTGGTAACCTAATGGGTGATTTGTCCAAGAGATCACTCGAACTCTCCTCACTCTTTCCTAGACTGAAAACTGAATGACTTTATTCCAATTCACAGCTCCTTAAATAGGAGATTACAAGAGGGAAGTCCTTATTGTATTCGATTAGGCTAGGATAATCCAACTTTAAATCAAACTCCTACTTCTAATGGTAAACAAAACTCCTACTAAGAACAGAAGATAAGATAAGGATAGATGGGATAAGGGATAAGGTAAGCAGGTAGCGAGTTGGCAAGAAGAGCTATCGTGGCAAGATAAGTGTGGACCCCTGATGAGCTGTCGTGTGGGCTCCTCCTTATTGCTGCTGCCTCCTGGGCAACGAGCTTGTCCCCAAGCTCGAGATCTGGATAGGCATTGTGAAGATCAGACCAGGGAATCCAGGTGGCCTCAACTGATGGTAGTTCGTCCCACTCCACGAGGACTTCTAAGGTACCCCGATTGACGCGAGACCGGACAAGTGCTCGAGGTTGGAGAATGGGTCTGCCATCCTTCAAGGGGGGTAGGGAAGGTACTTGATCAGGAGGAGTCCCTGTAAAAGGCTTCAGGAAGGACACGTGGAAGGTATCATGTAGTCTGCTGTGTTCTGGTAGCTCGAGCTGATATGCGACCTTCCCGATCTACCGCAAAATCTTGAAGGGCCCGTAGAACTTGGGGGCTAGTTTAGGGAAGGCTCTGCGTCTGATGGAGAGCTGCCGATAGGGTTGGAGCTTCAGCCAAATGAACTGTCCTGGCTTGAAGGTTAACTCTCGGTGGCATTGATCGTAGGCGTTCTTCATGCGTGCCTGAGCCTGCTGTAAGCGTTGGGAGACTTCGGCTAGGAGGGCATCGCGATCTTGTAGGCTGCGATCAACTTCTTCCAACCGTGTTGAACCGGGTTCGTAAGACAATAGACAGGGAGGGTCCCGACCATAAACGACCCGGAAAGGAGTCATGCCAAGAGAGGAGTGATAAGACGTGTTGTAACAGTATTTGGCCCACGGAAGGTACTCCACCCAGTGCCAGGGCTGGTCTCCCACAAAACAACGGAGGTACATCTCTATTGTTCGGTTTACCACCTCCGTTTGGCCGTTAGTCTGCGGATGGTAGGTGGAGGAGAAGGCTAGGGCTGTTCCCTGCAGTCGAAATAGCTCCTTCCAGAAGGTGCTAGTAAAGATCGGGTCTCTGTCACTTACGATGGATTCAGGTAGCCCATGCAATCGGAAGATGTGGGTGAAGAAGGTGTGGGCCACTGAAACCGCGCTGTAAGGGTGGGATAAGGTAAGGAAATGAGCATATTTGGAAAAACGGTCCACTACCACAAATAAGATCGACTTTCCGCCAACCTTGGGTAGGCCCTCGATGAAGTCCATGGAAATATCTGCCCAGATCTGAGTTGGAAGTGAAAGTGGTTGGAGGAGGCCAGCTGGGTGCAAGTTTTCCCACTTTTGTTGTTGGCACATAGAGCAGTTCTGAATGAAGTCCCGCACCGCATTCTTCATACCCTGCTAGTGGAAATCAGCGTGGATGCGGTGCAAAGTCTTCTGGACACCTTCATGCATAGAGTTGTGTATGCTGGAGATGACGGAGGGGATTAAGGGACAGTCGGTTGGGAGATAAATCCGTCCCTTGTATAGTGCCAACCCGTCGTGCATGGACCAGTTTGGGTTGGTCGTTCCGGCTTGTATTTTCTGGACAAGATCGTTCCACTCTGGTGATTGTGGTAGTATGTTCTGAATGTCTTCCAGTAGGGTGGCTCGGGGCTGTGAGATCGCATGGAGGAGCATATTGTCTTCTTCTCGGCAAGACAAGGCATCTGCGGCACGGTTCAAGGTTCCCGCCTTGTAGTCCACCCGGAAATCGAAGCCAAGAAGTTTGCTGACCCAATGCTGTTGTGGCGAGGTGGTAAGCCGTTGTTCCAACAAATATTTGAGGCTGTAGTGGTCCGTCTTGACCATGAAGGACCTTCCCCATAGGTACAGCCTCCAGTGCTGCATTGCCTTTGCCAGCCCAATTAGTTCACGTTCATAGGCGGGTAACTTAAGGTGACGGTCGGCCAGTTTGCGGCTGAAGAAGGCTACTGGATGCCCTTGCTGCTGTAGTATGGCGCCGATGCCGGTGCCGGATGCATCGCATTCTACTGTGAACTCAAGATCAAAGTTTGGTAACTGTAGAACCGGCGTGGAGGAGAGGGCTTCTCTTAAATTTACAAAGGCCTCGACGGCTGTACTATCCCAGTGGAAGGCATTTTTCTTGAGTAGATTGGTTAGTGGGGCCGCCAAAAGTCCAAAATTTTGTACGAACTTGCAGTAGTAACCTGTCAGCCCTAGGAACCCGTGGAGAGCCTTGGCGGATTGTGGTCTGGGCCATTCTTTGATCGCCTGAATCTTGGAGTCATCCACAGTGACCCCTTGCCCGTTGATCACATGTCCTAAGTAAAGGACCCGACGTTCCCCAAAGGAGCATTTGGATCGCTTAAGGACGAGTTGGTGTTGCTGCAGGAGTTCAAGAACGACCCGTAGATGCTGCATGTGTTCTACCCACGACTTGCTATAGACTAGGATGTCGTCAAAGAATACCAAGACGAATCTGCGGAGGTGGGAGTGGAACACCTCGTTCATCAGGGCCTGGAACGTGGAGGGAGCGTTGCTGAGGCCGAATGGCATAGCCAGGAATTCAAAATGGCCATGATGTGTTCTGAAGGCCATTTTCTCTACATCTTCGGGAGTCATTCGGACCTGGAAGTAACCCGACCGGAGGTCTAATTTTGAGAAGTACTATGCGGCATGGAGCTCGTCCAATAGCTCATCTACGACGGGAATAGGAAATTTATCCTTGACCGTCTGACTGTTAAGTTCTCTGTAGTCCACACAAAATCTCCAAGTCCCATCTTGCTTGGGTACCAACAGAATCGGAGATGAGAAGGGGCGGCTGGGACGGATGATCCCCTGCTGTAACATGTCCGCGCACTGTCTTTCTATTTCATCCTTTTGTCGGTGTGGGTAGCGATAGGGTCGGACGACAATGGGATCCGATTCGACTATCAGAGGGATCCGATGAGCGCAGGCTCTGGAAGGTGGGAGCCCCTTGGGTTCTTTGAATACTGTAGAGAAATCCGTGAGGATCCTCTCCATATTTGTTGCACGCGAGTTCTCACCTTGAAGTGTATGTAGCTGTGTTTTTGTTCTTATTCTGGTTCCATGCCATGTAACCAGTTTCCCATCCAGGTGGAAAGTCATTGTTTGGGCGCTGAAATCCCATAGGATGGGCCCTAGAGTGATCAGCCACTTGACTCCTAGGACGATGTCGAATTCATCCAAGGAGAGTACGAATAAATCAGCACGGAAGGATTCTGATCCGACCTGAATCTTGGTGTCCTTGCAGATACCGGGGCTGTGAACTCTTTCCCCGTTGGCCACGGCTACCTATAACTGCGGCCTGATTTCCATTGGTAACGCTAACTGACGGGCAGCCTGTTCACTGACGAAGTTGTGGGTGCTTCCAGAGTCTACGAGAATGCGAACTGGTTGCCCTGCTACCAGTGCCCTTAGTTGCATGGTTTGTGATGTTTTGATCACTGTGATGGCGTGGAGGGAGATCTCAGGTTCAGATGCTGCAGGTTCATCCTCGTCTTCTTCGGGTTCATCTACCAGCAGACAAAATAGTTTCTTGCACCTGTGCCCAGAGGAGTACAGATCGTCGCAGTTGAAGCATTGCCCTCTTGCGCGCCGTTCTGCCATCTCGGCTCGGGACAGTCGTCTAATGGGGGGTGCTGTCCTGCTACTCCCTATACTTGATGCCGATCTGGAAGGGTTACCGGCAGGAGGCCTCTGTTCCCTGCTGGCGGTCGAAGAATGAGACACTCCTGCTGTCTTCGAAGGTGCCCAGGTCGTTGCCAACCGACCTATACTGAGGTTTTCGTGGGAGAGCTGCATCTTCCGTTCGAAGGCGCGGGCGAGGTTCATTGCTGTGACCAGGTTAGGAGGGTGTTGCATCTCTACGTCCACTCGTAGGGGTTCTACTAACCCTGCTGTAAACATATCGACTTGCTGGTCTGGGCGTACCGAGGCTGCCCTGGCGAGAAGGGTTTGGAACTGGCCTTGATATTCTGCCACGGTTCCGGTTTGCTTGAGGTTAATTAACTCGCCCAATGGGTTGCTTGTCAGCGGGGGCCCGAACCTGAGGAGGCTATAGGATTTAAATTGTTCCCAATTGAGCCCGGGTTCTTCCTGTTCCAGACGGTAGAACCAGAGTTGTGCTTCTTCTGTTAGGTTGGTGGCTAGACTGACCTTGTCTTTGTCATCAGTGCGCTGGTTACGGAAGAATTGTTCGCAGCGATATAACCATCCCAATGGGTCTCCGGTCCCATTGTAGGACGGGAATTCTAGCCGATTGTACTTGGGAATAACAACGGCTGTTGGGGCGGCGATCTGATGTTCGTCGGTCGTCTCTGCCCAGTCCGGCCGGCGACTATTGGTGGTGGCGGTTCCCTCGGAGTTCCTTTCTTTGTTTGATAAAAACGTCTCCAGGAAGCGTCGCAGCTCCCGGACATCGTCTTTGACCTCACGAACCTCCATGCTGGTCTCTGCGAGCCTATGCTCTAGTTCGTGGACCCTGGATGATAGCGGTTCCAGATCTCCCATGACGGTAGGCTCTGATACCAAGATGCTATGGGCCTGGGCGTAGGATCTCGTCACGGGTCGGTCCACGGGGAGAACCTCTAGCTTCCCCTTGCCCTTCCCTTTGCGTGCAGACCCTATTGTGGTAACCTAATGGGTGATTTCTCCAAGAGATCACCCAAACTCTCCTCACTCTTTCCTAGATTGAAAACTGAATGACTTTATTCCAATTCACAGCTCCTTAAATAGGAGATTGCAAGAGGGATGTCCTTATTGTATTCGACTAGGCTAGGATAATCCAACTTTAAATCAAACTCCTACTTCTAATGGTAAACAAAACTCCTACTAAGAACAAAAGATAAGATAAGGATAGATGGGATAAGGGATAAGGTAAGCAGGTGGCGAGTTGGCAAGAAGAGCTGTCGTGGCAAGATAAGTGTGGACCTTTGATGAGCTGTCGTGTGGGCCCCTCCTTATTGCTGCTGCAGGTGGCGGTAAGACTTTCCCACGAATGCATCCATAACAGATTCCCAGGTTGCATCCTCTTCTGGGAGTTTAGACCAAACAACTAATGCTTCTGGTATGACTCTTCAGCCATGACGCACCCATCTGAAATTAATGATGTGGGCTAGCTCTGTCTGCATTTGTCCTTTCTTCAGTAAGGAGATATGGAATACAGGGTGCAGTTTTGATGTTGCTAGGAGGTCCAGCTTGTATGCCACTGACCCTATTCTCTCAAGGATTTTAAATGGTCCAAAATAGCACGGGCTGAGTTTGTTCCACTATCGGCTTGCAACTGAAATTTGTCTGAAAGGTTGTAATTTGAGAAACACCCAATCACCGACTTCATATTGGACATTCTTGTGATGTTTATAGTAGGAAGCCTTATGTGCTGATTCGGCCAAGCTTCTTGTGAAAGGAAGAGGAGAAAGTTGGGGGTTTCAG